>CM034710.1:100389543-100399694 GCA_020142125.1 Phrynosoma platyrhinos
ATTATTATTAGTATTATTAGTATTAAAAGTATTATTAGTATTAGTGAGAACTGGGGGAAAAAATATCTGACTGACTTTCATTTACTGCAAGGAGGTGGTGCTGGGATGACAGAACAGCCATGCTTGCCAGAAGGATCTGGGAAGTGTAGACAAAAAACAAAAATATCATTTCCCACGCTCTACTGGGGGAAGGGGCAGGGGCAGGATCCAACCTGCTTTAAAAAAGTAAGATACTTATTGAAAATTCACAAACCATGTGGTGTTTCTAATATCACCCACCAGCTGCCTCCAGTGGCTTGCAAACACAACATTAAAATGCTGGTCCACTTTAGTTTATTACCAAGTATATCTGGGAAGTTAAAGATATATTGTCCCTAAATGTGAAATTTCCAATAATAGGTATGGCAGTTGATGGGAGAGGCTTCTGTGGGCAGAAATAAATGAAGAGAAAAGGAATTAAGAGAAAGAGAGGTGGGCAGCTTATGACCCTACAGTTGTTGCTGATATCTTAATTCCCATCAGTCAGAAATACTGGGAGAATTACAATCCAATGGATTCTCCACCTCTAATGTAAAGTGTGATTTGAACATGTAAGACTATGATGATATTGTGTGTGGTAAACAGAGTGACTTGATAGGTTAGGTAGCCAGGACAAAATAGGGATTCTGTTGGTGTACCGCCTGCCCCGCTGCTCAACAGTCTCCCTTCCTGAGCTAGCTGAGGTGATCTGGGAGTTGGTGTAGGAGTCTCCTCGTCTATTAGTGCTGGGTGACTTCAACATCAATGCTGAAACTGCCCTTTCAGGAGTGTCTCAGGACTTCATGTCCTCCATGACAACCATGGGTCTGCCCCAAATGATATCTGGCCCTACTTATGCTGCTGGGCACACTCTGGACCTTCTTTTCTATGCCGGGTGGGGTGATGATGATCTTGGTGTGGTGGAACTTTCCACAGTTCTGTTGTCATGGACAGATCATTATCTGGTCAGGTTTAGATTCACTGGGACTCAGATCTTCTGCAGGGGTGGGGGACCCATTAGGATGGTCCTCCCCCAGAGTCTGATGGATCTGGGTGGATTCCTGAGGGCTCTTGGGGTTTCCTGTCACCTCGGCAGGTGATTCTGTTGAAGCTCCGGTTGACCTTTGGAATGAGGAAATGGCCAGGGCAATGGACACAATCGCTCCTGGTTCTCCAGGGAGTTGATGGTGATGGAGCAAGTGAGACAGAGACTAAAGTGACGTTGGAGGAAGACTCGAAGTGAATCTGACCAAACGTAGGCTAGAGTCTATTTGAAGGCCTACTCTGTGGCAGTGCAGGCAGCAAAGAAATTATTTTTTGCTGCCAGCATTGCATCTACACAGAACCATCCAGCAGAGCTGTTCCAAGTGGTCAGTGGTCTTTTACACACTTACCCTCAAGTAGAAAATAAAGACCACTCGGTGGCACACTGTGAAGAATTTACACGGCACTTTGCAGATAAAGTCACTCAGATCCGCTCTGACTTGGATGCAGTAGTTGATACAGTACCAGTGGATATAAGCTTGGCACCTGTCTGTCCAGCATTAATGGATAGTTTTCAACTTGTGCAGCCTGATGATGTGGACAGGATCCTTGGAGATGTGAAAGTCATCGCATGTGTCTTAAATCCTTGTCCTTCTTGGCTTATTAAACAGGCCAAAGGGGACTGGCTGTGTGGGTAAAGGAGGTACTCAATGCCTCCTTGCATCAAGGCAAAGTCCCAACATGCTTAAAAGAGGCAGTTGTGAGACATTTTGTTTAAAAAAGCCATCCCTGAATCCCACTGTAATGGATAATTATTGACCAGTGTCCAACCTACCATTTTTGGTCAAGATACTGGAATGTGTGATGGCTTCCCAACTCCAGAGATTTCTTGATGAAATGGATTATCTAGATCCATTTCAATCTGGTTTCAGACCTGGCTATGAAACAGAGACAACCTTGGTTTCTTTGGTGGATGACCTATGCAGGGAACTGGATAGGGGGAGTGTGTCCCTGTTGATTCTGCTGGACCTCTCGGCAGCTTTCAATATCATCGACCATGGTATCTTTCTGGACCGCCTCTCTGGGATGGAACTTGAAGGCACTGTTTTACAGTAGATCAGTTCCTTCCTGGAGGGGCGAACCCAGAAGGTGGTACTGGGGAGCTCCTGCCCGACCCCCTGGCCATTGGCTTGTGGGATTCCTCAGGATTCTGTGTTCTCCCCTAAGCTATTTAACATATACATGAAACCACTGGCACAGGTTGTTCAGAGTTTTGGGGTGCAGTGTCATCAATATGCAGATGACACTCAACTCTATTACTCCTTTCCACCTCAATCCAAGGAGGCTGTCCTGGTCCTAAACCAGTGTCTGTCATCAGTAATGGACTGGATGAGGGCAAACAAGTTGAAACTTAATCCAGACAAGACAAAGATGCTCCTGGTCAGTCGGGCAGATCAGGGAATAGGGATCCAGGCTGCGTTAGATGGGGTTTCACTCCCCCTGAAGACACAGGTTCGCAGTTTGGGGGTACTCTTGGGGGAGTACGTCATATTGAGGAGGGCGCTAGCTTGTTTTCTGCTGCTCCAGAGAATAGGACTTGGAACAATGGATGTAAGCTACAGAAAAAGAGATTCCATATTCTAAACATTAGGAGGAACTTCCTGACAGTGAGAGCTGTTCGACAGTGGAACATACTCCCTCGGAGACTGGTGGAATCTCCTTCTTTGGAGGTCTTTAAACAGAGGCTGGATGGCCATCTGTCGGGGATGGTTTGATTTTGAGTTCCTGCATGGCAGAGGGTTGGACTGGATGGCCCTTGTGGTCTCTTCCAACTCTATGATTCTATGATTCTTGGACTCAGCTTTGAACTTGGAGGCCCAGGTCTTTGCAATGACCAGGAGTATTTATGCACATTTAAAGCTTGTGTGCCAGCTGCACCCATTCCTTGAGACATTGGATCTGGCCTCAGTTGGTTACATCCCATTTGGACTACTGTAACAGGCTCTACATGGGCTGCCTTTGAAGAGTGTTTAGAAACGTCAGCTGGTCCAAAGAGCTGCAGCCAGGCTGTTAACTAGGGCAAATTACAGAGACCACACAACACCTCTGTTGAAACAGCTCCATTGGCTGCAAGTTTGTTTTCGGGCACTATTCAAGGTGCTGGTTATGACCTATAAAGCCCTATATGGTTCAGGTCCATGCTATTTGGCAGATCATATCTCCCTGTATGAACCAGGCCAGGGTCTGGAGATCCTCTGGAGAGGCCCTTCTCTCCATCCCACCACCATCACAAGCACAGTTGGTGGGAATGCGAGAGAGGGCCTTCTCAGTGGCAGCCCCTAGACTCTGAAACTCCCTTCCCAGGGAGACTAGAATGGCTCCCTCCTTGTTGGCCTTTCATTGGCAGGCTAAGACCTACCTGTTTAGTCAGATTTTTAAAGCAGAATGTTTGTAAGGACCAGCTTGGGGTGTTGTTTCATTTTAAAGTGTCTTATACAGTTTTATATTTTTAAAATGTGCTTTATTCTTTTAATAACTATCTATTTTAATATATTAATAATTTAATTCCTTTTTAATGTACCTCTTTTCTATGTTTTTAATTGTATTTGTTTCAATATTTTGAAATCATTCTGGGTCCCAGTTTCGGGGAAAAGGCAGGAGGAGGAGGAGGAGGAGGAGGAGGATAACAGAATGGGACTTGATTTTCTGTTCCCCAGCGTCTCTTTATAAATATCATTATGTATTTCTTGGCTTGTTGAACGAACAGATGCAACACTAGTGTATGCAAGCAAAATTTCCTCTAACTCTCAGCCCCCATCACCTGGAAAAAAAAAACTTCTTCCTGGTATTACATTTTTACATCAAGCTGGAGTCATATGTAAAGTTCTAGTTCTTTTTGAAATCAGTAATCTATAGAAGTACTGGACTAAAAATCCCATTACTCCCAGCCAGCATGGTTACTGACACCAGGCTGGAGAAGACATCTCTAAGAACATTCACAGACAAAAGCTACTTGCAGTGAATAAACCATGAGTGGGATGAAGACACATCTGTGATATTATTTTAGTCTTCCATGTAGAAAAACATAGGCAATCCAGCTGTTCAAACAAGAAAAAGGCCATCTTTCTCCCAATGAGAAAAGGATACTCCTCCCAGTGCATTCCTCGCAGTGAATGAACCATAAGCATTTACACGGAGAGAGCGAGAGCTTTCCATTGTAATAATATTCACAACAACTTAAAAACCATCCAACATCTGCCAAGCATTTTCCCACGATGGGGATACCTTGTACTGACTTAAATTGCTTTTCCATTTCATTCTTAGCCTTTGTTTGTTTCAATGGCAAAAGTTCTTGCAAAGTTTGTCTAAACAGGTCCAGGTCCACATTATTTTGATAAATGTATGCGCTGAAATGTTCTTATAAACACCATGAACATTTTGTCAACAGAAGAGCACTTTAGGATCCACCTTTTCCTACTTTTATATGCATCTTATATGGCCAAACAGAGTTCTAGAGTTGGAAATGGGATCCCAGGTCAATATGCAATCTGTGTAATTCATGCCACTATTATAAGCAGAGAAAAGATAAGTTAGCATCAGCAAGACGTACTGCCTGAAATATTGAACAATGACTGGGAAGACATGGGTTCAAATCTTCACCCAGCTATGAAGTTGTTCATGTGATGTGGGCCTATTCAGTCCCTCAGGATGGCATGATTTTCAAAGTTACTATAAGGATATGTTAGAGAAAGAGAATCAAGCAACCCACCCTAAGGTCCTTTAAGAAAAGAATAGAATGTAAAAAGTAAAATAAATAAAAGGTGTAATTGAAATGGAGAATGATGTATTCTCTTAGGTTATTTCTTTAGAATTGACATGTTAAATTATATCCTTAAACTTCATCAGTATACCAATAATGACATGGGCTTCTGTTCATATGACTGGCCACAGTGTATCTTTATATGAAAAGCCTGTGAAGCTTTTCCCACGTAGCAATTATATTAACCCAACCCTCCATTCACCTACTGTCAACATATTGTAATTGTTTCCATGAAACAAAATACCATTAAAATTCTATTACCTGTTCAGAAATCTTAAACAACAATAACAAAATAATACACATAATCTATGGAGTTCTTATTTTGTGTAGAACATATTTGTAAAAATGGTAACACTGCCCTCAAGACAGGTACAAAAGACAAATTCCAAGAAATTCAAACACCTCACTTACAAAGAATTTAGCTCTTGATATCAATTGCTCAACTTTCCCCTTTGCTTTCATCCTAGCAGTACAGTGTTTTCCCCACTTACCATCATGACTTTTTCTACAGACTATACTAAAATTTCTCACCCATTCACTGCAGATCCCTTTGCATTTCTCTTGATTTTCTTTTCCCATTTTCAGCTTCCTTACCCAATCTCTACACTCTCACCCTAGAGCAGAGGGGCAGAAAAATGACCTCTTTTTTATGGATGAAGCATTGTTCAAGTGTAAAAATCAATAGCTTGTTCAATAAAGCACAGAAACAGAGAAGAAAAAGTTGATTGCTGGCCATTTTGCTTTCCACTGGAGAGGTTAGAGATCAACAATTTTCCCCATCACATGCCCACCTAGACCTTACCAACTGGCTCCCCTGACATAACTTTAAAAATGAAATTCAGGTAGAACGAAAGCTCAGGAAAAAGCAATTTTTCACACACACACACACACACACACACACACAATACAGTGACTGCTAGGTATTCCCAGGATCGTTCTATGCCTGAGGGATTCAGCTACGAAGAGGACAATGATGACATTGCCCCCTATAAGAAGGACATTGCCCCGCTGACATTTTCCTTCAGTCTCCACATTTCTAGAATTGTATGAACTTAAAACTGGCTGAGAATTTAGAAATACAGTTTATGCATCCAAAGAAAAGAGGACGGGCAAAGTTGCCAAGGAATGAGAACACAGCAGTTCTAGATTCTCGATGTTTCACTCTCTACAATGCTAGAAATTTGGAGACTAAAGAATAATTTCAATTGGGGGAATGACAGAATTCTTATTCGGCAGGGGCAATGCCTTCATTTTGCCACCTGCCCACAGCTATACCCATGCTCTCGCCAGATGTCCTAACCACAACGGAGGACAAGGCACTACAAAATGTAGGACATTCCAAAATAAAACCTAGAAACACTAATATAAATCTAAATTCATGCTTCTTTGCCATGTTCAAAATGGAGGCCATTGTGAAATTGCTCCTGGGCAGAAGGTTGAAATTTAGGACATGTTCTGGAAAAGGAGGACATCTGGTCACCCTGCCTGTGCCTCCACTTACAAGGGAGGACTTATATATTTTTCTGCCTGGTTTGTGATTGGGGAAAGGAAAACACTGTAGATATCTTACATCAGTTCATCTGAAGTTGTAGACTGATATCCATGAAGGTTCATGTTGAAATGAATCAATTCATCTCAAAGGTAGAGCCAGATTCTTTCCTGTTCACCAATTTTTATGCTGTTATAAATTAACGCAGCTATCTCTTTGACAAGAGGTCTTTGTGGGAACAAAGGGAGCAGCAATATACAGTGAGATGGTAGAACTATCTAGCCCAAGATTATCTGTACTTACTAATGACTGGTAGAGTTTCTTTAGGGGTAGCACAGAGCTTTGTATCCTTCCTCCATTTGTAGAAATGCTTTTCTTGATGTTGTAATGCATACCCCATTTGCAATAGCTACTCTGACACAGACGACTCTCTCTGATAATACTTATTAGCAAAAAAGAAAGTTGAAGGAAAAGAAAAGTAGTAATTAAATGCTATACAGTTGCACAATCCTGTCTTGGCATTTTAGCTAAATAATCTATCAAAGCTCGACACTGTTCTTGGAAGGAAATTCATCTTACTTAAGCACTTTTTTTCCAACTAGCTGACAGCAACCTGGGCTGAAGTCAGCTTCGGTATGACCTGCTTCCACTGAGAAAGAAGTACTCATGCCCTGTGCAACTGTATGCCAATTTCACAGGACATAAGGTTGCTGATCTTAAATGCTGTGTAAGTCCTAAAGCCCATTCCATTAAAATGGAAATCCACAGGTTAACACACTGGCAGCAAACCGTGGTAGATGGGATGTCACTGCTAGGAGTGTGAGATAATTAAAAATCAGCACAGCAATGAACTGTGCTTGAGTGGGTCTCAAACAACCTCTATTTTTCCCAGAGCTTAGAAAGTGTTACTTATGTGGACTAGAATTCCCAGAATCCTCCAGCCAATCCCCAAAATAATTATTCCAAGCAGTGTTCCCCCCCCCAACTTCCATCCACAATTAAAAAAACAGACATAATACTGCCTGATATTACAGGCTATCACATGGATTACTGCAATAACCTTTGTGAACTCCTTTGAATATGCAGAAGTATTTTAAGAGCTAATTATTATTATTAAAACAAATGCCATATGCTATGACAGACAAATTAGAAACTCTCAGTATATCTCTGGCTTGTCACACTTCTTGTGAATAGGAACAGGAGTTAACAAGAAGGAGAAACTTGAGCTGATAGTTATCTTCCACTTCAGTGATCGCTCAGAATATTATTCCTGCAACTAAGGGTCTTTACAGACTGCCAGAAATAATGCAGTTTGAGGCCACTTTAACTGTCCTGGCTCAGTGCTAGGGAATCATGGGAATTGTAGTTTTTTCTGGGACATTGAGCCTTCTCTGTCAGAGAGCTCTGGTGCCACAATAAACTACAGTTCCCATGATTCCTTAGCACTGAGCCAAGACAGTTAAAGTGGCTTCAAGCTGCATTATTTCTGGCAGTCTGTAAAGGCCCTGAGATGCTCTTATTCACACAATTAATCATAACTACTCTGGCCAAAGATGGCTAAATACACAAAGTACTTTTCTTCATGTATCACAAGTAGTATTGAAGGCTTTTGATATTTAGTTTTGAGGCAAAGTGGTTTGTAAAATGTTCAATATTTTCTTCCTCTATTATACAGTATCATGTAACTTTCACATCCTGTGAATTTCGTTGTAAACAATCTAGCCTCCTCCATAAAGAAGGAACAAAGCATCAAAATACATGACAAATTTACAATACAAGTACAAGTACAGTCTGATACAGGTTTATTTGTAGGATTTATGAGCCAGGCTTTTAATGAAACAATTAAGAGTGCTTGTGCTCTAATGTCACTTCTGATATTTCCAGGCAGGTTGTATATGCACAATAAAAAGCAAACAAAACCTGAAAACAGACAGAACAAACTTGTATGTCTTGTCTAAATTGGTTCTTCTGGTTCTAATCTGGGGCCATTATGACTAGTCCACAAATAATATTCCCTGAATCACTCGGTAGAACATTAATTCAAATTAAAAGACTGGTATTGTTGAGTCGAAGAAGGGATATTTCCAGATTTCCAACAGCAGTTTCAAAGATCTTACATCATCCAAAAAAAAAAAATTACCAAAAGCAGAAGGTTTATCCCAACACACAGGCAGAAACTCTCCTTCATTTCATCTATTCAAACAGGTAAAAGTTTTAATTTGATTGTTTTGGATTAAACTACTGATATGCTCTTATAGAATATTAAAAATACATTCTTCTACATCTTCAGGCTTTACACCACTGGTTCTTCTTCTACCTTGATAAAGCTCATGACAAAAAAACGAGATTTGTAAATTATTAATGTCTGCTTTTCCACAAGACAAAGAATATATACTATCTGGCACAAGCACAGATGAGGTGATACATACAGATATATCACCAGCAGAACTTGGAAGAGTTAAACCTTTAAACTACAGTTTCCAGCATCACCTATGTGTGCTGGAAAACTGTAGTCCAAAAAAAAAAAAATAATAATTTTTCCAAGCTCATCATAACCATGTTGGACATTTTTTGGTGGCACAAGCCTTGATTATAAAGTGAAAATCTCCCTCAAATAGTTGCCCAGTTCTGGTAGCAGAACACCAAGGACTGGGATATAGTTTACATAATTGTCTTCTATAAGAATCAGTAGGCTTTTAGCATTTTAAAGCACCTTTGTTCACCAGAAAGCACAATATAAACATACCCTGGCTCCAAGTGGAAATGCATGGCACAACAGGCAGGTCTGCACATGGGGCAGAAAATCCTACAAACATCTCTCCCTAAGTCTGACAGTAAAAATATGAAAAAATATATAATCATTTGCTAATTTTTCATGACACCCCAAATCTGAGGCAGAAAATCTCAGAAGTAACTATTCCTACTGTTAGCAGTAAAGAACAATAAAACAACTTAAATGGCAATTTTCTTTCTTTCTTAAATCCACCCCAAATGTGGAATTGTTTCACCCTGTCTAATGGTAGGGATGGCCATGTTCCCATTTGAAATTTAATATTCATCTGAGTGGCAGAGGTCGCTGATGAAGATTTTGAAGTATGCATAAACATGTCCACAGGTCAGGGATTACTACAGCTTTTAGCAGTAAAATGAAACTTTGAAATAATTAACCTACCTCATCAAAGCCATTATCTTCTTTCTTCAAGGCTAAAAAAGGGAAAGAAAAGAGGAAACTGTTACCTGTAATGCATTTTAAATCAGTAGCAAAATGTTAGGGGATAAAGTCAGGTACAATATTGCTCTGCATTTAATGAACATTAACTTGAATAAGTTTACTTTATCCAAAAATAAAGGAGTGCTTAAACAAAGAAATGGAACTGCACTGTAAGCATGCATGAGTGTTTTCCCCCCAATTTTATCCAATACATCTTTCAGATGAACACAATCCTAATTCAGTTGGAAATAATCTGCACATTTCTGCTTTTCATTCCAGTTGAGAGCCAAACACTTATGGGAGATTCCCAGTGAACTGACAGAAGCTGGCTATTAAATAAACCTATTTGCATTTATTGCTTACTCACAATGCATTCCATTACACCCTTCCACATTAACAATTCTATAGAAACACACATTGCTCAAATGATTGTCATACATCTATGATTTACTTCCATCCCGTTCTAACTATATTCAGTTGGATAATTAAAACACACAGAAGATACACCCAATATTAAAGTTTAAGTACATAAATGTTGTAACCCGCCCCGATTGCCACGCAGAAGGGCGGGCTATAAATAAAACTTATTGTATTATTATTATTATTATTATTATTATTATTATTATTAT
>CM034710.1:100410365-100433505 GCA_020142125.1 Phrynosoma platyrhinos
GGACCGAGGGGGTCCCTGGCAAAAGGGGAGAGAGGGTCCCCCTCTTCTAGTCTTTCTCCGCTCTTCCACAAAATAATAGGGGTAGGGGTGTGTGTGTGTGTGTGAATGGGTGTGTAATTATATATATATATAGGTGTGTGTATGTGCATATGTATTTATATGTACATGTGTATGTGCATATGTATTTATATGTATGTATTTATAAAAATGTGTGTGTGTGTGTATACGTGTGTGTATATAATTGTGTATGTGCATATGTGTGTGTATGTGTATGTGTGTGTATGTGTATATATATATATGTGTGTGTGTGTGTGTATGATGTGTGTATATAATGTGTGTGTCTATCTAAATATATATATAGGTGTGTGCCTGTGTGTGTATATGTATAGATGTGTGTATTTGCATGTACATATGTGTATGTGTGTATATATGTGTGTGTGTGTGTTTGTGTATATGTGTGTATAATATATATATATGTATGTGTATATATATAATAGGTGTGTGCATGTGTGTGTATATGTATATATGTGTGTATGTTTGTGTATATGTGTATATAATATGTGTATGTATATATATATATTATATGTTTGTATGTATGTATATAGGTGTTTGTATATGTGTGTGTGTGTGTGTGTGTGTATATATGTGCATGTGTATATATATGTGTTAATGTTTTTGTATATAATGTATGTATATATTATATAATGTGTGTATATGTGTGTGTGTGTGTGTCTGTGTACGTATGTGTGGGTGTATAATATATACATATATTATATTATTTATACACTCTTCCCTCCACATTCACTGGGGTTAGGGGCACCGGACCCCCGTGAATGTGGAAAAAATACAACTAACAAAACCACTATGTTTTTACCTGAGAGAACACCCCTCTAGGAATCTCTAGGTCCTCCAGTGCAACTCTGTAGTCAACATCTGCCAGACATTGACCATAGAATTGTGCTGGAGGAGCTAGAAATGCCTAGTGGAGTGTTCTCTCTAGGAATCTCTAGGTCCTTCAGTGCAACTTTTTGTTAAAGTTGACCATAGAGTTGCGCTGGAGGACCTAGATATTCCTAGAGAGAACATATTAATAAAATCCGTGAATAATCAAATCTACAAAAATCAAAGTTGGAAATGTGGAGGGACAAGTGTATATGTGTGTGTATATAGATAATATAATATATAATAAGTATATTATATATATATTATAATACACATACACAGTCAGCCCTCCTTATCCACAGATTTTTTTTTATCCATGGATGCAAGCATCCACAGCTTGAAAATATTATATATATATATATATATATATATATATATATATATATATATATATATATATATATATATATATATTCCAAATAGCAAACCTTGATTTTCCATTTTATATCATGGCATTGTATATAATGGGACTTGAGCATCCATGAATTTTGTTATTCATTGGGAAAGGGGGCGTTCCTGGAACCAAACTCCAGCAGATAACAAGGACCCACTGTATATCTCATGCACAGTGGTAGCAGTGCTGGGCAGAAAGAACAAGTCTAGAATAAGCTGAATTTTCAAGGTTGCCTCTACACTGTGGAAATAGTGTAGTTTGACGCTGCATCCCTCCTGGCTTTTGCCACGGTACCAGCAGCTCCTTACAAGGAGACCTCTGCTGCCACAGTGAAGGAGATGGCCAAGCGCACTTGTCCTGGCTTTGCCATGGTGGTGAGGACCGCCTCACAAGGAGACCTCTGCTGCCACATTGAAGGGGAAAGCCAAGCACAGACCTCCTGGCTTTGCCATGGTGGCAGAAGCTTTTTCACACGAAGACCCCTGCCGCCACGGAGAGGGAGAGGGCTAAGCATGGCCTTTGGGCTGCCACTCCCACCCCGGCAGCCTGCCTTGCACTGGGTGACACCAGGGACAAAAACACCACTGTTTTGGGGTAATTTTATTTTAAAAAAAAAAGAGAGAGAGAGAAGATTAGTCTGGCATAACTTGTTTTTGAGAAACCCATGTTGACTTTTAGTGATTATGGCACTCCTTTCTAAATGCTTATAGACCATCCATTTAATGCTCTGCTCTAGAATCTTTCCTGGTATATGTCAGGCTGACTAGGAGGTAATTGTTTGGGTCCTTTTTTCCCTTTTGGAAGATGGGAATACAACATTTGCCCTCCACCAGACTCCACCAGTCTCAAAGATTTTTGTCAGTAGTTCTGAGATTACATTTGCCAGTTGTTTTAATATACCTTTGGATGGAATTCATCTGACCCTGGACAGATAACAAATCAAGAGTGCAAATCAAGGGGATTTGAGGCAGTTTGTTACTAACATCATCTTCATTTCAGTGGGTCTCTTGCTCTAGCAAATTAGTCCGACCTAGAGTAGGACAAACAAATGGGTCCTAGAACAGATCAAGCCAGAGATATCCCTAGAAGCCAAGATGACAAGACTTAGATTGTCGTACTTTGGACACATCATGAGAAGGCATGAATCATTGGAAGAGACAATAATGTTAGGAAAGGTGGAGAGAAGGAGAAAGAGAGGAAGGCCACATGCTAGATGGATGGACTTTATTAAAGAGACCACGAATATGAGTTTGCAGGAGTTGGGCAGAGCATCAGAGGACAGGCGGCCTGGAGATGTCTCATCCATAGCATAGAGTCGCCATGGGTCGAGATCAACATGAAGGCAGTTAACAACAACAACAAAGGAGACTAAGCTCTTCCTGGTCCACCTGATGTTGAAAACTGAATATTACAGATTGTCCAGCAAACATGGGTTCTGGAGACCAGTTTAAAATATAACCATGCAAAGACCTTGCATTTTAGTCTGCGAAAGTTCTGTTTGCTTTTTTTAAAAATATCATGGCTTCAAATACATAGTAACTCCCTCTACCAGTTTTCTGTGTACACATGATACCAGCAGGTTAAGTGGGTTTGTGCTACCTCTCTTAGAAAGCAAAATATACAGAATCAACACAGTGTCACTGTTGCATTTTAATACAATCGTCATCAGCCCAGTGTGTGCAGAACAGAAAGTGTTTGCCGTTTGCTGCACGTCCAAGCGACAACTGTGTTTTAGCCATTTGGGCAGATTTATCTAGCCCAAACAGCACAAAATCACTAGCACTGACTGTAAATTATGTTATGGATTTATATGGATAAAAGCAGTATTCCAGAGTTATTATTAAATTCCACCCAATTCCAATGCTTTAACATAATAGCAGCTTCCGTAGCTAATGCTGCAATGCTATACCAACTTGCCTAGAAGTAAATCCACTGAACTCAGTTGGGCTTAAGGGTTTCAACCAGGGGGTTTCCATGGCCAAGCTGGGACTCGAACCCTGGTCTCCAGAGTCCTGGTCCAATGTCTAAACCACAACACACTGGCTTATAGTATGCCATAAATGGTTTAGATTTTAGGAAGCTAGTTTTGGGGATTAAAGAGTGTGAAGTAGGATTTGGAGGTCTCTTGTTGAAACTGAGAATTGCTACTATGTGGAAGATTGGGATAGAACAGGCTTAATATCAAATCCACACTCAGTTTTGGAGTGATAGCCTCAGCTTGGATGAATTCTTGTCTTGAGGTAAGACATGAAGACTTTATTATTCTCAAGGGCTTTCCATTGGTTTTTGCAGCTGCTGTTTTATAGCTTGCTTTCCCAATCTTCTGTGATTTAGACCATACTTTTTCATTACAGTTTTTAAAGTGTTATGTTTTATTACTCTACATATGAAAGGCATGTATGTGCCATATAAATAGAAGAGATGTAGAATAAATGTTGTTAAGGGGGTGGCCTTGGGTCCATCATACTCTCAGCTTTGCAGTGAGGATAAGGCAATGAGGAAGCTCTAGGTGGATTGTTATGGGCTCCTTGGTCCAAAACACACAGCAGAAGTAATCCAGTTTGGAATCACTTTAACTGCCATGGCTCAGTGCTAGGGAATTCTGTGAATTGTAGTTTTGTGAGACATTCACTGTCAGAGAGCTCTGTTGTTACAATAAACTACAATCCCTAGGATGCCCTAGCATTGAGCCTGGGCAGTTAAAGTAGTCTGAAACTGGATTATTTCTGCAGTGTTTTGGACCTTTGATGGAAACAAAGGGTAAAAATTTAATTAGCAAAATATTAGTCCACAAAGAGGTTTGAAGTAAACTAGTGTTTCCTTGGCATTTGCCCTTCCTTTGTAATGGTGAGATAACAAATGAGATCTGCAATGAAATGTTGCAGTATGAGATTTTCTTGTTCTAGCTAGTCAACATGCCTTTTTTCTCTAGACATTTTTTCTTTCTTTCTTTGCATGGGGAGAGGGGTTCTGAAAACTTTGGGTTTCCCCAAGCTCCCTGCTACCTTCCTCTCATATGTGTGTGTGTGTGTGTGTGTGTTGTGTTGTGTTGTTTTAGAAAAGTGTTTAACTGTTAATACTGACCGAGTCAAACAGAATGTTACAAAATTAAAACTTTTGTTTTTTGTTTTTGCACCATTCTTTTTGAATCAATCTGTATATCTGGTGGAGATGATGGCCCTACAAAGGCTCTTACTTTGAGATCATCAAAATACTGTACTTTGCAGTGAACTCATGTATATGTCTACCCTTAATGAAGGTGCCTTAAGCCAGTGGCATCACGAGGGATGTGCAGGGGGTGCAAAACATACTGGGTGAAAGGGAAGCAAACAACTGGTGGAGTGGTCTCCCATCGTCCATCCTAACACCCCACTACCATCAGCCAGTGTGCTTTTGCAAAAGGGAGGAGGATGTCCCCATTGCACAGCATTGCAACCCTTCCTTCCCTTCTGGGAAGAGAGGGCAGGGCAGCCTGCATGCTCACCTGGCCAGCCCCAAGAGTCCTTCTGGGTCTGACCAGGTGAGCAGGCAAGGTGAAGGGAGGGAAGCTATGGGGGCTTACGGTAGGTTCAGGGAAATCCCTAAAAACCAGGCAGAGGGTGGTTGTGTCAGCAGAGGCCTTCTAACCACAAGAGGCAGAGATGGGACTCAACCATAGGTGTTTCAATTTGGAATTGCTATTCTTAGGCTGCATTCTCACTGGAGAAATAATTCAGCCAAAGCTCAATGCAATGAAATGCACTGGAGAAATAATCTATCCGAAGCTCAATGCAATGAAATTTTGGGAATTGTAGCTTGTTGTTCTGGTGCCACAACAAACTACAATTCCCAACATTCCATTGCATAAAGCCACAGCTGTTAAAGTGGCGTCAAACAGGATTATTTCTCCAGTGCAGATGCAGCCCTGATTCTTCCTATGAGGCAGATATATAAGACTAAAATCAAAATGTTCTCATGTATTCCTGTGTCTTTTTCTTTTGCAGGCTCAGACAACTCAACCTTTTCAAAGGGACAGAGCTCATTCCTCACACCTAGGAACCACCTATTACTCTTCCACTAAAAAAAAGAAAGAAGAGACATGGTTGTGACACGGGCAGCAATGTTGCGAGTGTTTGAGCTACAATTCCACACAGTGCTGGTGCTATTTTTGCAATGTGCTTATTTTGTGTAGTTTACACTATCAAAGTTTTTTTTTTAAAGGTAAGCACACCACCCAAATGGTGTGGCTAAGTGTAATGCATAGCCAGACAGCTATGTCACATCCACCAGTGTGGAAATGATAGAATTGACAATTGCCTCAGGCAGCAGATGTTGAGGAGGACAGTGCTAGCTGTTTTCTCTGGGGGAAGAACTAAGCTACATGTATCCTGAGCTGCCTCAGGTATTATGAAAGACTTTGTGCTGTTGCCTGTGCTGAAATAAAATTCAGCTGCCCACCCAGACATCTTGGATACATGGAATGGGGAGTACTGTCATCTTTTCCTTCCTTTCAGGCAGCAAAATGTCTTGGGTTGGCCCTGCCAGGTGAGCACATATACACAGTGCTGTATTCTCAACTATGCAGTCTATAATCTGCATGTAGCTTACAGTGGAAGAGCAATGACCACATATTTTTACCCAATGCCCTTTCAAAAACCATCCTGTATTGAAATATCGTGAGAGTGCATCTACACTGTAGAAATTATTCAGTTTGACACCACTTTAAGTGATGTAGCATCATCCTATGGAGTCCTGGGATCTGTTGTCTTATAAGGTCTTTTGCCTTCTCTGCCAAAGTGCAGGTGCCTCACAAAACTACAGATCCCAGGATAGTTGGATATAGTAGGATAAAAATAAAATAAAATAAATATCTTTGCAGTCTACTTTCCATTCATTCCCCAAAAGCAGGGAAAGTGTCAGCTATTTAGAGCTTGGGACAGTTACTTTTAAAAAAGTAATTCATTAAAATATAGTTCCAAGGCTCCTGCAAAGTAGTCACCTGTCATTATAGATCATGCACATTTTCATGTTATTCAGACTAAAGTAGTTTTGTGGTGTGTTTTTTTTTTAGTTACTTTTAAAACACCTGCATGTTGGCCTGTGGTACAAAACAGTTTCCTCTCAGCCTCTTCACTGTTGTCTCAAAACCCACAACAGAGAAGGAACTGGCACATGAATCATTACCTCTGCATCCTCCACCATTTAGTGAGGTTACACCCTTGCAACTATAAAAGTAACTCAAACCTTACTATTACATCACCAAATAAGCGAATGTGTTCCTCAGTTTAAGGATTGTGACATAACAGAGGAGTGCATGATTCTTTAAAACCCAGAAAAGGAATTAATTTCAAGGATTTGTAAACAGTTGCATGGATAAAGACTATGTGTAAAGATTTACATAAGCTTCAAATAAGGTGAGCTAAGTCTGCCTCAAGACCCAGACTTGTCTAGATCAAGGGACACATCACAGGCACATCACTAGGCTTGAGAAGCTGCATCTGGAGGAACAGAAATGCCGAAAAGAAAGGGTTATATTACCTGTTATCCAGCAGGCAGACACCGCTGCTGTAAATGTCAGGAACGTCTCTGTAATGAAGATTGAGGTTATTGTATCAGGTCATAGAGAGGACATAGCTACAGCGGGTTTTGTCCCCTAATGTGCTTTGCAGCACATCTGTGCCAGCTTACAGAATTATAAGAAAATGGGGTAGCTATGATGGTTTTAGAAAGCCAGTTCCTTTTCTCACCATGTATGTTAAAACACACTGATTTCTCTCCTGAAAGCATGTGTGTGTGTGTGTTCAAGTCACCTGTTGACTTCTGGCAGGTCTGTGAATTTCAGAGGGTTTTGTGTTTTTTTTTGTGGGATTTTTTTTTAGGCAACAACTACTGTATTCAGAGGTTTTGCCAGTTCCATTCTCTAAAATATAGCCTACAGCACTTGTGATGGTCTCCCATTCAATCATGAACCAGGGGTGGCCTTGCTTAGTTTCCAAGATTGGATGGGATCTGACAATGGAATAGCTAGTATGCTATTAATTTAAATCCCAGTGGTCAAATACTGCTCAGATAGAAGGCACTCATCTTGTTTCATCCTGAAGAGGAATGTAATTCCATAGCTGTAAGGCTACTAAGATTATCTGCCTTTTACTGGATAAAATCGCTCAGCTCCACTCTTGACTTGCATGCTGTAGTTGATACAGGATCAGTGGATGTAACCTTGGCCTCTGTTTGTCCTGTGTTATTGGATATGTTTCAGTTTGTGCAACCTGAATATGTGAACAGGATCCTTGGAGAAGTGAGAGCTATTATCTTCATACTAGATCCATGCCTTTCCTGGCTGTTAAAAGCAGCCTGAGGAAGACTGGCAAATTGGGTGGGAGTAGTGAATACCTCAATACAGCAAGGCAGGTTTCCATCTTACTAAAGAGGCACTGGTGAGACCATTATTGAAAATGCTCTCTCTGGTCCTCACCACACTGGAGAACTATCAGCCGCTATCCAGTATCCCTTTTTGTGGAAAGGTTCTAAACCATGTGGTGGCTTCCTAGTTCCAGGAGTTCCTGGATGAAATGGATTATCTTGATCTATTTCAATCTGGCTTCAGACCTGGCTATAGGACAGAGACAGGTTTGGTTGCCTTGGTAGATGACTTACACAGGAAACTAGATGGGGAATATGTCCCTGATGGTTCTGTTGGACCTCTCAGCAGCTTTTCAGACCATCAACCAGAGTATCCTTCTGGATCACATTCCTAGTATGGAGTTATGAGACCCTGTTTTACAGTGGCTCCAGTCTTTTCTTGGAGAGGCAGGCTCAGGAGGTGGTGCTAAGGGATGCCTGTTTGACACCCTGGCCACTAGTATATGGTGTCCCTCAGGGCTCAGTTCTGTCCCTTATGCTGTTTAACATTTACAGGAAACAGCTGGGAGAAGTCATCCAGAGGTCTGAGGTTCAGTGTCATATATACATTGGAGACACACAACTCTATCTCTCCTTTCCAGGAAGGAAAAGATAGACAGAGGAACCTGCTCCTGTACTAAACCAGTGTCTGCTGTCAGTAATGGACTGGATGAAGGTGAACAAATTTAAACTTAGTCCAGACAACTCAGAGGTGCTCCTGGTCAGTTGAAAGTCAGATCAGGGCATAAGGATCCAGTCTGTGCTTGGGAGTACTCCTGAACTCACATCTAGAGACATCCTTTTCTTTGTCCCGGGCTTGTTTGGTGGCAACAAGGAAGGGCCTCGGCAGACGGCTTAAAAATCCGTCCTCGGGCCAAGGAAGGGGAGGGGCAGCCACACGCTCGGCGCCCCTTCCTCCTCCCAAGGTTGTCCTCGGAGCTGCCGGCCCTCCAGATGGACGGCGCTCCGGGGACAACCTCCCACCGCAGCATCCAGACACGCTGCGGTGGAAAAGTCAGCGGAAGTGACTTGTGAAAGGAGCGCTATTTTCCAACTTATGGCAAGACTAAACTGAACTTATCATGGGGTTTTCTCAGTGAGATTTTTTCAGAGGAGGTTTACTCTTGCCTTCCTTTAAGGCTGAGAGAGTGTTATTTGCCTAAGGTCAGCCAGTGGGTTTCCATGGTTGAGGGGGGATTTGAACCTTGGTTCCAGAGACATAGGATGGATGGCAGTGTCAGTGGACTTGGCAGAGGGAAGGAGATTATCACACCAGAGCTAATTCCCATGAATGGTTTGTTGCTTGAGCATTGCTGGTTATTCCCAAGAAAAGTCTCGATTGAGCACAACATCGTCTGAAAATCTTCCATGCAATCGCACAATTATCCCGGAATTTTGCCTTTTCCTTCCCCCTTTTCCCCCTTGTGATAATCTCCTATTTTTTCTCAAGCAACAAACCATTAATGGGAATTGGCCCTGGTGTGATAATCTCCATAGTCCAATGTGCAAACCGATAAATAAATTTTTAAAAACCAATAAATAAATATATTTCCTGTGCTGTTGGGAACATAGTGCATAGGTGATACTACAAGCAGAATACCCCATTCCTGCTTGAATTAATACATCAAAAATACTGGAAAGCTAGACTTTGAATGGCCAACGTCCAAAGCAAAACAGACAGACAAAACCCTTATAAAATGTTAGTGTGTTAACATGCTGAATATGACTTGTTCTGTAGAACTGGATTTATTCCTGCATCTCATTTGATATAAGCTGTATGTCACATGGGCCTCAATAACCAACAGTAGATTGTTTGTGGCACTTATCACACTCTCTCAGTTGTTTTTTTGGCAACTATCTTGGGAGGATGGTAAAGGCATAATTAAGTGTTCCTTTGTTTATACCAAACTTGATAAACACTCTCTGTGTGCATATTGTTTTCTGTGCTTCAAGATTTATTTAGGGAGGACAGAGTTCATGCAAGCAAGAGGTCACTTTTCCACTAGTGTGGCCAGAGTTTGGGCTGGCTGATATGATCCCTTTGTCACTGTGGTTTCATTCATACACTAGGCTGCACTGCATATGAACCGGTGCTCCAGCATGTCACCTGCCACAGCTACATCCAGTGAAATCCTGGGGATTGTACTTTGGACGGGCACTAGAGCTCTCTGGATGAGAATTCTAAATAATTCTAAATAATTCTGTCTAAACTGCAGATTCCATAGGATGGAACCATGAGAGTTGAGGTGGAATCACAGTGCTTTAAGTGTAGGGCAAAAGACTCCTAGGTGTAGCTCAGTGCAGTGTGAAAAAATGCATACATTTTTTTTCCACATGATCATGCCAGTATGATCCCATCAGCACTGTCATGTAGTCCCACAGCTGAGCACTTAAGAATGATCAGAGCCATCAACTTTAATAGTTATAAACTGTGGGAGACAGTTATAAAAGCACATCTTTTTTCTAGCTGGAAAAATCTTGCTGACAAAGACATGCTTTTACAAACATCTCCTGCAGGAAGAGAACTGAAGCACTATCACATCATGCAGAAGGCACAGAGAATGCTGCTACTCTCCAGCTCCGTTTCCACTTTGTTTTCTTCAACACTCTGTCCACTACATCATACTTACTCTCTAGAATAGCTATTTACAGCAGAAGTCTAGCATCATAGCTGTTTACATAGCACACAATCAGAAGCTGTGTGCATTTCAAGTACAGTGCAGGAATTAGGTATGCACTAGGAGGAAATGCTTAGAGATTTTGTGCCACCTGCACCAAAGGTACCAGTTACTGCTCTGCATTTGGACTAACAATTATCAGCATGGAGATCATCTGCATAGAGTTACATCTTGTGATAATCAACATCACATAATCAGCCAAAGTGAAGACTGCTTTCTGCATGAAGAATAACATGCATCAAAAAGTCTTTCTGCATGAACGTGCCTTAATCTACCTATTTTCTGTATGTTTAAGCACTAGAACATATAACTGACATGAAATAACATCCAAAGGATACCTTTATTGGGCCAATGAAAACGCACAATTACATGTTGCAAGCTTTTGAAGTCACGCTGGCTTCTTCACTGGACAAACAGGAGGGGAAAATGAAGATGTTAGTCATAGGCCTACATTTTCTGTTTCTGGTCTAGTTCAGATGGTAGGGGAGGGCTACCTGCAGGCTGGCACCTCCCCCTTTGGCCATGCAGTCACTGGAAGATTTTCAAAGTCAAGGAAATTTAATGTCAATTTGCAATTCAGAGAAGATGTTTCCTTAGAATCCATCATGTCTCCTTCCTTTGTGAGGCTTTGATATGAAATAAATAGAAGATAGAGCAGAGGATGGAGGGAGGGAGTGAGATGCAAGAAGATATTGAAAATATGTCTTCTGTTATAAAACAATTACATGTCCCTCCTTCTACATTATGGTGAAGGCAAATTATTGTCACCAGTGCTGGGGAAATAAATAACATTTCTCCTACCTTCAGATGCATCACTGCTGCATTTAAATGCAATAAGATGTGACAGTGGTCAGTTGCAATGCATGTAAGCTGTAGTATGGCTCAAAGCTACCCACATGCATGCATACTCCAAAAGGCAATGTGTTTACAAAGGCTGTCGTAGGAACGCAAGGGATAAGCAATTCGCTATGAGCACTAGCACAACCTCCAAGGATATAGTTAGAGAACACGGGAAGGGAGAATTAGAGAAGTCCTTCTGTCTGTTTTGATCAGCATCTCCTTGACTGACTTTCAAGGAATAATTCTCCTGGCAGAAACCTTGAGGTCAGGTTCTGCCACTGTGTCAAGCTGAGTCATTCTGAAAATGAGGAGCCCATCAAGCGTAGCCTGAATGCAGGGCCTTCCTCAGCAGACAACAGGACTCCTTGGCGAGGAGGAATGGACCTTGGGAAATGTCAGCCCAGGTGCAGAGCTTTTAAAAACACAGACAACTAAAGTAAAACAGCCTTGGTACCATGTGCTTCATAACAAATCAACTCAAGGCTGCCTGAGTTTGTGACAGTACCAGCAGGAGAGGGCAAAGGAAAGACCACCTTGCCCTGGTTGATGGTAAGCATTCTGCAAAGCTTAAGAAAGGTTGAATTTGGGAACAACTTCTGAAATCCTCCACTGGCTATGCTGATTGGGGAATTCTGGGAAATGTAGTCTAGGGGACATCTTTCACCAAAGTCTCCAGTACTAAACAGATAACTGCTATTTGTCTTGGGCTGCTCCTGAGAGTCTTGGGAGAAGAGAACATTGCCTCCTGGCAGAATCAGGCCCCTCGCTCAGCCCTTTCCTCCAGCAGAGATGGAGAAAGTATTGTCTTCCAGATGTTGTTGAAATGCAACTTCCAGCATTCCTCCCTAGTTGCTAAAGCAGCTGTGAGTGGCAGCAGTCCGGCAAAATGTAAAGGTAGAGAGTCCTAAGATCAACGTATTTGTACAGGGGGGGGAGTTCGTAAAGTTTTAATTATCACCTTTAAAAATGTTGACAGAAAGTTTGCTTTGATTTGTAATTGTTTAACTTATCTCTACATAGTCACCATCCAGATTTACACATTTTTCCCAGTGTTTCTTGACCCTCCAAATACCTGATATTGCACCTTACGAGGGGGTGTCATAAAGTAATAATTATCACCCAGAAATTAGTATGGTATAATGATGAAATTTTGTAAAAGGTGAAATATTTATACAATCTGAAGAGAAACCAGAATATTTTTTTTTTGTCACTGTCATCATTGGTCCCTAAGTGCATGTGTTGAGAAAATCAGCTCATTGTGTCCTTTATTTTTGTGACAGGTTGTGTCAGAAGTGACTAAAGTGTAAAATTCTCATAAGGCACAATCTGCAGATTTCTACAATAATGGTATTCGGAAGGTCAAGAAAAGCTGGGGAAAATGTGTAAATTTGGATGGTGACTATGTAGAGATAAGTTAACAACTACAAACCAAAACAAACTTTCTATTTTTTAAAAAAGGTGATAATTAAAACTTTACGATACCCCCTCATATGCTCTTCCCCACTTCTTCTTCTATTAATTTATATCCTATCTTTTTCCCAGGCTGGGACTCCAGGTAGCCTCCAAAGGTTAAAACAAATACAGTCGCCCCTCTGTTCTCACGGACTTGAAGTCCGCAATTTTGCATATTCACGGAGGGGCGACATACAGGGGCCACCCCATTCAAGCCTATGGGGCTTGAATATTGCCAAATCTCTGCTTTCAAATCCTCCGCAAAAACGGAGGGCCAACTGTACAGCTTTAAAATCACTTCTCAGAGTGCATTGCATCAAAAGGTAGTACTGTACTTAAATACAATAACCACAATGCCAATTATAATGCATTCACATCCTCACACCAACTCAGTTACTTGCACCAATTGACTCCTTTGGAGAGTAGAGAGCGACTTTGGGATATACAAGGTCCATCCTACTTTTCTTGGTTTTTATTCGTTTTTGTTCGGCAGCTCCAATCCACTCATACCTCCCAAACATTGTCATTCACCCCCCTTCCAGATGGCCTGTAGTTAATTCTATAACACATAATTCATTCACACGTACTTATTTACAAACACACAACTGGACAGTGATTTGAGGAAAGAGATTTATCTTGTAACTATATTTTATTCTTTTATGCAATCTGTTTTGTTATTGTAATAATTTAAGTCTGTTTAATATAACACTTTTTTTGAAAAAAATAGTACTGTTCTTAATCTTGTAAGCCGCTCTGAATCCCAGTTTTGGGGAAAGGGTGGGATCATCATCATCATCATCATCATCATCATGGCAAGAGAGCTTGTATAACCTTGATGATAATTCCCTGGATTGAAAGTACTATTGCTAAATCCCAAACTGATGAACAGGAAAAAAAAACAGCCATCCAGGCTTTGACCTGGAATGAATGTACCTATCTGGTTTACATGATGGAAACCTGCCTGGCCATGGGGCAAGCTCTCTTTGTTTTCTTGGGTTTCCCATGTAGCAAGAGAGACTTGGGGTATGTGTGTGAAGAGTAGGCCATTGTGATTCCACCTTATCCATTCTACTGTTTTCTAATCTTGAATGGGTATATCTGAAGGCAGGATATTGGCACAGAATTGGGATTATGTTGCTGTAACACCTGCCCTGCTGCCCCAAGTCTCCCTTCCTGAGCTCCGCAAGGGTACTAATAGTGTCTCCTCACCTTGTTGATCTGGGGAACATCAACACCCACCCTTTAGGACTTCATGGTCTATATGAATTGATATTTGGCTCCACCCATTCTGAAGTGTAATTCTAGATCTGGTTTTCTGTGTTTGTGAGATATGGGTGTGGGGAAACTTTTTAAAACTCCATGGTAATGGACAATGATGAGGAGTAGCTTTACTGGGATTTGGAGCCAGAGATCAACTAAGAAGGTCTGTTATAGGAGGTTCTATAGGAGGCTCAGGAACAATTACTTGGATCCCAATTTCTATAGTTTTGCTCATGGAACAGAGCACTGCTATCTACCCATTCCCCAGCAGGGCTCTGTATAACTGAAAACCTGTTCTTCAAGACCAAGGACCCTATCATACAATACACAAGGCTTCAAGAAGAGGCAATCAACAAAAATCAGGAAATAGCTTCTGCTCATTAAAAAAAAGTTATTGCTCTAATCCCCAATATAAACTTTGGCTAATGACCAAATTTCATTTTGTTTCCATCCATTAGTGTGATAAATAACAAATGACTACCTACATCCCTAATCAGTTTACTGGCTGCCTTTTAAATTTCTTTGATTGGACTAAAAATACTGTGTTATGAAATATGAAATATTAAAAACAGACCTGGTTTCTTCTATTCAAAGTATCACTTGTACAGCTTTCTTTGAACAATAACTCACACATGTTCTTAAAAACAGTGCTTGCAAAGGTGTAAAAAAAAAGATCAAAGGAAAATTCGGCTATTTCCATTCAAACCACAGCCTAAGCAACTTAAATTTTCATCCAGATAAACACTTCCTTATTTATTGTTGTTGTTTGCCTTTAAGTTGTTTCTGACTTGTGGTGATCCTATCATTGGGTTTTCTTGATGTGACTCATTCAAAGGTCCTATACAGACTGCCAGAAATAATCCAGCATGAGACCACTTTGACTGTCCAGGCTCAATGCTAGGGAATCATGGGAACTGTAGTTTTTTCTGAGACAATTAACCTTCTCTGTCAGAGAGCTCTGGTGCCACAATAAACTACAGTTCCCATGATTCCTTAGCACTGAGCCAGGACAGCTAAAGTGGACTCAAGCTGGATTATTTCTGGCAGTCTGCATAGGCCCTTAAGCAGTGTCACTTGTCCAAAATCATTCAATGGGTCTCCATGACCAAGTGGGGTTTCGAACCCTAGTGTCCCAAAGCCCTAATCCAACACTTAAACCACTGCACCATGCTGTCATTTATTAATTAAACCTAAAACTCACATATTCAGATACATCTCAGAAACTTCTACTTTGGTATTCCTGGTTCCTTTGTTTGGAATTACATGAATGAGTATGAGGATTACAGTCTCATCCATAGCCAGGAACCCCGACTGGGAAGCTGGATTCCCTCTTTTTCCTTAATGAGAGTTGCATCTTTTCCTTGGGAGTTTTCTGTGTCTCTTGTGCATACTAGCATAAAGAAAATTAAATATTTATTCATCATAATCAAGTACATTATGCCTAATGCTTGAAGATATTACATTAGGCATGCTGCTGTGCTCAGGATGACTGGCTGTTCAAAAAGAACAAGGACTCTCTGAACAGACCCCATTCAACATTAGTGAAATACGCTTTGCACAGGGAGTTGCCAAGAATAGCACCTGACCAGGAAGGCATAATCTTGTCAGGCCTCTACCTGACAAGTCAGTGTAAGCGTTTCATAAATCTCTCCCTTAGTCAAGGGAAATGCATGTTTATGCCAGTCTGTTTCACCTTGAAAAGATCATACAAAAGGCAGTGAAGATTAGAGGAAATCTGAAGCTGAGTCATTAGCACATAATGCAGAAAATCTTTGTTATGTTCCCAAGGCAGATTTATGTCAAAGTAAGATACTAGTCCCCCTTAGCCTCGATCTCAACAAGCCCTAGAAGACTTAGTAAAAAATGACTGCTTGATTCTATAAAGATAATTAATTAATCACAAAGAAGTGAACGCATCAGATCTAAGTGTTCCTTTGAAACTTCACCTCAGCCACACACTAAAAGTAACTAAGCATCTGCCTTCGGTTTAATCTCTCATCAGCAATTTGGGGCTATTAATATGGCTTACAGGTCTGGTTTAAGGATTTCTGAATCAGGCCTAGGAATTAGTCTGAACACCTGAAAGACACTATTTTCTGAGCCTTTCAAATCTTAAGGGGAGAACTGGTTGTTGATTTATGCACTGGAGTTCAGAATGGGTCAGAAGGCTGCTGCAAAGTCTGGTCAATGCAGAATCTTAATTGGGGGAAATCATAGACAAATCATAGATAATCAAAGATTACCATTCATAATGATTATAATCAAAGATACATATTATCCTTAATGAACAAAGCAAGGCATTCATTCTCTTTTGAAAATCAAATCCCAATTTATAAAATACAGCCTCTCACCAAACACAAACCCATGGTTCCAGAGTTTACCACCACAGCTGTACAACACACATTGCAGTCACCCATTGAAATCTACCACCCCCATTACTTTATATCTGTCTTGTCACTTGTCACTCTTTACCCAACAATACAGTTTGGTAAGTGCGCAAAGCTGCTGAAACCTCTTGGTATCCCATCCTCACATACATCACAATATACTCCATCGGTGCTTTAAAAAAATACTGGCCATGATGCCTATGGTACTCTGGGACTTGTTGTCCAAAAGGTAACATTTCCAAACATTGATCCTTATCAGACCAGAACTCACATATGGTGATTTGGGCAGCATGCTACCTAAATATGGAAGAAGCAATGCCGAACATACTTGCTTCTCAAGCAGTGCTCTCTGGTGGCTGTCCTCAGAAGTACAAAGTTGTAATTTCCTAAGATCAACTTATTAAAGTTACATTCTCTGTCACTATCTGGCTTTGTCAGCCTTGGTTTGTGGGGCTGCTTGAAACAGGATTGGTAATTGTGCAGCACTCTAGATGTTACTGAACTAGAACTCCCATCATCCTTCACTTTTGGCTATGTTGAATGGGGCACTGGGAGTTGTGATTCAGTAAAAAAATCTGGAGAGGCACACAACTCCCACCCTGATCCCAGGTATGTGCATCCACCATCTTTTTAATCAGTCTGAAAGTGGAAGAAAGACACAGGGACCTAACTGGAAATAAATAAATAATGAATATAATTCATGTTTTTGTTAAATGCAACAATCATTTGGAGGGCATCCACCAAGGAGTTATTTTGTTCAACACCAACTGAAGTGTATGGGAAATGCACAAGAGCTAATCTATTCCCATTCCCATTAATTTCTGTGGGATTCAGGTGTCATCTCCCCTTTCATTCATGTTTCCAACATCATTATTTTGACAGCAAGTCTTTCTGCAAATACTGTGTAATTTCAAAAGACCATGTCAAATAAATGAAACTACAATATATTTGATTTAATTTCACTTTGTTATTACATGTGCACTAAAAATAACATCCTATAAAATATCTGTTTCCCAGAAATTCTGTATGTCCAGAGAATGGTTCTTGTACCACAGAGAGAAGTTATGCCATCTTTATCTTGAAACTTGAGTACAGGTTAACAACACTCAGAAACACACAATTAAATAAGTGAAACAAAATCTTTACTGCATGAGTGTGTGTACCTTCAAGTCACCTGTTGATTTATGGCAACCCCAAGGATTTCATAGGGTTTTCTTAGGCAAGGAATAATCAAGAAGTGGTTTTGTCAGTTCCTTCCTTTCAAATGTAGCCTACAGCAGCTAATATTCATTGGTGGTCTCCCATCCAAGTACTAACCAGGGCTGACTGTTTACCTTCAAGATGGGACCGGGTGCCTTTAGGTTATTTAGGCCATATATACCCCTTCCCAAATTGTCTATCTAACCGCTAATCACGAAATCCTTCCTCACCGCTAGTTATTGTAGAAACTACAATATTTTAGGGACATAATTAGGCCTGGTGTTGCATAAATCTCTAAAGAAACACTTACATGATCATCAGGCACCCACTATCATTATCTCTGTGCATGCTGTTTTTAGATTTGGTGCACACAGGTGGTATACAATCACAAAGGCAGCATCTGTTCCTAAAGATTGCCACCAAAATTTGAGAAAAATGGCCACCTATAAGAATCTGGAGAGTTCTGCATCTAATGGGTGGATCCCTTAAATATGACCACTATGGAAAAATAATGAAATGAACTGCTGTTATTGCCATCTTTTTCTCCTTCTTACTCAGGATACAGAGTTCTGTGTCCCATCACACCCCCACAGCTTTGAAACAAAGAACAGCCTCATTTGGAGCTTGACATACATTGTACTCTTGAGGGACAGTCAGTGTGGTGTAGTGGTTTGAATGCTGGACTACAGCTTTGGTAGACCAAGGTTCAAGTCCCTGCTTAGCCATGGAAACCCACTGGATGGCCTTGAGGAAATGAAGGAAGGCAATGCCAAACTTCCTCCGAATAAATCTTGACAAGCAAAACCCCAGGATAGGGTTGCCATAAGGTGGAGTCAATTGAAGGTGCACAACAAAAACATGTAGAGAGGGAAATCCTCATTCAAAATTCTCAGTCAGCGATGAACCTCACAGGGTGACCTGTGGCTACTCACTAACAACTTATCCAGCCCAAGTCAATTTTTTTTCACTGGATTATTAAGGATCAACTGATCAACTCAAAGGAAGAGCAGGATGAAAATGTGGTAAATACACCAGCAATGGTAACTTCAGCTCCCAGATGTTAATGAACCATGACTCCCACCAATCCAGCCCATTGGTTGGATTGGTGAGGGCTGTCAGAATCCATGGGCATGGTTCTGTCATGATTGGTATGGTTTACTGGAAAGGATGTATGTATGAAATATGGAGGTGTATTGAATACTGAATTATATGCATGAATCACGTATATGTCTGGGAATGGAAAGTAGCAGAAAGGGAAAATGGCAGGAGGGCAAACAGTAAGCAGAGTGAAAAGGTTTATGGTCCTGGGATGTAGAGGAAGAAAGGGCTGTTGGAATTTAGTTTGATTGGGACCAAAGGCTGGGTGCCGACAGTCAGAAAGGGGGGGGGGGGCGGAATAGTTTGAATTCTAATGCTATGGTATGGGAAAGGGACCTCAGTTTCAGCAAAACACTCTACTGGTCATTTCTGTCCTGATGTCCAGAAAAAAAGTATTTTGTTTTCTGTCAAAGATGTTTTCCTGGTTATTGGAAACTGAATCCGCTGGTTCTGACAGGCTGAGAGAAGCAAGTTCAACAATGTGAAGTCGTAGGCTTTCATGGCCAGCATCCATAGTTTTTTGTGGGTTTTTCGGGCTGTGTGGCCATGTTCTAGAATAATTTCTTTCATACGTTTTGCCAGCATCTGTGGCTGGCATCTTTAGAGAATGCTGGAATGGACCCACTATCTTCCATTCCAGCATTCTCTGAAGATGCCAGCCACAGATGCTGACAAAACGTAAGAAACTCTTCTAGAACATGGTCACACAGCCCAAAAAACCCACTAAAAACTAAGTTCAACAATATTTGGAGGGTCATCCTCAGTTTTCAAGTAACTCATGACTAGTGATCATGAATAGCACTGTCTAGTCTTGATCTATGAGGAGGAAGAGGGAAGAAAAGTATTCCTGACCAGATTCTTTGCAGCAGTGAAGGTTCCAAAGGTTCCCCAGGGCTGTGACTCTTTTGCACAAGCAGCAAAAACTCTCTGTAAATGAGCAGTCTTCCTTTGGTCACAAGATGTGCTGACCATCACTACCATGTTCCAAGTATTGACGTGGCACTCTCAGGCTCAATACCAAAATGATGACGCAGTTAGGCGGCTGTTTGGGAGGGGTCTGAGAGATTTTTGTTTTCATATGTCTTGGATCACTGTGGAAACAAAACATCACAATGGCACAGAAGGGAACATAGCTCATAGCATTACATTTTATACATAATACATGTGATTTAAAATACATAATGAGTAAGAGTTTATTAAACAAAAATGGATAGTCCAAACGACATGTTATATCATTTTAACTTTTTCATTCAAGACAGTTATTAGAAAGCCAAATCTCAGAGGAAAAAGCAACCTGTAAAAAGCACATTTAATAAGAGCTTACAGCAAAACATGAAATTTACTGCAAAGTTAGGAAGCAAAAGAATGTTATTTGACTTGGAAAAATTAAGGTTTGGCCGACTGCTTGGAGAGATGAATTTGATGCTCAAGTTCCACCCTAATACATACTATGTAGCTTGGATTTTTTTGTTGTTGTTTTTTTGTTTTGTTTTCTAGGGCTGCAAAAGTTTTGAACAAGTAGTTGTAAACAGATCAAGGAAATAATAACACAGCAATCCTATTTATTTTTATTGAGGTATAACCCATTGCATTAAATTTTATTCAGAAGTAAATCCCACTGAGTTAAATGGTTCTTACTTTTAAATGTGTGTGTGTATATTGTGTATTTTATCTAACTTCCTGAAAAGCAAAGTCTCAACATAACAATGCCACAGAACCAGTTCTTCTGTACCTTCAAGTCATTTCCAATTTATGGCCATCCTATCATGGGGTTTTCTGGGACTGAGAGTGTGTGACTCGCCCAAGGTCACCTAGTGGGTTTCCATGGCTAAGCAGGGAATCGAACCCTGGTCTCCAGTCATAATGCAGTATTCAAACCATTACACTATGCTGGCTCTCCACAGAATCAGTACCACTATATAATAAATAGTATTTCAAATCATTCATCAGTTCACAAAAGGCTTTTGCTGATATCAGCATGGGTGATTTGGATAGGTGCAAGATGCTATCACTGTAACACTTTTCCAGCAGTTTCTCTGACCTTAGCTGAGATCAATTAAATGAGTTTGTTCCAGACTGCACAGTATTTTCCTGGGTTTATTGACCTGCCAGTGTCTGCCTCCAAAAATATGTGCAGACCATCTGTGGCACTGACATATAGTTCAATTGGTTCCAAGAAAAGAGCAAAAAAGACCACTTCTGTTTTTCAATGAGACTCACAACTATGATCTTTAGAGCAGCATCAACTAGGCCAGAGAAAATGTCTCTCTCCAGTAGAGTGCAGTTTGCACTTGACTGCAACTCCCATCATCCCACATTACTGGCCAGGGCTATGCTTATGGCAGTTGCAATCCAAGAGCATTTGGAGGGATGCACATTCCCTCACTATATGCTGGAAGGGGCCATATAATTGTAAACCAACTGTAAATGCTCCCACATCATTAAAACAACATCTTGGTCAATACATTGCTTTCAAGGAGAACAGTCTCAGAGTAGCTTCAGATGTTTGATACAAGGTGTGACAATGGTGAAGCACAGCCAGCTGTGCCCTTCTTCTACCTTTTGTAACAAATGTCCAAAGCTCACATGCCTTCCTTTGGAAGAACATAACTCTGAACTAGAACGTATACACAAAAAGACCATATCCAGCTTTCAATGTTTAATCCAAACTATGGAAATTGAAGTGCAACTCACTGGGCTTTTACTCCCTTACATTCATTAGACATCCAAAGCTATTCTAAAAATTGAACAAAAAGACACCAGGTGTATAAACCAGATGGATAAGAGGCACCAACAGTCACTGTGATCAGAATCCTAAGTAGCGCTCATAGAAGACCAGCTGGTTGCTTATTTATAGGTACCTTAGCTGAGTCAAGTTGAGAATGAGAGAATAATGAAGACTGATAACTCATTTGAGGACAGACAAAGATGGGAGGTTAAAAACCAGCAATATGCATACAAATGACTTGTGCTTAAATATGATAGAGCAGAACTTCTCAAGCTATCTGTTGTGATGGAGCAGCAATCCACCTGGCAATCATAGAATCATAGACCACAAGGGCCATCCAGTCCAACCCCCTGCCATGCAGGAACTCCCAATCAAATCATCCCCGACAGATGGCCATCCAGCCTCTGCTTAAAGACCTCCAAGGAAGGAGACTCCACTACTCTCCGAGGGAGTGTGTTCCACTCTCGAACCGCCCTTAGTGTCAGGAAGTTCCTCCTAATGTTGAGGTGGAATCTCTTTTCTTGCAGCTTGCATCCACTGTTTCGGGTCCTAGTCTCTGGAGCAGCAGAAAACAAGCTTGTTCCCTCCTCGATATGACATTCCTTCAAATATTTAAACACGGCTATCATATCACCTCTCAGCCTTCTCTTCTCCAGGCTAAACATCCCCAGCTCCCTAAGTCGTTCCTCATAGGGCTTGGTTTCCAGACCCTTCACCATTTTAGTTGCCCTCCTCCTATGGAATTCTGGAATTTGTAGTTTTGTGAATTATTTAACCTTTTCTGTCAGAGAGCTTTGGTGCCACAACTACAGTTCCCAGAATTCCACAGCATTGAGCCATGGCAATTAAAGTGGAGCAGCCGAGTTTATTTCTGCAGTATGGATGCAGCCATTAACTTATTAGTACAGTTTCCTGGAAATCTGTCCATAATGGCCCATAGTCCTGCACCAGCCTACAGACCACACAACTCTGAATATACAGTGGGCCCTTGGTATCCACTGGGGTTTGGTTCCAGGACCCCTCACAAATACCAAAATTCATGGATGCTCAAGGCCCATTTTATACAATGGCATAGCGAAATGGTGTCCCTTATATAAAGTAGCAAAATCAAGGTTTGCTTTTTTGAATTTACATCTTTTGGGATATAATTTATATATTTTCAAGCCATGGATGGTTGAATCAATGGATAAAGAATCTGTGGATATGGGAGGGACGACTGTTATTGTGATAGAGAATGCTTTGGCACAGTAGCATGGAAGATTACACACAACAGATTTGGATTTGACAAAGACATTGAGGCCATTTTGTAAGAAGAACCTGAAGCAGTTTGATTCACATCTGTAGAACAGCCTACTCAAGGGGATAAAGGATGATTTTTAATACCTTAGTCATTCTAAAGAAAAACTTTATAGATGTGATTGCAGTGATGGCCTGAGCTCTCCTCAACCTGAGATAAGAGAAGTGTCCCATCTCCTTGATGTCACTCCAAAATGAAAGTAGGTGGCCTCTATGGAGCACAGTGTGAGTGTACAAGGCAATCAGTGCTGCTTGTTAAAAACTATTTTATATTCTTGGACACTTCTAAGCACAATATTAATAACTCAGTCCTTAAAGTAAAAGGAAAAAAATGTGCCCATAAACAAATAATACCTGCTATTCCTGTCCAGCTTAGAAAATCCAAAAGTTCTCCTTCTTCCTCAAGCAACAGCAGCTTATGCAATAATAATTTACAGACATGTTCTCATTACTTGACATTAAATCAATTACTATCACTGTAAAA
>CM034710.1:100448651-100461978 GCA_020142125.1 Phrynosoma platyrhinos
GGTTGGACTGGATGCCCTTGTGGTCTCTTTCAACTCTATGACTCTATAAGTAATGAATGCTCAAACTCTAAAGAAGTACAGCATATTTATTTTGATGCTGTTCACATGGTGGATGAAAAAGAAGTGAGGAGAAGATGTTAGGACAAGCCTAGGCATGCGTGATGAAGGAACAGGGCAAAGCTACTATCAAGTCTCAGATCCAAAATTTTCCAAATCTGACTCTGAACAGATTGAATCCATGTGTGGAAGTCAAAGGTCACATATAACTTCTCTTTACTACTATTCCTAGACTAAAAAAGAGAAACTATTAAACTGAATTCACAAATTCCAATCCACCAGCAGAGGTATGACAAAGACAATGGCTTCATGGCACACTACATGTATTAGTACAAGAGTCCTTGCACATATAACAGAAAGAATATTTTTAGAGAGAGTTCTGGACCCTGAGAAACTGACTGCTTGGTAAGCAGATTTGTTGCTTTCACACATCTTTCTGAATCCTATTACATTACATTCTACTCCCACAACTATGTAAATATTCTTTATACCTGAGCATTTATTATCACTCTACAATGCATCCAAAGAAGTGGGTCCACAAAAGCTCATGTGAAAATAAAAACTAGTTATCTTAAAGGTGTTGCCACATTTCTTTTTTTCTTTCCTTCTTTGTCTTATACTCCTATAAGTATTTCAAGGAAAGAACACTGACATCTAGCGGACAGGACATGGAATACATGTTACAGAAGAACAGCATGAAAATACTGGAAGGGATTGGAAATAAATTAATTAATTAATAAATAAAATTTATTTTTATTCTGCCCCTCAGCGTAACGCAACCAGAGCGGCTTACAACATTAAAATATACATTATATATCCCACAATCTCACCCACCCCTTAAAATACTATTAAACAATGATAATTTAAAAACACACACAAAATAATAATACAAATAAACAAAAACTGCAGCAGAAATCAGGGGAGCAGGTTGGGCTGTCTCTTGATGGCTGGGATATCTATTCATGAAAGTCCTGCTGGAAGAGATCCGTCTTCACAGCCTTTTTAAAGCTGTTCAAGGTGGTAATATGACAGATCTCATCCGGCAGGTCATTCCATAATCTGGGAGCAGTTGCTGAAAAGGTCCTCTGGGCGGTTGTCTACTGAAATTAAAGTATAGAGCAATTTTGCGAAGCTGTAAATTAAATATTTTTTAAACTATAGTTGCCCCTCTGTTCTCAGATTCCTCAGAGGAAAATGGAAACCCATGCATATTCAAGCCACATAGGCTTGAATGGAGGCACAGGGGCACGCCCCATTGTATGCCTCTCCATTTGTCCCTTGCGTATAAGCAAGGGACGTGGATCTGAAGTCCACATAAACAGAAGGGCGGCTGTAGTTTTTTCACTAAGGGCCTTTGCAGACTGCTAGAAATAGTGCAAATTGAGTCCACTTTAACTGACCTGGCTCAGTGCTAGGGAATAATGGGAATTGTATTTTTTTCTGAGACATTGAGCCTTCTCTGTCAGAGAGCTCTGGTGCCACAATAAACTACAGTTCCCATGATTCCCTAGCACTGAGTCAGGGCAGTTAAAGTGGACTCAATTTGCATTATTTCTGGCAGTTTGCAAAGGCCCTAAGTTACACATTTCTATCACTTACTTTCAGAGCTCAATAAAACAAATGGGGAATTATGTATATTTAAATATATACAAAACCATCTACTAATCAGCAGAACCTTCTGACTAGCAATGCTATATCTCTGCCTCACCACAATCTTTCTGTGATCTCTAACTTTTAAGCACTTTTATTATCCCAGTATGGCTCAGAAAGTGAGCCAGATAGGGAGAATATCCCTTAACACTATAAAAGGCAGATGGTTTAGGTAGGCAGAAAGGCGAATGGGGGGTGGAGAATCAACCGGGGGGGAGTGTTCAACCTTCTCTTCCAAACTCTTTCTTCAGTGACACCACCAACATAAAGGTTTTGCATCTCTAGTCTTAGGCTGTAGCAACTACACTTCCCTCACAACTCCTCCTCCACCCCAACCACAACTGCTCCTACATCCCCAAACCCAATTTTTTAACCCCTATAACTAATTTATCCATACTGAAAGGAGGAGAGAAGATACAGACTTTCTCCACCATCATGCTGTCCTCATGCATGGGGTCAGACTTGCCACCCTCAGCAACAGAGAAGAGCTTATATGAATAAATTATGCTTATCTGTGTGTGCACACACACACATGTACACATGTGACTTCAAGTCATCTGTCAAACATATGGCAAACCCATAAATTTCATGATTGACAGGTTGCCTCAGTCAAAGGCTAGGGACACCAAGGGTTTTTGTTTGTTGTCACTGTTTGAACAGAGAGTTTGGAAGAAAAGGTTGCCATGCTCTCCCCCAGTTATATTGCCTCAGGTCCTTGTTTTAAGTGTCCTCTCTTCCTTTGTCCTTGCTATATGTAGGAGTTGTGTATTCAGCTATGTATTAAATCTTTGGGTACATGAATCCTCTTCTGAATATGTGTGCAGGGGACTACATCTTTTTCTGTGGATTTTTATACCAATTCCACAGTTGGTTTTGCCTGTGGATGCGGTCACTTCATGATTGTGGCCTTCCAGAAAATAGAATTGCTTACTACTGATTTCAAGAAATTCTCCATTGAGGTCTTAAAATAATAAAGAGGATAAATATTTATTCCTAGGCACAGAATTTCTAGTTAATCTAAATAAATACATTTTCTTTGAGATTTTTGTACATTTATTACCTTCCAGATGGACTGCACTACCCATCAGCCTAGTCAATGGTGAGGTGTGATGTGAACTGCAGCCAAACGATTATCTAAAGGTCATACTCTACCACTCCTGATCTAAATCATTTAAAGAAATACAAATAATTTTGTTTCTGAATAGAATTTTTCCTGAAGTAGCATGAAACTGAAAATATACTTAATCAACAATGATTGTTAGTTATAAGTAACTGGAGTCCCCTTGATTTCCAGTGAGTTTAGTCTATTCTGAATAAATCTGCATCCATCCTCTGTAATTCAAACTCTGTAACTCTCCCTAACAGGTTATCACTGAATGTAGCTTGAGCTTAATTAAATTTAAATGCTTCTGGAAATGATTTTTTTTTTTTTTAGGATGACCAATGGTAGAGCACATGATATGGAGGTAGATGATCCCTGGTATTAACTCCTGGCATTAAGCTGCAGATGATGAAAAAAACCTCTGCCTGAGACCCCAGAGAGCCACTGCCTTTCAGATCTGTCAACTGGGTAAAATGGACAAATACTCCGAGTTGGTTTAAAGCCAATTACTATGCTCCTTCCAAAGTTGTTTCACTTTGTTGTAAACTAAGGTACAAATAAGTCGTACAGGTACCTTTAAGCATAATTTCATAGTACATGCCTATACTGACCATGTCTCTGTCTGTTCAAAAAAAGCCAAAAAGCCAAACACAGTTGTGGTAGCATTCAAGCTGTACTGAGAGGGTTAGCACAGGGTACATGAATTTACCCTCCCCCTTGCATTTTTACCAAGTGAAATTTCCACAAAGGCTATTAATGCTGAGTTCATTTTTTAATGGAATAAACAGCTGGTGCAAATAGAACCTTCAGTGGGAAAACAGTAAATGGAATACTCCTCTCCAGTACCAGAGTCCTGATCTGGATTGGATTCATTAAAACTTCTGTAAACAAATGTGGACAGTCAAAGCACGTTATCAATCACATATTTTAAAATGTATCTAGCTTGACTCCAATTTTTTAAGGATGTTTCTTATAGGAAATATGATAAACAGTCGCCCCTTCGTTTTTGCGGGACCCCCCACAAAAATGGAAAACTGCAAATATTCAAGAGCAATAGGCTTGAATGGCAGCGTGCACCCGTGAGTGCCCACCCATTTTGTCCCCCTCTGTGTGCCGCCCGCAAAGCAGGCGAGAGACACGGACTTCAAGTCTGCAAAAACGGAGAGGCAACTGTATAAATCAAATAAATGTGATTAGGAAATATTGTTTACCTGCTAGGACGTCGCCTCCGGCAGCAGTAACAGCAGCAGCACACTGTAAGAAGCAGAAGAAGGCCTGCTACCACACCTATGGTAATGATGATGGCCTCAAAGTTGACTGTGGAAATTAGATGGAAAAAATTAGTACATGCAGTACCATAAAACACTGACAAAGGAAGGAAATACAACAATAGATGGGTGTTCCTGAAAGGGATGAAACCTGGGTCTATTAGGTATCTTTGCATCAGTGAAAGGTATACAGACATTTAAGTATTTAAGTATTAGATCTTAGTGGGTTAGATGGAATTAATTTCTCTGTAGGCATTCCATCTAATTGGGTATAATAAGTATGCATTTGTCAATGCCTCATATTTCATATTAATCAGCATGGTGATCAGCATACTCCCCGGTCCCCATCATCACAATAAATACGAAGAAAATCTCATGAGTGTTTTTACTGAAACATTTTAACGGAAGTGTTGAAAAATAAGAGGAAGCACCAATAAGCAAAAACACTAGACAATTACAATTTGTGTAAAGAACAAAATCAGATTAAACTTTAGACAGAAATTTCTATATAGTAGCATTTCTAGATACTTCATTTTAAAGAAAATTGCGAATCTTCTGTAGTCAGAAAATATGTTGAATCTCTGGCAAACAGTTTAGGATCACTCTACTAAATTAAGTCTTGTTTGACATATTGCTGTGTACTGAGAGTCAGTATATGTTTTCATGAACACACTATCTATACATGTAACCATACTTTACAGGAAAATAACCAAGAACAACAGGCACCTTAAATGCATCTTAAAATCAAGGAAATAGCCTGTTTCCAAAGATACAAAGTATTGTCTTTCACAGTTTAATAGGTCAGCTCTTATACTACTCATACATAGCCTGTTGTTCATGTCAAAGTGTAAATATCACAGGCATAGAGGACAATTCAGATTTTAATCTATGTTTTCGGATTATCAAGAAGACATTTTGAGGCAGGTGTAGCTCACAGCAGTCTCACCCCCTAAGCAGACAGCTTAAAGGGCCGTTTTGGGGGCAGGGAAGGGGAGGGGCAGCCGCACGATCGGTGCCCCAACTCCTTCCCCAGGTCGTCCTCAGAGCAGCCGGCCCTCCGCACGGCCGGTGCTCCGAGGAGGACCTCCCGCCGCAGCCTTTGCACGCGCTGCGGCAGAAGAGTTGGCGAAGGTGCGCCGCAGCCTTTTGCAGCGCACCTTTGGCGACTTGTGAAAGGAGCGCCAATTTAGCGCTCCTTTCAGAGGCGGCGAAGCTGCGCCGCAGGACCAAGGCATGGAGATGCCTCGGTCCCGCGGCGCAGCTTCCTGGGGCGGCCCATGGCTGCCCGTCTGCTTCCCCCCTTAGTCAACACTAACTCCTGAACCAAAAGAACAATAGTAACAATATACTCAGCAATACAGAACAGCTTATATGAATAAAGTACACATGTGCCTTCAAGTCACCTATCAATTTATAGCAACTCCATGAATTTCATATGTTTTCTCTTAGGTAAGGAACACTCAAGAGGTGGTTTGCCACTGCCTTCCTCTGTATAGAATCTAAAGCAGTCTCCCAACCAAGTACTAACTTGGTCTAATCCTACTTAGCTTGAAAGATCAGATGGGATCTGGTGCTTTCAGGGTATTTATTTACTTAAACAAGGAGGCCAACAACGTCCTAGCAAACTCTCAGCAAAAAGTCCATACATATTGTGGGGTGCAATTTGAGTTTCCCAGGGTGTTAGCCCTTCTAAAGGGAAACAAAAATATGCAAGTATGAAAGTTAAACTTGTTAGAGTTCACCTTTCATCAGGAGAAACAGCAAAAGTGTTGGGCAGACTATTTATTCAAAATCTGCCTTCCTAAAGAATAAAGACTTACTCTTAAAAAAAAGAAAACATGCAGTTTGTAGTAACAAACTAAATCCTATCCTAACTGGTGATGCTTTGGGAAAAGAGTTGAAATCTTACTATCATTAATATAGCAGGAATAGACTGTTAACCTCATTCAGAGGAGGCTGTTACTCCATCTTTAGACTGAGAGGAGACAATTACTGCACTGAGAGGAGACTGTTTAGAATCCTGAGAGAAAGTCTGTTAAACAGGCTCCAAGCATAAATAACAGGAGTCACATGTTTAGATAGAATAACATAGATAGTGGGAAGTCCCTGTCTATCTAACGAAAGAAATGAGAATGTAATACAAAACATTTCCAACACATATAGGAACTGTTCCAGTGTTAAGTGAATGCTCTCCTTACATATTAGCCAACATATACATTTATTGACTATGTACTAACATCATGATAAAGATAGTACACGTGTCCCTCCATTTTTGCAGACTTCAGGTCCGCAGTTTCAGTCCTTTGCAGACTGGCAAGCGAGAAGGGATAAAATGGTGTGCGTGCCCAGGGCCATGCGGCCATTCAAGCCTATGGGGCTTGAATATTTGCGGATTTCCATTTTTTGCGGGGTGTGTGGTCCAGAACAGATCTCCTGCAAAAATGGAAGGATGACTGTATTATCAAGATGCAAAATTCATCAGTGAATTTCATGCTAGAACATACTAACCCTTGCTTTATCTCTACTGCATAAAGGAGAAGAACGGAAGCTTTGGCTTGTTATAGACTGTCCACAGCTTGCCATATTGTCTGAATCTTGGTTACTCCTGGCTTGTTTTCACTAATCAGTTAGGACAAACCATCCATTAATGGGTTTAATGTGCCTAACAAGGCAAGGTTAATTTAAAATTGATACCTGTGATCTATTCAGCCACAACAAAACAAAAGGGTGGAAGAAGTAAAGCATAAAATAAGCATATGAGCATACATGCCCATTCTTGTAATGATAAACCACATCTTACTATTATGTTTGAATCCAGCCACTCTGTGGGCTAAGTTACTAATTGATCCAAAATCAGAGAACACAACATCAGATGAAGAATTACAGAGAACACTTGATTTTATTCTTAAGAATACCCGGGGGGGGGGGGGCACGGCCTGCTATCGAACATGGCAGACGTATAGTCAAAGAGCTTGCCTCAATTCTGATTATTAATTATAAATAAAAGCAAGAATTTCAACTTAAAAATCAACAAGACTGTGGGTATTGATGTCCACATTAAAAAGGGCAGCTGATCAACTTATTATGGATTTTTGCACACCCACAAAAGAAGCAAAACCACAACCATATGAGAGAGACCTGATAATTACCAACATGACGCGTGGCTCTAATAAGACAAGTAGTACCAGAAACCCTGGATCTCCTGTTTCCAGAATTACTAGAAAAGTTACATGAAATTTTGGTCAGAGATCTGCAAAGGGACTGGTCACTTGCTTCAGAGCCACTAGGTTTGAAGATCTCTGAGACTTCAAACAAAATCCAAGATATAGAGGAAACAGCCAACGCTGCCTTCCAACAGGGATCTCATCATGAAAAGAGCATTTGCGCCTAAGAAAAAGCAAATTATCAGCTGCAAAATAAGCTGGATGACTTGCAAAACCGAGAAATATGAGTAAAAATTTGTCTGAAAGGTATCCTGGAATTGGTGACCAGCTTTTCTGCTTTCTAAGGGAATAAAATACAGATGGGGATTCCCCTTCAAGCGCATTATCTTTCATGGAGATGAGAGCCCAAATGATGCAAATTTTTGAGACACATGGCATCACAAAACCAATGGATCTTGAAAGAAATACCAGTTCAATTGGACCTGAGACCCCCAATGGCGATGGTCCCAAGGACACAATGGCAGACAGTATAGAAAAGAAGAGGCAAAAGAAGCATGATCAACTCTCCAGCTTTGGTGTAAACGCCCTGCAGACCCCTGGAATTCATAGGTGATGATCCTCAGTGCTTTGACAGAACATTTGCAGGTAGTGGAACAAACTTAGCAGCTCCCCCACAGATGCCATCTTGAGGCTTGTGTTCCACACTACCGACTGTCACTTTCATCCTCCATTTTTTCTGTTGAACTTTAAAAACTGACAGGGATTCATTCCAGAGAGGTGACTATCCACATGGGACACCTGGTGAGCAATTTTATGTATCCATTTCTCCACAGTGAGTAACTGATGGCTTCAGCCAGGCCTAAACTATACTTTTTTCCTGTCTACACTGCTATTAATTTACCTGGCATACTACAAGCCTATACAGAGTTATACATTACTCTTAAGGTTTAAAATTTGCCATTTCTTGCTTCTTTGCAAACTATTATAAAAATATTAATCACAGGATGGGCCAAAAACATACAAAATGATATCTTAAAACAAAAAGATATTATTTGCTCCTTTCCTTCCAGAGATCAGATAGTGACTCTGATCGGAGAACAGGAGACACCTGTATTCCATTATTCTTGGTCATAATACTGTTCTTAGTTCATTGTTAACAGCCGATTCATCATTATGATATTGAGTGTTTATTTACATCTTACGACTATTCTTAAAATCTTTAGGGAAAAATCCATAAGATATCCAAATGTGACAAAACTGATCTTTTTAGATCCTCAAATGCTAACCCTTGAAATAGTAAATAATGTGGGCAATAGGAAAAGAAGTTCCAATTTCTCTTTACAATGCAGTATAGTATTACATGGCATCTCTGAGAGTCATACCTATAATGTTAAGGGCTTATGCTCAGTGAAAAATAGAAGGGAAGCCCTAAAACAAATTAAACAACTACACCCAAATTTCTTATCCCTGCTGCTATTTACTATAGAGGTATAGCCCTTAGCCACCTCAATTAGAGAAAATGAAAACATAAGAGGACCTAAAATAGGAGGAACAACCCATAAATTAAATCTCATTGCAAATGACGTGATAATTTTCCTAAAACAACCCAATCTTTCCCTACCTTATGTACCATATTAAATTTTTTGATACTTGCAGGTTTCCGAATTAACTATTCAAAGTCTAAATTGATATGTCTTAACATCATTCATGAAGACCAACTAGACACTGAAAAAGCTGTTAATCTCCAGTTAAAACCTTCATGATTTACTTATTTAGGAATCACCATTACAAAAGATCTCAAACAGTTAATCCCCAGAAAGTACATCAAAATAACTACATAGTTAGTCTCTAAGACATTAGAGTGGAAGAATTTGAAACTCTCTATTCTAGGCAGAATAGCCCTCATTAAAATGTTTATTCTCCTGCACCTATCCTTTCTATTTTAAAATACCCCACTTCAACCACAGCAGATGAAACTCAAACTTTGGCAAAATCTCATCAATACATTTGCTTTTAACCATAAGAGACCCAGATTCAGGAAATCCACCAGACACCTTCTCCCCCCCCCCAAAAAAAGGGGGGGCTACCAATGCCTGATCTTGAACTATATTTTGTTTTATTTTGCTTTATTGTTCTGTCATGTTTTGTACATACTTGTTTACTTACAATAATAATAAAAATGTTTAAAAAAGAGTACAGCAGAGTAGGAATTTGGTTTCTTTCTGTTCACTGAATATCAGATACTAACAATACGATATTCGGGGTGGGGGGAAACGCTTTCCCAGAAAAAAATGTTATTTTTAAAATAGAAACTTCAGGTGATCTAGTAATATTTACTATTATGACAACATAACTCTAAAGCTTATTACTAGCCACATAAAGCTAATGGTACACATAAGAACAATATAGGCTCCTAGAAGAAACTGAACAAAGATCACTGTTATCTTAGTGATTCTATTAGAAATAAATACATATTTAATATATTTAAAATCAATACCTACCAAAGCAGATTCCCCAATAAGATTCTTTGAGTTCACACAGTGAGGATGGTGGAATGAGTCTGCTTACAGGATAGTCCATACAAGTGGTATTTTCACTGCACCAAAGACACTAAACAAAACAAGCGAGAAGTAAACACAGGCATTCTAAGCAATAACTCTCTTCTTTTTGAGGAGTTCTTGTTAAGTCTTCAGCTCATCCTAAAACCAGATTCCAAACATCATTTTGTTCCATAATGCTATGACTACACATTTTTGCACCCTGGGCAGAATATAAATCTGAAATACCCCCATTCTGGCAATTTTGGGAAATGATTATAGTTTGCACACAGCATGTTTACATACAGAATTTCCAATACAGCCAGCGTTCCAGACTATACTGGACAAAGTAAGAAAAAATGCTAGCAATTATTTTGTCCCATTAAAAATATTCTCCACACACTGGGTGAAATTATACCATGTTATAAGAACTTCTGTTTATTTTTTTAACGCCTAGCAAAGTTATCAGCATCTTCCATTTGCTTTGATTTTCTTCAGTTAAACACAAGAAGTTTTAAACTACATGACAATCCCAATTGTATGGTACTTCTTATTCCTCGCCTTGATTGCTTTACATTTTCTGCAAGAAACAGCATGGAGTACATTTTTTCTTCAGGTATTTTTTCAGTAATTCAGTATCTCTGTATAATATTTACAGAATTAACAAATGTCTCTTTTCGTATTATACTTTGTGCTTATGAATTGGCATGATGATGTCCAGATTTTTCTTTTAAAGAAAAGGATGCTGAGTTTGCAGACATTTATCTGTTTCATCCATCATCCTTTCATTGTGACAACACAAAATACTGACAGCAATGTAAAATTGTGTTGACTTAATTAACTTCAACATAGCACAGATTTTTCAATCCATATAACTTGACTGGTATAACTATCTTTTGAATGTTGATGTAAATGTGCTCATAGGACATGAAAAAAAAGGAGAGGCTTTGTCCAGAAAGTATTACCTAATCTTGTTCCCTTTCCCTCCTAATTAACTTTTTTTTAAACCAATAAGATACCATCCTACCTTTTCAACATTACTCTTCTATTACCTCCTGGCTTCTGCCAGGCTCCTGCCTCACTCTTGTTTTTCTCCCCTAGATATCTTCAGAAGTTTAACTCTTGCTAAACCTAAAGTTGTGAAGGAGGACAGCAAAAACTGTTGAAGATCCTCTTATCAAATAACCACTGCTCAAAAGCAGATATTGGCTTAGAAGCTAGTCTAACACAATAAGGCTATTTTTATAAGAAACATGCAGCTATTCAGCACAAAGAAATTCTGTTTTTCTGGCATCAATGGAAAAAAATCTGGTCCCACTAAAATTAAGCTATACCTAAAAAACTCAGGGAAAACCATTTAAGCTACAAAATACAATATAGAAGAGTGAACTGTCAGGTATAGCTTTTTTGAGATCCTCCTCTAGTTTCTTTTGTGTTAGTATGCCACTAAAACTATGCCAGTATTTACTTGTCAACAACTGTTGTTGCTGTGTGCCTTCAAGTTGTTTCCAACTTATAGTGACCCTAAGTTTTTCTGGCAAGATTTATTCCAGGGGGTGAGGTACCTTAGAAGCTGTGAAAGCATGGCCAAGCAAGGATCTGAACCCTGTTCTCCAAAGCCCTAGTGCAATACCCAAGCCACTACTCCACTTTGGATCTTGTCAACACTACACAAAGCAAATTAGAGAAAAACAAACTCTAAAAAGCTGTTATCAAACAATAACATGGAACCGTTTGGAAAAGAAATAAAAATCATTCTATATAGGGCCAGTACTAACAAATTCACATGCAAATCAATTGAGAAAATATTGTAATCATCATAAAAATTGTGCTTCAGTATTAAATATTCTTGAAAGTCCACATCTGATATTGAAAAGTATTTGTTTTCATACTGAGCAGAGCAGGAAAGCTCTGCAAGATATTTAAAAGGTGAACTAGTTCTCCTGGAGACTCCAAGGAGAATAATTAACATTTTTGGGCCAGGAATATATTTTAGGGTACATTTTAAAAGATTTATACCTTTAAACGGAATTATTACTTGTAATTATCAAACCAAATTATCACACACAAGTCCTGCTGACTAGTACTTGGATAAAGGAGTTTGACATTAGTCAAAGTTGTGTGAAGAAAGAATTTTTTTTAAAAAAATCGCAAGAATAAAAAAGCTTTCCTAAAACAAATCTGAAAAATAAATAAAGGATTGCAGATTTACTAGATAATTTATTTTACAGTATTTCATCCACCATGATCTGGGAATTTTCCCTTTCTGATACAAGCATTTTTTTACTATTAACTGTACTGGCAGAAGGCATACTACTATCTCTATAACTCATCTAGCTCAAAGGACAATACATGTTGAGATTATCTTATCCAATATTCCAAAACCCCAAATGTTCCAAAAACCAACACTTTTTTAAATGTGTGATTGAGACAGTGATATCTTTGCTCTCCAATGGTTCAATGTACACAAACTTTGTTTCATGCACAAAATTATTTTAAATATTGTATAAAATTAACTTCAGGCTATGTGTAAGTTGTATATGAAATACAAATGAATTTTGTGTTTAAACTTGGGTCTTATCTCCAAGATATTTTATAATGTACGTATATGCAGATACAGGTATTCCAAAATCCCAAAAAAATCCAAAATCCAAAACAGTTCTGGTACCAAGCACTTTGGATACATGAGACTCAACCTGTATTATTACAGTACCAATACCTGTAATATCTCAGTACAAAAACAATATTGGAATGTTTTCTCCAACAAAAGATAAAAATGAAAAACTCACTTTAGTGTTTTTCACACACTCTTCACAAGTCCTTTTGGTAAAAGCAGAACATGCTGGAAAAAAGTAAAGTCTTACATGAAAAACAGAACTATTAAAACTGGATTTTTATTTTTTTTAAATTCTGACAAAATTGCATGGACATTTTAGCAGAAGTCTTTTGCATCGAATAACACTGGATCTAAACAATGCTGAAACACTAGAATACACCAAGGCAACATAAATTCTCCAGAAATGCATCCTCTCTTCTGTCTGTTCCTTTTCAGTGCTGACATCAGTGAAACGTGTAAAAATATACAAACTTTTTTTAAAAAATCATTCTTCCTATAACCAGGATGGGTCACAGATCAGACCTATTCATATGAACAGACCACAGTAGATTTACTGCAAGATATATTTATTGGTAGAATCTAGTACTGAGTATATGCTGAAAACAACTGTCCTTATGCACGCTCAAACATGGGCCCTCTACAGTGAAGACTTTACCTTTACAGTGAAGAAACAAGGAAATAATACTGAAATGCTTTGTTGTTGTTGTTAACCACCCTCAAGTCAATGTTGATTCATGGTGACCCTGTGGATGAGACATCTCAAAGACTCCATCCTCCACTGCTTTGCTTAGTTCATGTAAATTCATACCTGTGACCTCTTTAATAGAGTCCATCCACCTAGCATGTGGTCTTCCTCTCTTTCTACTTCCCTCCATGTTTCCCAGCATTATTGTTTTTTCCAATGAGTCGTGCCTTCTCATGATGTGTCCAAA
>CM034710.1:100466916-100479056 GCA_020142125.1 Phrynosoma platyrhinos
CCAGGCGGAGGAGAGGGGCTGCTCTCGGCTTACGCAAAGCGGGGGCCGGCGGCGAAGGCGAAGGCGAGGAGGTGGTTTCCATCCCCGTCGCCGGGGGGCTCCACAGTAAGAAGGAAAAGGGAAGGTAGAGAGCCCAGAGCCGCCGCCATCGCCATCCTGCCGCCGCCATCGCAGCTTCTTCCCCTCAGACGCTTCTGGCGCTCATAGAATCATTCCCTCCCGCGCAGGCGCACTCCCTCCCTCTCCTCAGAGCAACCAAGCCAGAAAGCGACGCCTCACTGTCGCTCCATTCGCCCCGCCTCCCTCCTCCTCCTCCTCCTCAGAAGGAAAATAGAAGAGCCACGCCCACCCAGTCCGTTCGTCATTCTCTTCCCTCGGAAACAGGATCCCTCATTCCATTCTGTCCGGCTCCTTTCCGGGATAGTCATAAAATCAGAGGAGACTATTGCGCTACACTCTGAAAGCGTTTCTGATCCACTTCAACAGCTCAGGCTGCCTCCTGTTGCATTCTGGGGTTTGTAGTTCAGTGAGGCTTAAGAGCTCTCTGGCTGGCAATTCTAAATGCTCCCTCCTTAAACTGCAAGCCCCAGAATACAGCAGGAGGCAGCCAGAGCTGTTAAAGCGGAATAGCAACGCGTTCGGAGTGTAGTGCGGTGATCTCCTGGGCAAACAAACTGGAGAAATAATCCAGTTTGAGGCTTCTTTCACTTCTCAGGCTCAGTGGCTAAAGAATCCTGGGAATTATAGTTTGTTGTGGCTTCTCTGACAGAGAAGGCTCAATGCCTCACAAAACTACAGTTCCCAGAATTCCATAGCATTGAGCCAGGGCAGTTAGATGGGTCTCAGACTGGATTATTTCTGCATTCTGTTCTGGATAACAAAGGGCTGAAAGGGGACTGGAGGGAAATAACTTCTTTATTTCAGGCTTCAGGACCAGGGACTAGGTGTCCTCCTTTTCCAGGGGGCGTCCTCCATTTCAGCCTTCTGTCCAGGAGGAATTCTAAAATGTCCTCCGTTTCGAGCATATCTGAAAAGCATGGATTTACATTTCCCAGCATCATTACAATTATGGCAGCAGAAAGAGAGGAAAAACACATGTCATGGATTTCTATGAGCACATACATTTCCATTAGTGTTTTTAGCTTTTGTTTGGTCGTGTCCAACATTTTTCTTTAATGTCCTACATTTTGCGGTGCCTTGTCCTCCTTTGCAGTTAGGACATCTGGTCCCCTGGATTCAGGGTGGCCAGAGGTCCTCCTTTCTCAGGACACGCCCTACATTTCAGCCTTGTGTCCTGGAGCTATTCTAAAATGTCCTCCATTCTGAGCATGACTAAGAAGTATGAATTTATAATTATAGTAGGGTGGGGTTTTTTTTTAATTTTTATTTTGTAATGTCCTACATTGTCCGGTGCCTTGTCCTCCTTTGTGTTAAAGACAGCTGGTCACCCTGATTCCCTGGAAATTGGCGGGCACTGACTTTCCCGAAGTGTAGAGTGCTGAAAGAGCCACTGTTGGGTAGTGGTTTGAGTGTTGGACTATGACTCTGGAGACTAGGGTTCAAATCCCCATTCAGCCATAAAACCCACTGGGTGACCTTGGGCTAGTCACACTATCTCAGCCTCAGGGGAAGACAATGGAAAAATCCCTCTGAAAAAAAAAACATGCTAAGAAAACCCAGCGATGTGTTCCCCTTAAAGGTAAAGTTACTCCCCGTTGACAAGATTGTAAAGTCACGTCTGACCGTAGGGAATGGTGCTCATTTCCGCTACTAAGCCAAAAAGACAGCGTTGTCAGAGACTACTCTGAGATCATGTGGCCAGCATGATTACACAAAATGCTGTTACCTACCCACCGAAGTGGTACCTATTTATCTACTTGGCATTTGCGTGGCCTTGGGTGAGTCACACTCTCAGCCCCCCAAAAACCCGTGCTAGACCCACCTTAGGTCTCCATAAGTCAGAAAGGAATTGAAGGCAAGTAACAATAACAAAGAAATTACTTAAAAGCACCCAACAACAAAAGTTGGAAGATACCCTCAGTGGCCATCTAGTCCAATCTCTACTATGCAGGAATACACAAATAAAGCACTCCAAAAAGATGCTCATATAACCTCTGTTTAAAGACCTGCAAAGATGGAGACTTTACCACTTCCTGAAGCAGTCTGTTCCGCTGTGAAACACCTCTGACAGTAAATACATTCTTATCGTTTAGGTGAAATCTCTGTTCTTGTACTTTCAGTCCATAGGTTTGTTTTCCAGTCTGTAGAGCAGCAAAAAAAGAAAGAAAAAGCTTGGTCCATTTTCTACATGCCACCCCTTCAGATATTTAAAGATAGCTATCATGTCACCTCTCAGTCTTCGAGCTAAGCATAGCCAGCTCCCTAAGTTGTTCCTCATAATAAGGCTTGGTTTCTGGACCTCCTTGACTCATCTTGGTCGCAGTTTTCTGGACATGTTCCAGCAAATAAGTAGCAGATATATATATATTTTTAAGTTCAAGTAAAGTAAAGCTCAGAGGGCCAGTGTGGTATAGTGGCTTGAGTGCTGGATTTGGACACTGGGAGACCAGTGTTTAAATCCCAGTTCAACCACTGAAACCCATTGGGTGACCTTGGGCAAGTCACACTCTCTCAGCCTCAGGATGGCAATGGCAAACCCTCTGTGAAGAAACTTGCCAAGAAAACCTATGATAGGGTTACCTAGGGTCACCCTAATTTGGAAGTGACTTGAAGGCAGACAACAACAAAAATTCAAAATAAAAGTTTCCTCTCTTGTTTTGTATAAAACACTGAAATTCTATAACTTTGCTTACTCATTACCTTTCCAGAGTAGCAAACGTGGTTGAGTGCCCACTGCAGAATGTGTTTTCAGTTCCTGGAGCCTGATTTCAGAGTAGCATAAAAGTGTTCAAACTACTTCCACTCCATTTAGATAGAATCCTTGATTAGGAATGTAATTCCACCTCCCTGAGAATACTTCCAAATAGACAGGTATATACTAATGTAACTAATAACTAATGTTATTTGCTCAGGTTATTTGTCAACAGAACTTAGAAAATATTTTGGACTACAGTCCCTCGAATTCCCAGGTCAGCATGGTCACTCTTTCAAAAATTAACTTTTTCCAAATTCTGATCCAGCACTCAGCATTATCTACAGAAAGAAACCACAGCTGTACAAGACCAGTTCTTTTAATCAAAAAATACATTCTTTTACATAAAAATGAATACAATAAATGAAAGTTAAAACCAGAATTTACAGTAGGTCCCATCGAATAGGCAAAACCTGAAGAAAACAGTACTTTTTTCATGCAAACACAAAAACAGGGATGAAGAAATTGTTTTCCAAAACCATTGTTGAAATTCACATTGACAACTCTGTGTGCCAGAAAAATTACACTACTGTAAATGTGCAAGCACAAAATAAAATTGAAAGCAGGCAGCTTAACATTAAACCCAATTTAAAAACCAGAAGCTTTTGCATGTACAAGCAGGATTGGAATTTTTAAAAGTGATATATGTTATACAAACCCTTCACTGAAGAACAAGTTGGCAGCCAATAATAAATTTGGTCTCTAGCATATAATGTATCAGTCAAAAAGAAAACATTGTCCCAGTTGAGAATTGGACAACAAAAGCTACCATTTTGAAAATACAAATGTCTAGAATTAATCTTGTAACAGAAGGCTTTAATACAAAACAACACAGATTCCGACCCCATCCAACTGAATTGTGTCCATTCTGGAAGCATTTCTCACCATTCATGTTAATGTATTTAGGCAAATTGGTCACAATACAGAAAACTCCCACCCCTAAGATAAGTCTAACTGTATTGCTTTAAACTCCTTGAGATAAGAAAACAAGGTATGAGATATGGAGTTGATTTCGGCAGTTAGCGAGAGGAGATTGTCCCAAAGAGAGTGTAATTGCAATCATAATTACATTTCAATCATCAATGCAAATAATATTTCACAGAAGACAAGAAAGTGGCCACCTCTAATTTATCTCAATTTATTCACTAAGGCAGATGTAGTGTGTGTGTATCTGCCAGAATAATTTGCAATCTTAACTGGGAAAAACCCTGGTATATCAGAACTAATCACAGTTGCATGTCATGCTTATACAGATTCAAAATGTTAATTAAAAATTCACACTCTTTAACTAAAAGTGTGGGTATTTAACCCATGAGTGTAAAAAGGAAGGCAGCAATTTCATATTTCATATTCTACCACCATCATATTACAATTTTGTTTCAGTAACCCCTGACCTGTGATTTATTTGCAGGAAACTAATTGCTCTATATATATTATGAGATTTACATATCAGAGGCACAGTCATTTATTCAAATGTCCCATCTTTATATATAAACAAACTGAACAAAACAATCTTGTTCCTTCTAAATTTAAAAGTAGTCAAAAGCTATGCAGTTTATGCTAGCCAAACTTTGTAATTTAGCTAAAAATAATTCTAAAGATGATCAAACAAATTAGTTTGTTTCCCCCAATTTTTTTCTGTTTCTTTCCTGCCTCTTTTGTCAGCTCCTACTTCAGGGTGAGTAGCTAGATAAACAAGTCAAGAACAAGCTTCTAGCTGTGGTTTGTGGCTAACTACAAAATATCTGTTTGTTGACAGGAATGGGGTGGAATACAATGATATGTCAGAATTCAAGAGACCACAAATTGGCTTACTATTAAATGAGATCTGGACAATGTTTCAGAGAAATCACTGAATCAAAACGCAATTCTTAGTGGCTCAGATAAAGCTATGTAGAATTTAAAATACAGGACAAACATCAGTATCAAATACTACATAGAAATTTGAATTCAGAGAATACTGTAAATTGAATCCTCAGCTTTGATTCCTATTCTTGCAGATCAAAAAGTTGGCTCTGTGAGAGGTACTTAAAAATAATCTTCCATACTGGTTTACAAACATCAAAAGATGTGGCTGTTGAAGAAACTAGACTCATATATAGAAAAGACTTCCCAGTCTTAACTTGGAAATACCAATAGTGTTCACAGGATTTAAAAACTTACAGATACCTGAAGCAGAAGGGGGGGGGGAGGTCTTCTGAGCACTATATTAGAAAAATATAAAAATTCTCCCTATAAATGGAGTGCTTTTTTTAGTGTTTTGTGTTGATCAGATATATATTTTACACTTAATAATTTAAGAATATATGGTGATAGCAAATCCAGAAAGTTACCTCTTGCTTCAGCTAAGAAGTTTCTGTGAAGATGCTTACCGTAATCAATTGTAAAAATGATTTTCTTAAAACAGAGATCAGACTGCATGTTCTATTTTGCTCATTACTCAAAGAAACCTTGATAGTTTACACTAATTAACAGTTTTTAATTATTCAGTGGCTTGAAGGCACATGCACAGAAACATAAGTATCCCAAATGGAAAAACATATGAAGAAAACAATACATGTCTGATGCGTAAAAAGAGGAGTAACTGTAAGAAAGATGTAAGATGTATGCAAACTAAAGTATCAGAAATCATTTAAAATGCCTTTGATAATTTTATCTTCAGTATTTATATAAAAACTCTCTGAAATTACTATGGTGTTTAAATTAATTCCAAAAATGGTGTTTGAGAGCCCATTTGTAATAAAGAAAAACAATAATGAATCAATAAAACTACCTAAAGTTTGAAAGCCATTTATCAACCTACTAGGATCACTAGACAATGACACAGATGTTAATTCCTTTCACATGTGTCTAAAAGAATTCCTGTATGTATTTTAAAGGTAAAGCAAAAGAAATTATGGTTATCAAAAAACTAGAGTAATATCTCATGGAGCCTAAAAGAACTAGAAATCTAGAAATGGCATTCCCACTAACATAGGCTGTACTAAAATACTTTACATAAATCTAAAGCTATTTGGTTTATTGGTGATACATTGTTTATACTTTAATCATAAATGAATTTTGGGGTACTTCCTATGTTCAGAGAAATAAAAATATAGCTTCAAAGAATTTTTTTCTGTAGAACAAAAACCTTAGACAATGCAGATGTACTACTACTATATATATATCATTATTAGTATGGTTTTCTGAGGGCTCAAGGAGCAATCTAACAGAAGTTCTGTGATGTTCACAAACAGAACAATAGAAAACAAAAATTGGCCCAGGACCAAAATGGTATATCAATCACTGCTTCATAGACTGGTAAAATTCAGAATAGCAAGGCTTAAAAATGCATTCTCAGTTTCTGCTCCATTAATGCAAAGAAAATGTGTTTGGCTACTGATGTAGAAGCGGAGACAATATAATAGATAAAACCACCATTCTCACAAATACAAATTAACTATCATTTAAGGGAGACAATTAAAATCCTAGTGTTCTAAATTAGGTCAAAAAGCTGGAACTGCAAGAGGTACTTAAAAATAATCTTCCATGCTGGTTTACAAACGTGTGGATGTGGATGTTGAAGAAACTAGACTGATATATAGAAAAAACATCTCAGCCTTTAAGTTACTTATTAACTTACAAATACCAATAGTGTTGACAGGATTTAAAAACTTACAGATTGTTTCAAGATCAAAACTGAGATTTCTGATATATTTACCAAAATACATTTCTAACTAGAGTAAACACCCATGGAGAAGTGGTAAAAACTGTCAGGTTCCAATGGCAGTTCTTTTCGCACTTGTTTTGTAAAGTCTCTAAGGCAGGGCAGTGGAATATCACCCACCTTGATATATGAAAGAGCAAAGAGGCATTTGGCTTTCCCAACCCCATCTTTAAGTAGTGTGTGTAACAACAGGGATGTCAATTTCAATAGCAGAGTGGCGTGATCGCGCAGAATAGGGTTGGGAGGCATAGCTATGCACACTGGGTGCATGTGAATATAGAGGCTGCCAGAATGGGGAAGGTAGGGCTTTACAGGCACAATACCAAAGGAATAAGAGAATGGCGGTGAACAATAAACCTCCAGCACTGGCTATAGCAATGTACACAGAGATATCAAAGCTGAAAACAGGCTCATATTTTCTGTTCATTTCTTGATTGTGAAAGATGACCCAAACAGATGGTGTCAAGCAAATGACACATGCCAGGAGAAAGAAGAGGCCAGCCACAAGATGGCAACCAGCACTGTTTATGAGACATCTGGCCTGTTTGATGTTGGGCACCGTTGATATGAAGGCTGTGTTACACATGCCAATCAGGCACAGAAACAGAGCCAAGACAGTTGTTAACATGCTAATGGGGAGAGCAAGCTGGAGAACACGCAAATCCAGCTGATCGACTGCTGTGTACCATTCGGTGTCATAGATCACACAGTCTTTGCTTCCATCTGAGCGAACACACTTGATCCAGAGCCCAGTGTAAACAGTCACATTCTTTTCATTTTTGTTAAAGGTGTAGAGTCGCATTTGTCGCCAGTTAGGAAGCAGAGCGGCAGCAATGAGTCCCGATAAGGCTGCTGTTCCAGAAAGGAAGGCCAAAACTGTTGCGGCATGGACATCACGGCACCCCATTTTAGCCAAGGAAAAAGTTTCCTGGGAAAGAACATACTACCAAGTCAATAATACTCTGATCAATTCATTATTATTATTTTCAAAATAACAAAATTGAATTTAGAGGCAGTGCTGTCCCAGAGCTTGGAAAAGTTATTTCTGGATTACAAATTCCAGAATTTTCCCAGCCAGCCTGGGTATTTTGAATTACAACCTCCAGAATCTGGCTGCATTCTTGCTGAAGGATTATAGCATGGTAATCCAAAACAGTAACTTGTGCAAATGTTAAACAGGAATCTGTTGAAGTCACATTGAAACAAGTGTGGTACATCAGGGTTCTTATCAAATGGAACTTGCTTATTAAATAATAATTTTTTTTCAGAAAGCTACGAATTGTAATTTATAAACAATCATGCATTGCTTAGTATAATAATATAATGGTGAAATATCTCCTGATCATTTACAGTAACTTCAGTCACAAAAATGACAATTCACTAACAAGTGATACCAGCAGTCTTAAAAGTTTTCCTGGAAGGGAAATGATCACCAAAACTCTCATCTGTTATAGTTCTTAAATAGGAAAATGGGCAGATTATATTTTAAAGGTTTTTATATTTTAGCAAACATTCAGCCACTTACCTCACAAAATACAGAGGCTTGGGATGAATTTTTAATAAAGTAAGACACTTTTAGAAGGGGGGAGAAGCAAAAGAAAATACTTTGCAGCCATTATTCGGTGAGTCTTTCTTAAAACAGTAAATGTTGTGTCATAGCTTTAGTCTTTCCGCAAATATTCTTCTGTTTTTCATCTTTAGCAACTATTAGTTATATGTAGGTTTAGTGCTTAGAAATCCTGGGGTTCCAGTTGTCAACAGAAACTCTTGTATAGATTTAAAGACAGGATGGATTATACTGTCTGTATTAAAATAGTACTTAATTTTTTCCCCATAGTTTCCATGTTGCACCAGAAATGTGTTTCTGATTCTGAAATGAGATAGTTATGTGAGACACATTTCCAACTGTGGGTTTGATAAATCCCTTTCTAAGTGACTTAAGAAGATAAACTTACTGAGAGATGTCACCAAGCCAAGAACAGCTTACAAGCAGAAGTACAATTGTAAGCAACCTAAGGAGGAAAAAACAAATTTTGGATTAAGTATAAATTCCCGTATTTGGAGTAATTCACCATAACCTGGACTTTGGACTTTTCTTCATATCATGAATAAGCAACAAGCTGATGCTCTTTCATTTGTTGCTTCTTTGCTACTGCGACTACTGAACTGACCAGAAACTGAAAACTTAAGCCTGCCTTTTGAAGTAGGGGTCCTGGCTTGTGGTTCATTTAACTAGCCAGAATTGCAAGCCAGACTTTGTTTTTGATTTATTAATCCTGGCTTGTTTTATAGTGACATGTTAGAGTTCCCCATTGATGATATATATAGTCACGATAGCTTAGTCTGCATCCAACAGCAGAATAAGTAGTGTTTCTCTCAGTGCCAGCTGCTGGGGAACATGAGAGCATGGGTACTACTGCATCATGCCCAGGCTGTGAGTTTTGCATGGCAATCTATGACTGGGCACAGTGAGAAAACATTGGTAGATATAATGGGCCTTTGAACCAGCACAGTCTTTTTTTAAAATGCTGTTCACACTACACAATTATAGCACTATGATCCTTCTTTAACTGCCTACTTCCATCCTATGGAATCTTGGGATTTGCAGCATAGAGAAAGATACGTATAATTTACAGCCTGACAGCGCTTTGTTGTTATTGTTGCTATCCGCCTTCCTGTTGTTTCTGACTTATGGTGACATTTAGGCAAACCTACCATGGGGTTTTCTTAGCAAGAAGAGAAGGTTTGCCATTGCCTTACCTTGACACTGAGAGTGTGAGACTTGCCTAAGGTCATCCAGTGGGTTTCATGGCCGAGCTGGAAATTGAGCCCCAATTTCCAAGAATCATAGTTCAGTACTCAAACCACTATGCCATACTGGCTTTCCAGACAGCTCTAATGCCTCCCCAAAGAACCAACTCCAGGACTTCACGGAATGTCACCATGGCAATTAAAGTAGAATCACAGTGCTATATCATGTAGTGTGAAAGGGCCCTGAGAAAAGCTTCACAAACTTCACAGAACTGGAATTTTGCCAGAAAAACTGCTGACAAACCATGTTTGCAAGTAAAAGCATTTACAATCAATATAAAAATGTAGTATCCTCTTAATTCATGCTACTCAGAGCATGGGACCACAGGCAGTCCATCTTTATTTCTGCTTATTGTATGCATCAACATTAACAAGTAACATTAATACAACAGCATGCAAATGGGCCAACACACATAGTAAGCATGTATTTGAATATGATGTTTAGCTATGGCTAGCTTTTAATCTGTTTCATTTTTAATTATTGATTATTGCACTTTGTTGTTGCTGCTGTTGTTTGCCTTTGTTTCTGACTTATAGCAACCCTACTCTGGGGTTTTCTTGGCATGATTTGTTCGAAAGGAGGTTTGCCATTGCCTTCCCCTGAAGCTGAGAGCATGTCACTTGTCCAAAGTCATCCAGTGGGTTTCATGGCTGAGCAGGGAATTGAACCCTGGTTTCCAGATTCGTAGTCCAAGACTCAAACCACTACACTACTCTGGCTGCATTAGAATTGTGAAAAATAGATTATAAACCATCAGATTGAGGAATTCTAAGGCATTTTGCAGAATCTAAAAAAAGAAGTGGGGAGAATCAGTCATTTTGCTTGTGTTACAAATGATGACTCATTTAGCCACAGTGCATGAACATGATTCAAGGCATAATAAAGATCAAACCATTTGAAAGAGAAAATACAGTGATCACAGGAAAACACACAAAGCAGAGCCCAAATCAAAGGCCTGTCACATCCAGGATCCTATTTCTCATTCTAGAGTTATTTTGCCACTTCACAATTATAGCATTCCATGATTTCATCTCAATGGATCTAATGGTTTGCACTTTGAAAAGGTACTGGAGCTCTCTGGCTGAGAATTCCCCAAACTCCAAATCGTAGGATCACATAGGATGTTGCCATGGCAATTAAAGCAGAATATAGCAGTATAATTGTATAGGGTGCAAGGGTCCCAGATGCTTCTGGGAACCCACAAGCAAGACCTAAGTACCAATGGCTCTCTTGTTCCTCACTACCTGAGATATTTAGCTCTATAACAAGGAGGTTGAATGCAATAATCATAAACAGTATTCATCAGCAGATTTTTCCCTCTCCACAAATCTATCTAAGCCAATTCTTTTTTGTGGTAGCCAAACTCACAAAATAATTATCTCTTACACAAGGTACTCCCTTCCTCTGTTCACAATCTATTGCCAATAACTTATATTAAAGATGGGAATCATGCAGCTCTCTAGATGTTTTTGGAGTTCAGGTCCCAGAAAATTAGCATAGCCAGTGGGGAAGAATGCTGGAGAATGCAGTCCAACAACTTCTTGTACATACATAATGCATGTTTTTCCATTAGTGTGGATGGAAGGACCGGTCTTTTAAAAACTCACAAAGGCTTCATAGAAAGTATCAGCTTGTTCATGCCATGTAGTCCAGAGTCTAAAACTATGTGTACATATTGTGTGCCTCCAGCTGTTTCTAACTGATGGTGACCCTAAGTCGAACCTATCATGGTTTTTTTGGGGGGGGGTTGGCATGATTTGTTCGAAAGGAGGTTTGCCACTGCCTTCCCCTGAGGCTGAGAGCATGTCACTTGCCTAAGATCACCCAATGGGTTTGTATGTGTGTTGTGTTCTTTCGAGTCATTTCTGACTTATGGAGACCCTAAAGTGAACCTATCACAGGATTTTCTTGGCAAGATTTGGTCAGAGGAGGTTTGCCATTGCCTTCCCCTGAGGCTGAGAGCATGTGACTTGCCCAAGGTCACCCAGTGAGTTTCATGGCAGAGCAACTACAAGTAAATAATAAAATAAAATAAAATAAAATAAAATAAAATAAAATAAAATAATACAATTAAATAAAACCAACTACCATTCCCAAGATTCCATAGCATTGAGCCAGGGCAGTTAAAGTGGTGCCAAACCGGGTTATATCTCCAGTGCGGATGCAGAACAGGTAATAATGAAGAAAACATATTTAAGGTTGAGCCTTGTTGACCATGTAGCAAAGTACAATAGCAACCCAAATCCACAAGGCAAGGATGCCTTTATGGGGCCAGCCCAAATGCACAAAATGCATGCTATTTTGTGCAGATTATCCCAGCCTGCCTGGAAGTAAAATGGTTCACAAACAAGGACCAAAAAGAGAGGCGATCTCCAAGGAACTCACCCACTTCCCCAGCAGAAGGCACTCAGAATTTGCAAATCCCAAACCTCTTCTTTCCTCCTTGTTGACACTCTCAGTCCTCCAGGAAGTGGCTGCCTTTTCTCCAGGTTTACCCAAAGGTTCCTGGGATTGTAGTCTCCGGTTTGGATTGTTCTTCCTTTCACCCAGTTTCTGAAGACTACAGTTCCCAGGATCCCCTGCCGGGGAACTATTTTTGGGAGGCGTTGCAACACCTTTGCAATTGCATTGCAGATTGTTCCTCTCGCCTCCTCCTCAATTGCAACAAGAAAAACGGACGTGGGAGGTGGATGCATGGTTTTACACTAAGGCTCCTCCTAGGTCCTTTATTATGCCTATTGGATATTTAT
>CM034710.1:100479156-100498897 GCA_020142125.1 Phrynosoma platyrhinos
TTGTTTTCCTTTGCAAAAGGAATAGGGATGCCTGGTTTCAAAATTGCAAGACATAAAAGCTGTAGATGCACCCTCACTTTTATATAAGGAAAATGGATGTCTGCTTTCAGAATTACATAAATAAAGCCTTTATATCTTGTAATTCTGAAACCAGACATCCATATTCCTTATCATAAAGGAACCCTGTAGCACCTTTGAAAACTGAGAGTGCATCTACAGTGCAGAAATAATGCAGTTTGACACTGCTTTGATTTCTATGATTTAAGTGCTGTAGCTCCTTCCTGTGGAATCCTGGGATTTGTAGTTTTGCGGTCTCTAGCATTCTCTGGCAAAGAGTGCTGGTGCCTCGCAAAACTACAAATCCCTAGGTTCAAAAGGGGCATGGAAGAAGATGGAGAAATTAGAGAATAAATGTTTTTGGAAAAGAAGGTTGCCCCTTTTTTAAGTTAAAAGAGTTTTCATTGTCACTTTGTAATCTTTTCATAAAGTTGTTTTTTGGTTCTTGTAATAATGTTTCTAGAGAAAAAAATAAATACTGTTGGGAAAGAGAAGTATCACTATATATAAAAAATAAAGATTCCACTTCTGATGGTTAAAAAACAAACAAAACCCCCTACAATTCCCAGGATACTGTAGGATGGTCAGGGCAGTTAAAGCGGTGTCAAACTGCATTATTTCTACACTGTAGATGCATGTGAGAGAAACCAATTTTTAGCATAAGGTTTCATGGACTCCCAATTCAGGAGTCTACAAGCACCTAGGTTATAATGGTGTTCTCTAAGTGCTACAGTATTCTTTAAATCTTTTTATGCTCATACAGACTAAGATGGCTGTGTCTGTCAATACCGCTACAATGGTTTTCAAAACTGTTGTTGCTATTTACAGTCAAAATGGCTTTTTGAGGTATGGCCCCAGTTATCAGGAGCCTGGCTCAGGTCTTGCAAGCTTTGTTGTTCATGGCCAACCCACTTGCAATGTGGTCTTCCTTTTTTCTTACTGCTTTCCATTTGATCAACCATTATTGCCTTTTCCAATGAATCATGTTTCATGGTATGTCCAAAGTAGGACAGCCTTAGTTTAGTCATTTTGCCTTGTAGCAAGAGTTGAAGCTTATTGCTATCAGACCCATTTATTTGTCTTTTTGGCACTCTGTGACATCCACCATATGAGTGCCAGTGTGGTGTAGTGGTCTGAGCACTGGGCTGACTATAGAGACCAGGATTCGAATTCCAGCTCAGCTATGAAACTGGGTGACCTTGGACATGTCACATGCTCTCATCCTCAGGGGAAGGCAATGGCAAGCCTCCACTGAACAAATCTTGCCAAGAAAACCCCATGCCTTTGGGCCACTATGTCAGAAGTGACTTGAAGGCACACAACAACAACAAATAGTATCCACAGAGTTCTCCTCCAGTCCAGCACATTTAAAATGAGTTGATTTTCTTCATGTCCACTTTTTCCACAGTCCAGTTTTCACAACCTTACATTGTAGGGGTTTACTAAAATAGGAATTGCAATGTACATGCAGCATACTTTAATTCTGTGTGCTTTATAAACAACTTTTGGCTGAAGAGCGGGGTATAAATACTACTACTACTACTAATAATAATAATAACAACAACAAGAGCAACTTATGAGCATCATTATGGAAAGGTAACCTCATGCACAACACTACTTTCAATAAACTGGGGAACACCTAGATAACATACTAGGCAATCTCCCACATCTGTGAGGCAAGATGTTATGCTGCTGGTGGTGGTGCTGCTGGTAGGGTCTCCCACGTCAGACAGGCTTTTGCTAGGGAGCCAGAATAAATGTGCCAAACAGCTACTGGGCAGCAACAGTAGTGCAGTGTGACACTGCCAGAGGATCTCTGAGACAACAGCAGTCACACCATCGCTAATACTGAGTACTGCACAAAAGGAGGCATAGTAAACCCTTTTGAATGTCTTTTACCAAGATAACCTGATGAGACAATCAAAATGAAACAAGAGATAGTGTCAGAAGATGACACTCCCAGGTTGCAAACATTATGTAACTTCAGTTGCAGAGCCACTGGGATTACTGGGAAGCTACTGGGGTAGAGCAAAGGGCAGCTGTGACTAGCGCAATGGCTAATGATGCAAGTGGACTCAAGCATAAAAGACATTCAGCTGTTGACATGGTTAGAGGTGAAAGAAAATCTGATGCTCCACAACACATTGTAGGAACACGAAATGTGAGAAGCATGAATCCGGGGGAGGCAGACATAGCAAAACAAGACATTAAATGTATAAATATTACAATGCTTGGGGTGAGTGAGCTAAACTGGACAGGAATGGGACATTTTGAGTCAGATATTTATACAATGTTTTGCTTAGGAAATGAAAATCTAAGAAGAAATGGGGTGACATTAATAGTGACAAACACCAAAAGCAATCAAAGAGTATAATGTAATCTGACTGAATCATGTCAATAAAACTTCAGGAAAAACCCATCAATATAACTATGATCCAGGTTTGTGCTCCAGCTACTGAGATAGAAAAAGAAGAATCTGAGATTCTATGCTGGAATCCAATAGGAGGATACTGATCACAGACCAAAGCAGGACTTCTTGTTAATCATAGGTGATTGGAATGCAAAAATAGGAAACGGAGCAGAATCAAAGATTGCAGGAAAATTTGTCCTAGACCTAGGATCAAGAAATGAAGCAGAAGAGTGACTAATTGAATTTTCTGGAGCCAGCTGTTCACTGCAAACACATTCAAGTTCACCAAAGAATATCAGCAGAAAATCAGATTGGTTTTTTGTGGGGTTTTGGGCTGTGTGGCCATGTTCTAGAAGAGTTTCGTTCTGACATTTCGCCAGCATCTGTGGCTGGCATCTTCAGATGCTGGCGAAACGTCAGAAAGAAACTCTTCTAGAACATGGCCACACAGCCCAAAAAACCCACAAAAAACTATGGATGCCGGCCATGAAAGCCTATGACTTCACAAATCAGATTGGGCTTTATAGATTACATCAAAGCCTTTGATTGTGTAGATCATAACAAAACTATGGAATGTTCTTCAAAGAATGGCTGCACTGCATTTGATTGTCCTGATGTATAACCTGTACTCAAGACAAGATGCTACCACCAGGACAGAACAGAGAAACAGAATGGTTTCTATCTGGCAAGGGAGTCAGGCAAGGCTGCATTTTATCACCCTATCTGTTTAACTTGTGTGCTGAAACTGTCATATGTAAAGCAGGAATAGACTTGGAGGAAGGAGGCTTGTAATTGCAGAAAGGAACATCAACTATTTAAAATATGCAGATGACACCATACTACTAACAGAAAATAGAAGCAATACTAACATAAATGAAAGTGCAAAAATAGGGTTACTGAATAATGTTTTTTAAAAAATGACATCATTTACATAAATTTCATGAAGAGACAGAAATATGATTTTTTTATACCTTGCCCAGTCGGTAAACAAAATGGAAAGATTTGTTGGGTGGAACTATGAAGGAAGAAGCTGAGATCCTCAAGTATAAATATATATACTTAAATATCAAAGTCAGAATTATATATGCCTTAATCATTTCCAATTTCTATGTATGGGTGTGAAAACAGACAGGAAAAAATATAAACTCATTTGAAATGTGGTGCTCTACAGATATACTGGACTTCTCAAAAGACAAATGAATGGCACCTAGAGCAAATCACGCTTGAGTTCTCCCTAGAAGCTAAGATGATTAAACTGAGATAATTGTACTTTGGATACACTATGAGACACCATGAGTCGCTGGAAAAGACAATGCTTGGTAACATGGAAAGCATCAGGGAAAAAGGAAGACTACATTGCAAACGGATTGACCCAAACAACAAAGTCACTACTCTGTGCTTGCAAGACACAAGCAGGACTTTTGGAGGTCAAATAACTACACAAAAGCAATACTCTTATATTTTGCTCTCACTGGCCTACCCATGGCAGTTGTTCTAATATAGTTCTTAGCACTATTGCAGCTAAATACCGCTATAAATAATGTTAAATATTCCAAAATGTTTCAGGAAATTAAGCCTATTAATTTTATATGTACTTGTCTTAGAACAGAAATCACCCTAAAAGGTTTGGTAAAGGAATTAGAAAGAGTCTCAGCAGATATTTATTTAAAAATTACATATTTATTTACACCTTTGAAAATGTAATCTAGAGTTTGCTTGATTATAAATATTATGTAACTTGAAATTGCAGATATTTGGTAACAAACTGATCTAGTTGAAATAATGCACATTTCTGTATTTACAGAACCTGGAGAGTAATATATACTTTTGTTTTTAAAGTTGCTGGCCTGTAAGAAAAAACAAACTATGGCTTGATACAAACTCAGCTGCGTTCAGATGGCTGTAAGAACTAATCTCTTATCCAACATCCAATGGCTTCTGAGTTTAAGGAATAGCTATATTTCTGACTGACGCAGTGCATTAAGTTGCTCTCTCTGATAATTTTCAATTTTCTTCTCAGCTTCGTCATCTAATACTTTTCTTAAACATTCAATCAGTTCTTCAATTCCTTCACCAGAATGCGCAGATATGGGGATGATCTCTTTGAACTTGATAGTGACTTCTGGAATCATTTCTACTGGAAGTGAATGCATATAATCTGAAATTACATACATTTACAATAAACATATAGAGGAAAATACAACTGTAAATTATCTATAAATGGCTTTTAATCAATATCAAGGACCATGCACATTAAGTGAATTGACATAAACTCTTTAGCAATCTTTGGACCAGTTTTTAGTCCATAATTGTCTAATTCTTTGCTCAAGTTTATGAAGCACATTCCACATTTAAGACCATAAGGATAAATATGAGACCAACAACAGGAATATCTCAACAGGTTTAGTTCCAAGGAGGTTAAGGCAATTAGCTTTTAAAGTGTCAGAAGAAGGCAGCTGTAATAGCTGCTGGCTCAAACCTATTCCTGACTGAATTAAGTGACAAAAAAGATTTGGAGCTCACTTTCTTTTTAGACTTTTAACAGTACAACACCTTGACTGAATCCAATCCAAGAACAAGCCAGACATCTGTAAAGCTCTGGCTTTTCAAGGCTGAAGCAGTTTACTAATATGCTTTATCCAACAGTTCCTGCTGCAAGGGAGAGTGGCACAATAAACCACAACCTTCCCAACTATGGCTTGTTGTGATGCCCAAACATGGCATTCCAGCTTGTCTCTTGTCAAAGGCAAAAGGAACACCTAATGAATCAGATGCAAAAGGGACTCCCCTATAAAAAGGTAGAGAAATAAACCAACATGGCAGACTATGATGCAAGACAGCAGCTTATTCAAGGTTAGCCAGTGAGCTTCAACCAGACTGTGTATTTGAATTTGAGGCTGGAATACTATGCACCAGAAGATTTACTCTGATTAATCATGATTAATCTCTTGCTGTAAGTTTCATAAACTGAAATTTTTATTTCTCTGTCTCTATCCTTTGAGTGAATTCTGTATCGCTGAAAATGTAAGCACTGATTTATCCTGGACAAGAAGCTAGCTCTGCACTAACACAGTTTCAAATGCCCTTGCTTTTCATTTGCTTCAGCTTTCTTTTTGGGACATTCAGAGGGTAACTTTACTTTAACTAGATAAAGACTGCTAAGCATAAGGCAGCAAACCTTCAATCCCTTAAGAAGGAGAGACTAAGAAGGGGAACTATGCCTGTTTCAGCAAAGCAGTACAAAGAGGTCTCATTTCCTATTACCCATACTATAGGGTTTTTTTTAAGCAATTCTGTTTTAAAATTCAATAGCTAGACTAGAATATCATTCTTCTTTTGAAGTAATTAAAGGTCTTTCCTGGTGAATGTTGCATTTGGGCAGGAAACATGACACTGTGACAATGTATATTATTTCCCAATTTAGCTCCTTGGAACACAGCTTTTCTTGCTGCTTTATATACCAGTTAAAGAGCACATTAACTGAGGAGATAACAGAGGGACAAATAAAAACACATTGCAGAAATAAAGCATGAATCTCTGGAGTAGTGTGACTAACATACACAGAGATGCACTGAAAAGAAAAAATGTTTTACTTCCACTACTACTGCTACTACACACACACACACTCCATTATGTCATTACAACAAGTAGTTGTGTGTGCATAAAGTAGATGGACTGAAACTGTAACATGATTTATGTTTAATTACTCTGTCAAGTACAGATCTATATGCAAATTCTCTTACTGTATTCGCATCTGCATGTTTAACAGGGTATGCAAATCAGTTGGTGTTATGCTTAGCTATCAATGCTAATTTAGAAAGTGTAGAAAGCATCTGATACACTGGTATTAATTACATGCTCACATGCATCAGGCATGAGTAACCCAATTGGTATTGTGTAATGTGACTAAGACTATATGTACCTTCCATCTGTTATCTAGAACTACTGTTCATCAGATGCAATAATTTAAATTAAGATTACCACAATTTGTTCCTCTTTATAAGATCTCTGATAGAAATAGAACTCTTGCCACAAATATGAATTCTTCACTAGTTGCTCTGTAACACAGATGTGACTTTCTCATCTTAGAAGGAGCTCTAATACATTTTCTCACCTTTAGGCCTTTGCAGTTGTTCCATAAGTTCATTCAATTTTTCTTTTGCACTGGGCAAGTCCATTTTATTAACAGCGAGTAATGCAGGTTTAGTTCGAAGTTCTTCTTTGTACAATTCCAGTTCCTTCAAACACAGACATCAATTTGCAATTGTAAAATATTGTTCTTGAAAGTACTTCATTTTATATGAGCTCTTTCATTTTTAACCTTAATCTAGACGGATTTTTTTTTAAAAAAAAATAGCTCAATGCCTCAAATCTGGGGTACTTCCTGACCCCATCAGGAATTGCTGTGAATTGCTGGGTATAAAAATGTCCCACGTCCCCAAGATTTGTGGATGCAGGAAAGTATTCTACAATATCCAAACATGCAGAACAAGAAAACACATTTTCACATGAAGTAGAGCATTTGTCCTGAGTAGCTTACAGCTCTCTTTGTTTACAAAAAAATGTAGCCAATACACATTTTGTGGCAGTTTGTGTCCTTTTTATTTTTAGTCTTCAAAAATAAGAAAATCAAAAAAATCTATACATGATAGGTGGTTGATTTTCAGGGATGATGTTGCAACTTTTCAGCAATCTCATAAAATCCCTAGTTTTACGTCTAGCTCCGTGAATGAGGGTTAACCAAGGAATTGCTATATAACACAAAAATACAATAAAGTACACACCAACATAGTTGTACAGTATCTTGAACACCTTGGATACAAGATAAACTCTGCTGGCAATTATTTAGTTTCTAATGTTAACAGATATACCATATAAATATTTAAAATCTAAATGTTCTTGTTAGTTGTGCTAAAACATGCAAATATTGAACTATATAAAATTAATCCATAAAAAAGGATCAGTAACCTTACCTTTGCCAGTAGCATTATAGTTTCAAAGGCTGTTCTGAATGGTGATAAAGAAGAAAGTTGAAACCCAGCTACATCAACCTGAAAAACATTATTAAGAACAACAAATTACATATAATGAAATGTTTTCCCTCATGATTATTTTTCACTAGCCAAAAGAGAATGAAGATGATGGAGGGTGAACGGAGCTAAAGAGGAGGTAGCTATATATACATACATGCAGCAGTCCCCCCCACCCCCCGCGCTGCCAACAATATCTGTCCTAATATTTCTGAAGGGTTCCCAAGTCACAGAAGCAATTAACTCACTTGTATCATTTTCTGTGTTTCATTGTTCTCTGTATACATCCACTCTGTGCCTTTAGCATGGTTTGCTTTTATCTTATGATAGGACTTACTGGAATCAAATCATAAGTATCCCTCTTCCCCTCTACTAGCTATATAATTCACTACAAATAATTCCTTGATGTTCCAGTGTTCTCAAAGTCTTATTTTATCTATGATGGTCTGCAGCATTTATAATAAAAATGATACTCCCAAAGGTTCCTTTAAGGTACCCATGGCATTAACTTACTCCATCTGAAAAATGAGTTGCCACAAATTTTGAAGAAGTCATACTGGTAAACACGTGAACAGTGATGTAAATGTAAGCATTTCATCATGACAGATCTCAACAGGTTCCCCAGGCCTGTCCTTGATCTCAGAGTGTAATCACTACATGTTAAAATATTATTTACAACATCAGCAATGCCATGGCATAATAAGCAGATATCACACAGTAGCTATCCCAAGTTACTGCTTTGGACAGGGTTTAAATTTAAAAAGGCAGCCTAAAGCAGACAAAGAAGCCAAACAACTGTTTCTTCTTACCACAAAAAGAAGCTGTTTTGTTCTTTCCACGTGCTTCAAGAACTTATGTCCTCTTCCTTTATTCATATGTGCACCTTCAATCAATCCTGGAAGATCAGCAACTGTGATCTGGGTGTGAGAGATAAATGAAAGCAATTAAACAAGTGGGACAGAGACTGGAGCAACCCTGGAGGAAAATTCAGTACAAGTCTTACTAAAAACAATTTAAAGTCTACCTAAAAGCCTACGGTGAGGCTACCTAAAAGCATAAGGTAAACAAGAAAAGACCTTTTTGGTTGCCACCATTCCATCCTCACACAACAGCCCAACAGACCTGTGTCAGGTGATTAGGGATCTGTTATAATCTAGCCCAAAGAATAATTTAAGCTACTCAACTGCCTGCTGTGAAGAATTTACCCACCATTTTACAGATGAAATCTGCACAGCTTGGATTCACTCTGACCTGGGCTGCATCTGCACTGCAGAAATAATCCAGATTGACACCACTTTAGCTGCCACGGCTGAGTGCTATGGAATTCTGGAAACTGCAGTTTTGTGAGGCATTTAGCCTTCTCTGTCAGAGAGCTCTGATGCCACAACAAACTACAGATCCCAGAATTCCATAGCACTGAGCCAGGGCAGTTAAAGTGGTGCCAACCTGAATTATTTCTGCATTTCAACATACAATCATGTCAGGGTGGTTTTTTACAGACTGTGTGTGTGTTCTAGTTATGCCTTTTAACCTTTGTATATTTCAATGTAATTTTATATTGTTTTTAGATTATTTCAATCATTTTAAATTTTATTGAATCTTTAAAAATGTTTTTATCTGTGAGTTCTGGGTCCCTTCTGGGAGAAAGACAGCATACAAAATAGATAGATAGATAGATAGATAGATAGATAGATAGATAGATAGATAATTTCTGCAATGCAGATGCAGCCTATGATGCTAGAATTGATACAGGCCCAGTAAATATAACCCTAGTCAGTGTTCATGGATACTTTTCAATTTGGGTAGCCCAAGGATATGGACAGGATCCTTCAAATGATTAAGCTATATACAGCTGGAGTCCAGTTTATCTGAAGGGCCACATCTCACTTTATGAGCCCCATTAGAGAAGGCCTTCTCAATGGCTGGCCCGGCACTTTGGAACTTCCTCCTTAGGGAGGCCAGGATGGCTCTATCTTGGCTTTTCTTCCTCCAGCAAGTTAAAACATTTTATGTTGTCAGGCTTTTAGAAACCGACTGGGATGGGTTTTTAATTACCTGTGGTACTGTTGTTATGGTTTGTATCTATGGTTTTTAAAATGAATTATGTTGTTTTTAAATAATAATAATAACAAAATTTATTTTTATCCTGCCCCTCTGCGTAACACAACCGGGGCGGATTACAACTTTAAAATATACATTCATATGCCACAATCCCATCCCCCCCTTAAAATACAATTAAATAATGATAATTTAAAATACATTTAAAATAATAACACAAAAAAGAAAGAAACAAGTAACAATAGCTACAGCTGAATCAGGGATGAGCAGGATGGCTGTATTTTGATGGCTAGGATATCTATTCGGGAAAGGCCTGCCGGAAGAGATCTGTCTTAACAGACTTTTTAAAGCTGTCTAAGGTGGTAATATGATGGATCTCATTTTACGTTATAAATGGTTCAATTATTTTAAAATAACTTTTATATTTATGCTTTTGTTGAGGTTTTTGTATAGTTATTACTCTGTATTGTTTTTAAAATATGTTTTAGTCACCTTAAGTCTCATTATTGGAAGAAAGAGGGGATATAAATGAATAAATTGTTGTTGCTGTTGTTATTGTTGTTGTTGTTAATACCCCTTTGAAAGAAGACAACATTCCTTGCGTCTCATTAATTCACTCAACAGTATCAAAATTGTTTGGACACTTCATCTATAGATGTTCAGCTTCAATTTTTCAACCACATAGTTCAAGTCACCTTAATTATTAGATGTTGTTCAAATCAAAACATCTGTACACCTAAAACACAACCAGCATTTAAACAAACACCAACACCCAAATTACATAGTTGGCAAACATTTCTTCTTCATATAGTTTAATTAGCATCTTCTTCAAATAAATAGGGATCAGGGCCTGGATATTTGCCTCTGCCACAGCTCCTGAGAGAGTGAAACAGAGACTTGTCACACTGCAGAAATAAAGCAGTTTGACACAAATTGTCAAGGCTCCACCATGTGGAATTCTGGGATTTGTAGTTTGGTGAGGCATTCAGCCTTGTTTGTCAGAGAGCTCTAGTGCATCACTAAGCTATGAATCCCAGGATTCTGTGGGATAGAGCCATGGCAGTTAGTGGTCCCAAACTATTGTATTTCTGCAATGTGGATACATCCCTAAATAGCTGAAATTAGGCATTATATTAAGGGTCTCTTTAATGTTCCCTAGTAGTATGCAGTTCAGGAATATCATGGATTGGTTAAATTTAGGTAATGAAAATGTATCTGTTATCCTTGGTGAATAGGCTGCAGATGTCACTGAGGGCAAACCTTAAGGCAGGCATTGAATTATTATTTTCTCCAGTAAGCTGTAGACAACTGCATTATTGCTTCCTTCTACAAGGCTCCACAACTCTTTCAGAGAAGAGGTTTTGTGTGTGTGTGTGTGTGTGTGTGTGTGTGTTGTCTTACTGCCTTGTGAGTGGCAGAAGAAACTGAGCAGAGAGGAAAACTGAATGAGCATTAAGGTGGTCAGAAAGAAAGGTCATATAGAATGAAAATTGGGCAGAGAAAGGAAAGAGCAGAAGGAAAGAGAGCTAGGGTGGGGCTAGGCAGTAAAGGGTTTCTCATGCTTACAAAGTTGGAGATTTTTGCTCATAATTATATAATTATACAGGTGAAGACCTGTTGTCTGTACTGTAAAGCCTAGTAATGTTTGTTAAGTAATAACAAGTCAACTTTTTCCTGCTCCCTTCCTGCAAAAAATGGTAACATAAATGTACCAAGCGTATCAATAATTTGTGTTAGATCAAAGATTTTGCGTGTTGTAATTATGAAGAATCAAATTAAACAGATATAAGGAAAATCTTCTCAAATGTTATTCCTATTTTCCCATTAGAATTGTTTGATTTGAGAAGAAACACAGCTTCTTCTATCCTTTAACATGAAAATTCTAACACACTTAATTGCTTAGAAACCCCTCCTTCCCTTTTGCATGCAGCTTCTCTCTCTCTCCCCTCCTTAGCACTCCCCACAATTTGCCATGTTCTGAAACCAACAAACAATGGTAAGTACTGTAGGGTTTTGTGGGTTTTTTAGGCTGTGAGGCTGTGTTCTAGAAGAATGTATTCCTGACGTTTCACCTACATCTGTGGCTGGCATCTTCAGATACTGAAGATGCCAGCCACAGATGCAGGCAAAACATCAGAAATACATTCTAAAACACAGCCTCAAAGCCAGAAAAACCCACAAAAACCTATGGATGCCAGCTGTAAAAGCCTTAGACTTCATAATGGTAGGTACTTCCACTCTAAAGTAAGATTTCTAGTTGGAAGATATTTCTGCCTTTGCCTTGGGAGGATGTCTAATCTTTATTTCCCAATTCAGGTAGCAAAACAACTTTAGTCAGTGTTATACAGGAAACAGACTGTACCGGGGCCAATAGCTTCTGGGATTCTGGGAGCTAAAGTCCCTCGGCCCTTAAAGGGGAAAGGTTGCCTACCCCTGAGACATATGCAAAAGAATAGGCTGGAGTACACAAGTTATTCAAGACTCTAATCTATATTTGGGAGTCTGAAATGAGCCATTATTTCTGTGTAAAAGCATGCTCATTTTACTGCTTCTTAATAATATTATAACAAACTGAACTGCATATTCAGTTTAGCTTCTTAAAATATTGCACAATATACTTTAAAGCGATCTTACATACTCTCTGAAGCTATGAATAGAATCTGGTTGAGAACCCTTGTGGTCTGTGTAACCAGCAATCTGAATCAAACAATTATCAACTAATTTTCAAAACTCAAAAAGGGACATACAAAAAGTCGCTGATAATATTGTACTTTGTGAGGTGGATGAAAAATGGTATTCATCAGTTCTGATTTTATGCTTGCTACAAACTGATGATTCTGTTAAGTGGTTTGTATGGATACTTAATGGCATTTGAAAGAGCGATTTAAAGAGCACATTGAGATTAAATAAAATTACTAGGACACCTTGATTCCAGGTTATAACACTGCAGTTTTTCATTTCATACAATCTTTTTGACAAAGATTAAAGCATAATCTGCCAAGCCCATTAGTTAGGAAGAAGAAAAACACTTTTACACACTTCACATTTATTAACTTTGTTGTTCACCTTTTGATGCAAGCCTTTCATCTAAGAAGATATTTCCAAAATTACACTCTCTTGTGCCAGCTAAAATGTTAGGACATCAAAGTATAAATTATCTTGTCCAGAATCAAATGTTTCAGACCCTTATGAATGAACATGGTCTACAATTCCTCATTAAAACCTAGTAGTATGGACCTGGTATCAAAAATATAATTTTCCTGCTACAGGAAATTTTAAAATTGTAACAGAACTAGATTTAGTAATTTGCAGAGAGGTGGAAGAAAGAAATCTGAATAGAATCCATTACACAAATTGAACAGTTTACAACATTCAATTCTTCAGTGTGATGCATTATGCCTAAATTAACTTGGTAGCTGAGAGGTGCAACATTACCTTCTTACATCAAAAGAAAATAAAACCTGAGGGGACTTACTCTTTAATCTAATACTACACTTTTACTTAACTTACTTTAAGTATTGTGTGTTCTAAGTAAAACTCAGGAATTAATTATATTCTATTCCACCCCAACCCCAGATGGCTATTTCCTTCAAAGGGAAATAAAGTTAGAGAAACTGCACAGGAGCCAGACAAACTTCAGCTGAAATCAGATAACTATATCTTCCTGGTGACCGACATTGGCTATATTCAGGTTACCATATTTTAGATTAAGCCAAGATATGAACAAGCATTTTGCCTGAACACATAGCTTTTTCAAGCTGCAATTAAACTAAAAAGTGTCTAATGAAATCAGTTTGTCATTTTGTCCTCCCTCAAAAGGGAAATAATGGTTACTTGCTTTGGAAAAGGCCAGGAACTTAAATCAGGATTTCCAGCTGAGTTTTGGTCTTGGCTTATTCCAAAGGGGATAAGATAGTTTCCTTATTTGGCCCCAAAAGGAAACCATAGATACTTATAGATTTCCTGTTTGCTTATTCTCACCACAAAGGGAGGAGTAAAGCAGAAGTGTATGCTGGCAAAACCTAAATGTCATTAAGTCAAAATACAACATCTGAGCCAAAGCTTTATAATTTCAGTACTGTTACCTACTCAGTTCTCTTGTATAGGGAATATTTACTGAACACGAAGGTTAATCAAAATTAAGGGCCTTTGTAGACTGCCAGAAATAATGCAGATTGAGGTCATTTTAACTGTCCTGGCTCAGTGCTAAGGAATCATGGGAATTGTATTTTTTTCTGGGACACAGCCTTCTCTGTCAGAGAGCTCTGGTGCCACAATAAACTACAGTTCCCATGATTCCTTAGCACTGAGCCAGGACAGTTAGACCTCAATCTGTATTATTTCTGGCAGTCTGCAAAGGCTCTATATGTGTGTTTTTTAAATGAATAAAGTAAGAGATAGAAGCATCAATAGATACAATGGAAAAATGACCAGAAGAAAAGCATAATTCCTCTGCTTTGGCTTTGATATGCTGTTGATTTGCTAGTCCAGCAGTCATACGTGGCAAGTTAGTAAGATAAGAACACTCACATCTAATTGTGAAATGCTGGCAACATATTTCCTGGAAAGAACAGGAAATTCACTCATAAGGAAAATTACATTTTTCAAAATTATCTTTTTAAACTGGAATTTTGCTTTTGGACTATTGACCATTCCGGATGTACATATTTCAAAGATTCATCTATGTGTCGTTAATATGGCAAATGGAACTGGAAAGGATGAACAGGAGCTGAACTTGAAACATTACTTTTTTTGGACAACTCCCGGAATCAGTCAGTATGATCAGTCCCCATACTGGCTAGAGATTCTGGGAGCTGTAATCCAAAAGCTAATTTTTCCACACTTTGATCATTGGATGGTAGTATAGAAAGTATGCTACTCAAATGGGGTGGGAAAAGTTAGCAAATATACATGAGGATAGGATTAGAATTCAGAATGATCTCGATTGGAGTGCTGGGACAAAACTACTAAAAAGAATTTCAACAGGGAAAAAAGTAAGGTGCTAAATCTAGGTGGGGAAAAGGAAATGCATAAATACAGGATAGGCATATTATTTAAATGAATACATTTCTGGATGAAAAGCAATACATGTGAAAAGAATCTAGGAATCTTAGAAGACTACAACTAAACACAAGCCAAGAGTGTAATACAGTGGCCAAAAAGTCAATGCGATTCTAGGCTGCATCAACAGAAGTGTCTATCAAGGGAAGTAGCAGTGCTATTCTATTCTGCTTTAGTCAGACCTCGCCTGGAATACTGTGCCCAGTTCTGGGCAGGATACTGACAAGCTGGAATGGATCAAGAGAAGAATGACCAGGATGATCCAAGGTCTGGAAACCAAGCCCTATGAAGAATAAACTGGGCATGTTTAGCCTGGAGAAGACTGAGAAGTGGCATGATATCCATCTTTAAATACCTGAAGGGATGTCATGTAAGAAGGTTGAACAAGTTTGTTTTCTGCTGCTTGAGAATGGAACACAAACCAATGAATTCAAATGACAAGAAAAGAGACTCCACCTAAACATTAGGAATAACTTATTTACTGTAATTGCTGTTCCACAGTGGAATAGACTAATTCAGAGGGTGGTGGACCCTTCTTCTTTGGAGGTCTTCAGACAGAAGTGGGATGGACATCTTTCAGGAATGCCTTATAATCGTTTCTTCCTGCATGGTGGGGGTTGGATTAGATGGCCTTTATAGTCCCAATTCTATGATTATGTGTTTAAAATTGTCACATCCACCTGGGACTTGTAGGCTATCACTGTTCCCTAGAATAGTCTGAACCTAAACTGTATAGGGTTTTATAGGTCATGACCAGCACTTTGAATTGTGCCCAGAAATGAACCGATAGCCAGTGAAGCTGTTTCAACAAGGCCAGTATGCTCCTTATAACTGGCCCCAGTCAGCATTCTGGACACCACATTTTGAATCTGCTCAAGTTTCCAAACAGTTTTCAAAGGCAGCCCCACACAGAATGTGCTACAGTAGCCCAAACAGGATGTAATCAAAGCATGTACCACTGTAGCCAGATCTGATATCTCAAGGAACAGGCACAGCTGATGCATTAGTTTTAGCTGTGTAAATGCAGTCCTGGTCACTGCGAAACCTGGGCATCTAGATTATCAGTAACTAGAGTCTCATCATGTTACTCGGAAGGTGACAACAAGGATAATACATGTGATAACATCTTTAATATAAAATAGACTAACCTGTTTGTAGTCAGCATATTTAACTATTCCAAGTTCAGGTTTTATTGTTGTGACTATGAAAAGAAGAAAAATAGTTATCATTATTTTGTGAAGAACTTTACCTCTGCCTCGTATACATCTGCCCAATATGCTTGCCTACAAAGAGCAATGGCAACATAATAATATTTCTGAGCATAAATACAATTACTAGTCCATAATGAAGTGAATCTGTCTCTGAATCAATCACCAAATGATAAGTCAATCCTTTTCTAAATTGAATTGATGCATCCTGCTTTCTTTAATACAATCTCCTGAATGCTAGAGAGGGCCTAAGAACATATAGCATTAGCATAAATTCTCTGTAGTATCCAAAGCTGATTGTATCTGAGAATACACTGACATTAACTGAAAATAAAGCTATTTTTATTAGAGAACATTTAGCTGGAGTAGTAATGCTTTGCTCTGTTGATCACTTAAAAGACAGACCGACTGACTGACATATGACACAGGGTTGTATACTCCTAATTGTATACCACAAGCCACACTTACAGGGAGAACCATAAAATGAAGGTGCACATTGATATCTAGCTGTAGCATACCCATTTGTAAAAGAACTGCATAAGGACAGAGATAGCTACATTAGTGTTCTGCAATAATACTTTAAAAACCTTGGTAGCTGACAAATAGGAATACAATTGAGCATGGGCTATTTATGTGCTGAATCTGAATGTTCCAGACCACACTGAACATATAAACTCTTTTCCCCCAAACTATATCCACATCTCATCTCCCCCATAGCAAAGGCTAATTGTGGGGAGGTGTTGGGATGAGATTGTCTACATTCAAACTGTTCCACTTGCAAAATGGAAGCACAGGGCCCAAGACATCTGAGATCAAGGTGTTAATGCTAATACACACACACACAAATACTTACTTACAAGCATAATCAGCAATCTCAGGAGTGGCATGAGAAATCTTGGTTAGCAGAGAGGACTTTCCTGCATTTGGAAATCTGAAATAAAAAGGAAGCACAGAATTATCATCCAGCGCTATATCAGGATGTTTACATATGGCAGAACAATAAAGCCATTTCCTTGCTCATTTTATAAAAATGTATTTTATTTGTGAATATTGTGAAGTCGTAGGCTTTCATGGCCGGCATCCATAGGTTTTTTTTGTGGGTTTTTTTCGGGCTGTGTGGCCATGTTCTGGAAAGAAACTCTTCCAGAACATGGCCACACAGCCCGAAAAAACCCACAAAAAACCTTTGTGAATATTGTTTCAATTAACAGAGGCAAATGTCTCACAGATAGAGCACTTTGGAAATGGGGGAGATAAGCAAGTAATTTTCTTATTTTAAAATTGCTTATTTTTTAAACACTCTTTTTGTAGCAATTCCATAATGTTATAACATAAATAAAATTGCATTATTTCAAAAGTAATCACATCCAGTTACTAATTGTTACAAATTCACCTTTGTCAGCATTACTAATAGTCTTTATAAGGCTCGGTGGTGTATTGTCACTGCTGTGCCTTTATCTGCTAGTTTGTTTTCCCCATCAAAACTATTTCCCATAATCTTTCCATCTACTTCACTATTGAAAGCTCTGTTATGTATCACCTCAAAGGCCTTGATGTTAGAGCTGTCCAATAATAGAAATGTTGGTGTTATTTCCTGTCAAGTTCTGTCCATAGCTCTTGTAAATATTTTACTCTAAAACTGAACTGATCTATGCAAGGATGCCTTAAATGCTGAGCTATTCTATCTATGCAATAAAAGTGTGCTCCTCATGCATTTTAGCAAGTGGGCAAGACCCAACAGTGTACTTCAGTATCCAGAATCATCAGAATTGGAATCTTCATGCCACAGCCCCCTGCATGGCATTCAAAATCTGTTCCAGAAAGCATCCACCTCCTGGAGTGCTTTTTGGGGTGCATGGGGTTTTGCTGGTTCTTAGAAATGCAGTGGGATCCAATGGTATACATCCTGCTGGATTCTGGTCAATGTTCCCACAAATCTCCCACAAGTGAGTATCTATGTTGTAGACTTGCAATGTTGATTAACCATCCCATTGCAAGGGAGACAGGTTTGAGAGGAAGGGAGGGGAGTAAAGTCCAATGGCTGTACCACCAATTCTCTCACTGTTTGGAAAAAAATAGTAATTGAATTGTACTGAAAAATATGTTAATTGTTACAGATTATAGCACAGGGGAAGGAAGATGCAAGGTAAAAGAAATTGCTATAGCTTAAACAGGCCTGCCAATCCAAGAAGATTGAAGCCCAAACAAATCATTATTATTGGGAATAGTGGCATAGCTTATTTGTGCTTGCCCCCCAAAAAATATTGAGTCCATGGTGAGGCTATATAGGGCCTAAGCAGACTGCCAGAAATAGTGCACATTAAATTGAGGCACTGCCCTGGCTCAGTGTTAGGGAATCATGGGAACTGTAATTTATTGTGGCACCAGAGCTCTCTGACAGAGAAGGCGCAATGTCTCAGAAAAAAATACAATTCCCATGATTCCCTAGCACTAAGCCAGGGCAGTGTCTCAATTTAATGTGCACTATTTCTGGCAGTCTGCTTAGGCCTATAGTGAGGGAAAGTTACTGATGAATGCTGGAAATATCACCACTCTGTACCTGTCATAGGTCTTCTTGGCACAGGATTTGGATAGTGCTGAGAATAATCCACAGCCTATATTTTATAGAAGAAAATCATTTTGCAAACATAGATACATAAAAAAATGTTCTTTTTCCTCAACCTACTTTTAAACATAACTATAAAAAAACCCAAAGAAAACTAATGAGCAGAAAATATTACCATATTAACACCCTGAAGGGTCTCCTACTACAAGGCTAGTGGATGGGAGTTTCAGAAAATCAGTATAATCAAACTAACACCAGAAAAGGCATTTAAAATTATTATACTTGCTCAGGAAGAATTGTATTATATCAGAGTTAAATGCATTCACTTTGAAATACATGCATGGCTGTTGTTTCAATGCATCTGAACCTAATCTTGTGCCTTCCATCTTTTCTAAAGACAATATGGTTTGCATGTCTGTACATCTGTGATCTAATGATAACGCACTTATCTACATACAGAGATGTAAAAGCAAATTCAGGCTGAGATCAAAGCACAAGCTTTCAGAGGCTGGCTCAACAATTTAGATAAAGAAAATAAATATATGTCCATTCACCATAAATTTTCCACTTTCTTTATACTGACAACAACTTTGAAATTTGATGTAGAATCAGTAGTAAGAAGGATCAAAAGCACTTCCTTGGATATTTATAACCTACATTTTAGTTGCATCTAAACCTCTGATTTGCTGTTGTGTTAATTCTAAACAAGGTTTCAAGTTCAAAGCAACCTGAACATGCCTTGTGCCCACACAGTGACAACTAAGGGCATCCACAGGTCAAAAAGAAGTAGTAAATGCACAAAACCTTCATTTCAATATACAAATATGATTACTAAAGGCCTAAGCAGACTGTCAGAAATAGTGCACATTAAATTGAGGCACTGCCCTGGCTCAGTGCTAGGGAATCATGGGGATTGTATTTTTTTCTGAGACATTGAGCCTTCTCTGTCAGAGAGCTCTGGTGCCACAATAAATTACAGTTCCCATGATTCCCTAGCACTGAGCCAGGGCAGTGCCTCAATTTAATGTGCACTATTTCTGGTAGTCTGCTTAGGCCCTAAGACACCATAGTATAATTTTCAGGATTAAAGACTCACCCAACTAAGCCAACATCTGCTATAAGTTTTAGATCAAGATGAATCATATGTGCTTGACCTTTGGAGGGTAAGAAATCTGTTACCAGGCATCCACCAATGCCCCCACGTGCCACCAATAGTCTTTCTCCTGGTTTGTTAAGCTCACCTAAAAATAAAGATTACACCATAGTCTGGAAAGAATAATAGCATTTTACAAATATATAAAGGCACTGTGAAGTCGTAGGCTTTCATGGCCAGCATCCATAGTTTTTTTGT
>CM034710.1:100503355-100520648 GCA_020142125.1 Phrynosoma platyrhinos
TTGCAGCTACCTCCCAGAGGGCTTTTTCAGTTGTCGCTCCCAAGCTCTAGAACGGCCTGCCGGATGAGATCCGTCAGTTAACATCATTAGATGGCTTTAAAAGAGCTGTCAAGACGGATCTCTTCTGGCAGGCCTTTCCGGATTAACTGTCCCGACCTCAAGTTCCCCCACCACAGTGATCTTCGCGTGGCCCCATCTCGATGTATGAAGATCATTGCTGTGGGTCAAGCCGTGCCTTGTTATATCTCTTTTTAAATATGTTTTTAAATTTTATATTGTTGGAATTACTGTTTTAATCCCTTTTGATTTAATGCTGTTTTAAGGGGGGAGGGATTGTTTTGGATATTATGTATCTTTTTAACTGTTGTAAGCCGCTCCGACTGGGTTCCCAAAAGGCGGGAGAAAAATAAATTTTATTATTAATTATTATTATTATCTTTCAGGGGTGCTTTAGATGTGTGTTCCTCCGTGGCAGGGGGTTGGATTGGATGGCCCTTGTGGGCCATTCCAGCTCTAGGCTTCTAAATGGCCTCTTTTAATCATGTTCTGAAATGTTATATTTCAGAATTATGCCAGAGCATGGCTTAATAGGGTAATTTGCCCTGAGCTTGGGTTCCACATGGGGATGATATACAAATTGGGGTTAATACAATTCATAACATTTTTACTGAGATGAATATTTAACTGAAAAATAATAGAGAAGGTTGGATCCAGGATCTGCTATAAGAAGTTCGCCTATATAAAGTATCCCAACCTGATATGCAGGATCCTCACTCACTCAGCAGACATAACTCAGCCCTTTCAGAAGGATCCCCCAGACTTTTGTGTAGCGTTTTGAGTTGTCTACACAATCTATTAGCCAACTTGCACAAGCCTAAGGGCCTTTGCAGACTGCCAGAAATAGTGGACTTTAAATTGAGGCACTGCCCTGGCTCAGTGCTAGGGAATCATGGGAACTGTATTTTATTGTGGCACCAGAGCACTCTGACAGAGAAGGCTCAATGATTCAGAAAAAAATGCAATTCCCATGATTCCCTAGCACTGAGCCAGGGCAGTGCCTCAATTTAAAGTGCACTATTTCTGGCAGTCTGCAAAGGCCATAAATCTGAGTCTAACTTAGAGCTTTACAGCACCTTAAAGGCTAACCAATTTGTTGGGCAATAAGGTTTGCTACTGATTACAGACTGATATATGAAGCAGATGTCAAAACCATTAAAGGTTATAGCCAGGTAAGGTTACTCCCACGGTTCAGAGAAGAAAGACTGTTTTGAACTACTCCCAATAACCATGGCACTCAAGGCCATGTAAAATTCCTGATGTTTGGAAGAGAATGGTTATGCTATAATACAGGAGAAAGAATTTGATCTGAAAATTTGGAAAGTTACTTTTCAATAGCAGTTGCTTATTGTTATTGTTCCAATCCCCCAGCAGCTACCTGTCATTATGGTTATAATTATATATAACAACTTGTCATTATGGTTATAAAATAATATAATATAGGAATAAGCATTTGGTCCAAAAATTTGGAAAGTTTGGGGGGATGCAGACCAGGGCGTCCAGGACGCCCTGGTCCGGAGCGCCGCGGGGCCATGGCAGCCCCACCGCGGCGCTCCGACAGCGTCCCTGAAAGGAGCGCCAAATTGGCGCTCCTTTCATAAGTCAGGGAAAGTGCGCCCTAAAAGTGTAGGGCGCACTTTCCCTGACTTATCCTCCGCAGCGCGTCCGGTTGCTGCGGAGGGAGGTTGCCCTGGAAGCGCCGGCCGTGTGGATGGCCGGCGCTTCCAGGGGCGACCTCAGAGAGAGGAAGGGGCGCCGAACGTGCGGCTGCCCCTCCTCTTCCCTGCCCGGAAGACGACTCTATTAGTCGTCTGCCGAGGCAGTTACTTTTCAATATCAGTTGCTTAACATTATCATTCCAATCCCTCAGTAGTCACTTGTCAGTATTTTTTTTTTAAATAAAATCATGTTCACATTTCAAACTGAGGAGAAAGAGGGAAAATGGGAAGAGAGAATGTATGTTTCAGAGAAGGAGATTATTTTGAACTACTCCCAACAACCATGGCACTCATTCCTGACATTTGGAAAAGAATTTGGTCCAAAAATTTGGAAAGTTACTTTTCAAAAGTAGTTGGTTAGCATTATGGTTCTAATCCCCCAGTAGTTACTTGTCATTACGGTTATATTATATTATTTTCCCTCCCTGTTCGCAGACTTTGAGTCCGTAGTCTCGCCCTTTGCGGGGAGGGACAAGCAGCTATACATAAAATGGCCGTGCACGCCATTAGTTTCAATGGGGCTCAAATATTTGCGAGCTGCCATTTTTGTGGGTGGTGGTGGTCCGGAACGTGTGTGTGTATATATGTGTGTGTGTGTGTGATATATATATGTATATATATATATATATATATATATATATATATATATATAAAACACACATATATATAATGATATATTTCATAACACACATACATTATATAATGTGTATGTGTTATAAAATTTTATATGTATATAATATTATATATTATATACATATAAAATATTTTATAACACACATACACTTTATATGTGTGTGTGTATGTGTGTTATAAAATGTTTTATATGTATATTTATATTTATATAATGATATATATATATATATAATTTTAATTATATAAATCAGGGATAGGCAACCTTTCCCCTTTAAGGGCCGAGGGACTTCAGCTCCCAGAATCCCAGGAGCTATTGGCCAACACAGGACTATTGGCCAACATGGCTGAGGCTTCTGGGAGCTGAAGTCCCTTGGCCCTTAAAGGGGAAAGGTTGCCTACCTCTGATATAAATATATGTATAAAGCATTTTATACCACACATAAACATTATATATAATTATATATACATTATATGATATATTTTATAACACACACATATATAATCTTGAAATTGAAATGTGAGCATTAAAATGTGTTATATATAATATTATAAAAACATTTTAATGATCACATTTCAATTTCAAGATGCAGCCCAAGGTGAGGAGAAGAGGGAAAGAGGGAGGAGGAGAGAGAAACTGGGACCTTCTAAGAGCTGAAACCAGTGGGAAGGCAGAGGATTAGCAGGGGCCCTCTTCCTTTCCAAACAGGGACAGTTGGAGGAGGGTATGGACCAGACTGAGGAGGAAGAGGAGCTGAAGGGGGCACCAACCTTCCTGAGGAGGGCTCGGCTGACCCGCACCATGCTTGGGATAGAGCACCAGAGAAGCTTCTCTGAGCTCCACTGAAGGAGCGACAATAGCCAGGCAGGGCAAGGCTAGGAGCGGCGCAGGATAATGACGTCTTCCCCGCCCAACCCGGAAGAAGGGAATGGAGAAATCTGGACGTCATGGGCGCATCTAGAGGGCCCAGAGACCCGGATGTCGGGGGAGGGACACTTAGTGCCTCACGGTTAGAAGGTGGAGGGGAGGATGGGCCTGTACAGACTGCCAGAAATAATGCAACTTGAGTCCACTTTAACTGCCCTGGCTCAGTGCTAGGGAATCATGGGAATTGTAGGTTTTTTTCTGGGAGATTGAGCCTTCTCTGTCAGAGAGCTCTGGTGCCACAATAAACTACAGCTCCCATGATTCCCTAGCACTGAGCCAGGGCAGTTAAAGTGGTCTCAAGCTGGACGATTTCTGGCAGTCTGTTCAGGCCCGATGTGGGTTAGTAGTATGGACAATTGTTGTTGTTGTGTGCTTTCAAGTCGTTTCCGACTTATGGCGACCCTAAGGCCATGGGGTTTTCTTGGCAAGTTTCTGCAGAGGAGGTTCGCATTGCCATCCTCTCAGGCTGAGAGAGTGTGACTTGCTCAAAGGTCTTACACGGCCGAGCTGGGATTCGAACCCTGGTCTCCAGAGTCGTCGTCCAAGGCTCAAACCACTACGCCACGCTGGCTGATATTTGAAATCTTGGACCAAAGAACTCATGATAGATTTGCCTTTTGTTGTTCTGGAGTGTCCTTTCAAGTCGCTTCCGACTCATGGCGACCCTATCCTGGGTTTTTCTGGGCAAGATGTGTTGGGAGGAGAAATGTGAGCGTTGCCATGCCTTCCCTTGAGGCTGAGAGAGTGTGACTTGCCCAAGGCAGGGTGACCAGACCTACCCCTTTTTTCAGGACACGTCCTACATTCCTGCCTTTTGTCCAGGAGGAAATTTCAAAAGGTCCTCCCATTTTGAGCATGGCTAAAAAGCATGATATTAGATTAGATTGGATACTGTGAAGATTCATATTGGTGTCCCTCTATTCTTTCATGTTTTGTTGTTGTTGTGTGCCCTCAAGTCATTTCTGACTTATGGCAATTCTATTGTGGGTTCTATTGGCATGATATGTTCAGAGGAGGCTTACCGTTGCCTTCCCCTGAGGCTGAGAGAGAGTGACCTGCCCAAGGCCACCCAGTGGGTTTCATGGCCGAGTAGGGAATCAATCGATACAACACCTCTCTAGGAATCTCTGGGTCCTCCAGCACAACTTTGTGGTCAACATATGCCTGAAGTTGACCTTAGAATTGCACTTGAGGATCTACAAATGCCTAGAGAAGTGTTCTTTCTAGGGAGTTTATCACATGGAAGAAAATTAGGAGTTTAAATAGTATTTAACTTGTGAAAATCATGCAATTGACATTAAAACATTATTAAAATGAGATTAACACAAGAGCCATTATCCCATGAATAACCAGGCAATAAACAGCAAAAAATCATTCACGGGAAAATCCCGTGAATGATTTGCTGCTCTTTCTTGTCTGGTTACTCATAGGAAAATGGCACTTTAATCATGTTTCATCTCGACGTCGTATGAAAACCATTAGCGCAATTACAGGATTATCACGGGTTAATCATCGTTTATACTTCCAATTGTGCCCCATGTGATAAACTCCCAGGAATTTCTAGGTCCTCCAGCGGCACTTTTGGCAGACATTGACCATAAAGTCACACTGGAAGTCCTAAAGATTCCTAGAGATAACCTATTAATCCAATATGAGAATAATCAAAGCCTCAGAAGGCAAAGCTGCAAACGGGGAGGGCCGACTGTATTAATGTGATGTATTAGTCTGAACAAATCTTGCCATGAAAATGCCATGATCAGTTTTCCTTAGGGTTTCCATAAGTTGGAAATGAAGGCACCCAACAACAATTAGTATTAGTATGATGTAAAACATCACAGACTTGGAACAATTACTATGGGCATTTAAAGAAGAAAGTGCAAAGGCAAGCTTACTGCTGAACATTAAAAATAAAAATTACCACAGAGGATTTACATAAATTAAACATAGATAACAAGGACATTGAAATAGTTAAAGATTTTTCATGTTGTTATGTACCTTCAAGTTGTTTCCAATTTATGGTGGCCCTAAGGCAAAGCTAGCGGGGTTTTCTTGGCAAGTTTCTTCAGAAGAGGTTTGCCATTGCCATCCTCTGAGGCTGTGAGAGTGTGATTTGCCCAAAGTCTCCCAGTGGGTTTACATGGCTGAGACAGGATTTGAAGCTTGGTCTCCACAGTCATAGTCCAATGCTCTAACCACTATGCCACACCATTTCTAAACATTCCCCTTACCTTGCTGCCCTGCCCAATGCTAGTCTTCTGATTTCTTGACAGCAGTCTTCATTCTGATCAATGTTTGGTCCAAGGTAAAGATTTCCCATACCTTGGATCAAACATTGATCAGAATGAAGACTGCAGCCAAGAAATCAGAAGACTGGGATTGGGAAGGGCAGCAATGAGAGAACTAGACAAAATCCTAAAGTGTAAAGATATACAACTGAGCACGGAAGTCAGAATCATCCAAGCCATGGTATTCCCCATCACCATGTAGGGAGAGAGGGATGTGACAGCTGGATAGTGAAGAAAGGATTTTTAAAAAATCAACTAAATTGAGAAGTGCTAGAGAAACGAACTGAGAATACCATGGATGGCCAAAAAGACAAACAAATGGGTTTTGGAACAGATCAAGCCTGAACTCTCTCTCCCTGGAAGCCAAGATGATGAAACTGAGACTGCCATAATTTGGTCACATCGTGAGAATGCATGACTCATTAGAAAAGACAATAATGCTAGGAAAGGTGGAAGGCAGTAGGAAAGGAAGACCCCACGACATTTGGCTAGATTCAATCAGGGAAGTCATGAACCTGGGCCTGCAGGACCTAAGCAAAGCAGTGGAGGGCAGGAGAACTTGGAGATGTCTCATTCACGGAGTCGCCATGAGTCGAGGTCGAATGGAGGGTGGTTAGCAACAAACTTCACACAGCAGTGCTGACGTTTTTGTGGATAGTGATACTGCTGTGCAAATGGTCATTTGTGTATGTAAGGTTGTAAGTGTGGTTCGAGCACTGCTAATTAGACACTTACAGGATTGTACTGAGACAAGATGATGTAGTGGTTTTGAGTGCTGGACTAACACTGGGAGACTGGGCTTAGAATCCCCCACTCAGCCATGGAAATCCACTGGATAACCTTGGGTAAGCCATGCTCTCTCAGCCTCAGAGAAAGGTAAAGGCAACCTCCTCTGAACAAATTCAGTCAAGAAAACCCCTTGATAAGTTCATCTTAGGGTCACCATAAGTCAGAAATTACTTGAAGGTACTCAACAACAAGGATTATACTGCATATATACCAACTAGTCTTGAAGGTGCCACTAAGCTCTCGTTTCTGCTCTTGAGTGTGGGTCTATAAATAGAAAATATTTGTACCTACTCTTTAAAATGTAAATATTAACAGGGCAATTAACAATTTTTAAAAAGTGCCTATATTTTAATGGTGTTGCGTGTAAGTTGTGAGCAGGTTTGTTTTTTTTTAAATTATGAATGGATCGGGAAGCATAGCCAAAGAAAACAAAAGTGAAGCAAAGTAATACCATGAACTCTTATTAACAAGATAATGTACTAACACAAGTTTCAAACACCTTGTTTGTATAGCCAGATACACAAGTAAGGAATCCATTCTGGTGCTTTGCAGATGAGCTTATTCTCAGTAAGCCCTTTTACACAGATCATGTCTTAAGTTGTTACAATCAATGGGATTTCCAACTCAATACAAATGATGATGTGACAATATTTTACTGTCCAGACTTCATGACATCTTTTGTTATCCTTTCAAATACCTCTTCGTTTCTGAAATCCTGAGACTAAACGCTACTAAGATTTTGCTTTCCTGCCATTTTACTACTGTGATATTAATCCAAACTACAATCATGAGCAATCTAGAAGAAGTAAGACAAATATTTAATTACCCTTTCTTTCTCCAAAGATACTCCATGAAAGAAAGCATACTCTGAAAGCTGGCTTTTAATTTCTGGGAAAGCGGTGTATGCATTTATGATGTGCTTAGCGCCATAATATACATAATATAAGTTTGGGTACAAAATTTGTTCATACTCTGAATATATATATATATATATATATATAAACCAGCTAAAGGATGTGTAACAGTAGTGAAGCTGCATTAGTTCTAGAGAGTAAAATCACCAAAGTGTACCACTAATCTCAGAATCTTGCTCTCCTATCCTACCAGCCAGTAGATCTACTGGCTGATTCATCATGTACTGTTCAGAATATGATGTGATCAAAGACAAGAAACATCTGTATTTAAATTACCACTAGATGGAGTAACACTGGGAAGTGAATTAGAAATGGCAAGAGCAGGAGATGGCAAACATCGCCCCGCAACAAGGAACTCATTTGCCTTTCCATTGGTAATGGAAAGGCACTTCTCATATAAACAAATTAATGTCTATATGACAATCTGGGTATATTTGTGCTGGGGAAAGTCATAGAATCATAGAGTTGGAAAAGAAGGAGACTCCACCACTCTCCAAAGGAGTGTGTTCCGCTGTCAAACAGCTCTTACTGTCAGGAAGTTCTTCCTAATGTTGAGGTGGAATTTCTTTTCCTGGAGCAGCAGAAAACAAGCTTGCTCCATCCTAAACATGACATCCTTTCAAATATTTAAACAGTGCTGTCATATCACCTCTTAACCTTCTCTTCTCCAGGCTAAACATACCCAGCTCCCTAAGTCACTCATCGCAGGGCATGGTTTCCATACCTAGGCTACATGCATAGCATAACCAGGTTCTTAACCTTTTCTTCACCACAGACTCCCTTTAAATATCATCTGTCACCACAGACCACCAAGACTTAACTTGAGATTTAAAACCCTAAAGTGCATCAAATGTGGCCCATCCTCAAAGAAATGGGTTGCATGCTGTGTCTCGTGAGACCTTTAGTAGAGTACAAAGTTTATGCAATTCCAACCTGGAGGAAGGGAGAGATAAAAAAAAGTTCGGAGAGGCTTGTATGCCCTTCTCGTTTTTGCTTGTGCCACTTAAGGCTCTGCCAGGCACTGGTGGGGTGACGGGGCAGAGCTCTGCAGCAATGGAGATCCCAGTCTTTTCCCAAAGTCACACCCAATAAAAGGAGGGTTTATGGAAACAGTTCTTAAGCTGTGGTCCATGAAGCCCAGGGAAGCTGTGATGTCCTCACAGGTGGTCTACAAAGGCTTGAAGAATATATCTTACAACTTGTAACTGTAAAAGTTTATAACATTTCTTAGGACTTTATCACACAGGGGGAAATTGGAGGTTTAGAGTCAATATCCTGGGGAAAATCATGTGATCATGGCAACTATTTCCCCATGAATGATTTGATGCTGGTTATTCCCTGGTTATTCCTGGGATAAGTCCTCTTTAATTGTGACGTCATGTGAAAATCATCGCAATTGTCATGAGCTCTGATTTTCCAGATTTTCCATGAGCTCTGCCAACAGCCTTCTCTTCCCATGATCAGCTGCAAGTCTATGTTTGGCTGTGGTGATGCAGAATGGGGGGATACTTGCTGTGTGCCAACACACAAGCAAAATATTCCCCCTCTTTTGTTGACAATTAATTTGAAAAAAATGGACATTGTAGTTTGCCACTCAGGTAGGGCACACCTAGAAATACTCTTTGCCCCTTCTATGTTCCCCAACCCCATTTTGGAGATGGTGTATACAATCCAACATTGTGAGATGAAGACAAGAATACATGGTCAAGCAACATCAGGTTGTAGTCAAGATAGCAAAAGTTATTAAAGAGGAAGAACATACTAGCTAATAGAGGCTGAGAAAATGTGACTTGCCTCTCCTCTGCTAAATCAACTGAGTGCAAACTTCTATACTTTGAATTCAGTTTACAGCAGTTATAGCAAGCAAAGGACAAAGGGGGAACTAGGAAGAGAAGAGAGAAGAGAGAAACTGACATTTTTAAAATAGCTGAAAAGTAGGACAACAGAGGATTAATTGGAACAGTCCCTGCCAAATTGTGACATTTGGTGGGTATGGTGCTGTCAGTTGCAGTCATTGGAAAACAGCTATGATTTTTTTTTTTGCATAATTCCTTTCTTTTAGGGTTTCCTGTGATCATCAGATGTAGTTCATACATTTAGCATGTCACTGTAATTCCCAAACTACACAACCCAAATGTCTCTTTGCTTTCTAGCACAATCCCTATATATGTGTGTTTGGAAGTCTCACTGACTTGAAATATACAGTTGGCCCTGCACATTCACTGGGACTTGCAAGGCAGGACTCTGGAGAAAGTGGAAAAACCACAAATTAAAAAAAAAAAACACTCATTTTTGTTAACCTGAGAAAACACCTCTCTAGGAATCTGTGTCCTCCAGCTCAACTCTATGGTCAACATATGCCAGAGGTTGACCATAGAAGCAAGCTGGAGGGCCAACAAATACCCAAAGAAGTGTTTTCCCGAGGTGCTCCAGCCAATTCTATAGTCAACTTCCAGCAGAGTTGTGCGGGAGGACCTAAACCAGTGATGGCGAACCTTTTAGGGGCCGAGTGCCCAAATTAAAAGGCATGCTGGCACTGGGTGTAACCTCGTGCTGGGGAGCAGGGCTTCCAGGGGGACAGGACTTCCAGGTGGGACTTCCATCCTCCGGGGGGGGGGGGGAACCTCTGCCTTCCAGGGCAGTCTTCCCCTGTCCCCTCCCGGGCCTTCAGTTGCCTCTCTGGAGATGGGATGGCCAGTGTGTGCCTATTCCTCCTCTTCCCTGCCCTCTGTGTGCCGGAGAAAATGGCTTCACATGCCATCTCTGGCATGCGTGCCATAGGTTTGAAACCATGGACCTAGAGATTCCTAGAGATTCCTAGAGATAACATATTAATCAAATCTGCAAATATTCAGAGCCACAAAAGTTAAAGCCGTAAATGTGGAGGCGCAACAGTATTTGCTTTCCTCTCTCTACCTCATCTCCCTTTCCCTTCATATCATGTATATTAGGCTATAAGCCAATGGGGAATGACAGTCTCTCAATGGGCCCTGAATGGGTTTACAATTGGAGCCCTGGTGGTGCAGTGGTTAAATGCCTGTACTGCAGCCACTCACTTGCAAACCATAAGGTTGCGAGTTCAATCCCACCCAAAGGGCTCTGGCTTGACTCAGGCTTGCATCCTTCCAAGGTCAGTAAAATTAGTACCCATATTGCTGGGGGCCATTAGCTTACACATTGTAAACTGCTTAGGGAGTGCTTAAGTGCACTGATAAGCGGTATAGAAATATATTTGCTATTGCTATTGCTGTTGCTAATAATGGTCATTAATAAAGGTGGGAATGAAGATGCAGCTTTCGACTTTATCTCATGTTGTTTTAAAACGACTCAAGCCTCCTGGGCTGCAGCCAGCAGGCAGGATGGAGGCAGGGATTATCGCAAGTGAAATCACCACTGAATCGCCAGCCTCTTTCAGCCCAAGGCTAAGCTGGATGCCTTCCAGTTTCTAAAAGCACCGGCTGAGCCCGCCTGGGACCCAGGCTGATGGTGGCCAGCAATTTGGTGATGATTTAGCTTGTGATAATCCCTGTTTCCATCCCTCCTCCCAGCTGCAGCCTGGGAGGCTTGAGTAATTTTAAAACAACATGCGATAAAGTCGTTTTGTCAGAATTGTTCCTGTAGCAGTTCCTTTGACTTAGGTGAAAAACCTGTGCTCCCACCCCAATACTAATGGGCTGCAATGCTCATTCTCCTCCCGGCCATTGGCCATGCTGCTTGGAACTAATGAACTTTGGAGTGTAATTTCAACAGTGCTGAGATTCAAAAGATGAAGCCTTGAATGGTATGAAAATGGAGTGCTGGAAAAATTTCACCTATTAAAAGTGATGGCTGATAGGCAGTTTTATAAGGTACAAGCAGAAAAAAAGTAGCAGCAGCCTTAAGTTTAATTATTGAAAAGGAAATCTGTTTTTTTCAAAAGTTAAATTAGCTAAAATAAACATTATTGAGCACCGAGGAAAAATGCTGAGGGATTGAAATTGGATCACTTTGTTGCACTCATTAGAGGATACAGTAAATGCACCCTTCCATCTGAGGCTGCATCTGCACTGCAGAAACAATCCAGTTTGGGACCACTTTAACTGTTATGGCTCAATGTTATAGAATTTTGGAATTTTGTAGTTTGTTGGGGCACCACAGCTCTCAGACAGAGAAAGCTAAATATCACACAAAACTCTAGTTCCAAGAATGCGATAGCATTGAACCATGGCAGTTAAAGAGGTGTCAAACTGATTATCTCTACAGTGTGGATGCAGCCTGAGAAACTTATTACAGTGCTAACTGCTTTAACTGCCATGACAACACCCTATGGAGTCCTGGGCTTTGCAGTTTAGGGAACGGTAGTCAGAATTCTTAGCCAGAGAGGACTGGGGTCTCACTAAATTACAAACCCCAGAATTCCACAAGGCATTGTCATGGTAGTTAAAGTAGTAGTAGTAATAATAATAATAATGATAATAACAATAATAATAATAATTTTTATTTATATTTCCCACCTCTCCCTATGGATCGAGGCAGGATTACACAATTAAATGAATACAATATGCAAAATACAAACAATAATATAGTGAAATCAAACAACAGTAATAAATTATAAGAGCATATAATATAATATAATATAATATAATATAATATAATATAATAAATAAAAATAAAATAAAATAGCCAATCATTGTCAGAATCTAGAAGTCTAGAAGATTAGATGGATAGGCCCCCTGGAAGAGCTCCATCTTAAGTGCCTTCTATGTATGGCACTGCAACAGTGTAAGTAAATATAGCAAGTAAGTAATTTTCACAAACAGTATTGCTTTCTTTGTCCATCCTTTGGAGAACTGCCATGTTTGCCTCGGATTGTGGTTAGGGTTTTTCTAGGGCATTGGTGAGCTTCAGAAGAGCCGGATCAATTAATTTTTTATTTATTTGAAGGATTTATATCTCACCTTTCTCCCACAATGGGATTCAAGCTAAATGTCACACAAAACTAGCATTCCAGTCGGGGTTCTTCAAATTTCATATGTCAAGGTCTTCAAATTGTTTCTGACTGACAGCAACCCTAAGGCAAACCTATCACTGGGTTTTCTGAGCAAGATTTGTTCAGAGAGGGGGTTGCCTTTGCCTTCCTCTGAGGTTGAGAGAATGTGATGTGCCCAAGGTCACCCAGTGGGTTTCCATGGCCAAGTGAGGATTCGAACCCTGTTCTCCAGATCGTAGCCCAACGCTCAAACTACTACACCATGCTGGTTCTCTTAGAAAAAAAAATGTTTGGAGTTTAGAAATACTGATTTTTGCATAGTACATAACCCTTTCAGCTTTTGTGCTTAAAGGATTATGGACCAAATGTTTCTGTGTTTTATGACTGTAACCAGTATTTGGATATATAACATCCCTAATGACAGTCTGTTCGTCTATTAAAACCGTTTAGGGATTGCAAGTGGTAATTACATGTATCGCACACTGATTTGTGCATCTCTTTAACTGTTTGAAGAGTACTGCAATGGCTTTACATTGAGTCAAACCCATCAAGTTGCCCAATTTCTTCTCCAGTTGTTTATTTAGTGAAAAGGGACAGTTTATGTCCTTTCCAGGCAGAAGGAAGTGATCTCTTCACTAGTAATGCTCTAGATGGCTGGTAATGAGGCAGCAGTAAATATGCCTCAGTCTCACACTGATCCTAACTTTATTATAAAGGAAATGTCATTGATTTGAAAATGGCATCATTTCAGTGGGACACCTTTCCAAGTAAATACTTTTAGATTTATCTTACTAGTCCTATGGAAGTTTGAAACCAGCTTTGTGATGATTACATCATATTTGTATCATTATTATATTTAATAAATGTATGCTATTTCCATTTCCTAGGAAACAACAACAGCTAGTTGTCCCTGCGAGATACAGAAAGAAAATGGAAATGGTCTAAACAAATTAATTTGGGAGACATCTGGGGAATCACCGGAACCAGCCAAAGAGTGATCCAGAATTTCTACTGGCCAAAAGTGGGACAACATATTAAACAGTTTTGTAAAAACTGTGACACCTGCCAAAAATGGGCACTAGAAGTGACAAGGCACAGGCCTATGTCCTGTTATGCACTATGCTTGTTATCCACAAGCTTTTCAAACCAATAGGCATAGGTACCTGAAGGGGAAATTATTCTTACTTACTTTTTAAATCTGTATATGAAGTCTTATGAGTGTCTTTTAATGATTTTACAGTGTTGTATTTTAACTGTGGGTTTATGTGTTTTTAATTGTGTTTTGTATTTTAACATGCTGCACAGCCCTTCAAAGAGACAATGCCTTCAGGCTGAGCAGAAAATTAGGTGGTTTTCCAGATGTATTTGGATTGCGAGTCTCTATGGTTGTATTCAGTATGGGCAATGATAAGGAATACTGGGAAGGACAAGTTGCTTACTTGTAACTGTAGTTCTTCTAGTGATCATCTGCAAATTCACACAAATGGGCAAATGGGTTATTCTGCACCTGCCCAATAAAGCTGGGGACCTTCTGGAACTGCTAGGGAAAACTTTTTGGTGGTAGCTTCACCCACCCTCTATATAAGCTTGGCATCTTCCCGCTCTTTCTCAGATCCATAAAGTACTCCCACATAGCAGAGATAGAGAGGAAATAAAGTGAGCAGGACATGACTGAGGAGAGATTGGGCGGGATTTGTGTGAATTCAAGATGACCACTCGAAGAACTACACTTAGCAAGCAACCTGTCCTTCTTCTTTGTGGTTTCTGTGAATCACACAAATAGGTTAGAGCAGGGGTAGGCAACCTATTTGAGCTGGGGGCCGGTCTCCCGAAGTCATCCCTTCCGGCGGGCTGAGGGGGAGGGGGAATGGCGGTGCGCGTGCGCATGGGCAACCCCTGTCACTGCACGCAACCCCCTGCATGCGCTGCAGCCACTGCTGCCACTGCCGCCGCCGCTGCGTGCACTGCATCAGCCACCTCCGTGCATGTCGCGGACGCCATTTTGTTCTCCACAAAAACATGCCGCGGCAGCGGCGGCAGGGGTCCGCCTGGGCCGGTAAGCGCGGGGCCCTGGGCTGGAACCAGCCCGCGGGCCGTAGGTTGCCAGCCCCTGGGTTAGAGTTAGACTGACAAGCTTCAGTCAGTGGAGTAGGGAGTGTCATGACACCTTGTAAAGTGCAAACAAGTTATATTTTATTAACAACAATAAAACATAGAAAACTTCAAAGATTGTTATCAGTGTCATTTGTCTGTTTTGTTTTGGTTTCAAAAGAATATAAAACATGCAATGCAACAAACCTTTAGTGCAACTCAAAAAGCAACACTGCCCTCCCAAAGGCTGCATCCCGGCTCTGGTGTCCAGCCTGTAATGTTGGATAAAAGTCAGTGGCTGGGACCAGACAGCAGCCTTGCAGACATCCTCCAAAGGCATGCCAGTCAAAAAAGTGAAGGATGTCACTACCACCCTTTACTTTACTGTGCAGGAACAGAATAATCCATTTGTGTGATTCTCAAAGACCACGAAGAAGAATATCTGGAACATCCAACACCATCTGGAGATAATTGAACTGACCTTTGTAAAGCAAAATACTTGGCCACTCTAAGCTAGGGCTGCATAGAAAAGGCAGACAACCAGCATAAGAAAAGAATGGAGGAGAGGTTTAAATGGAGGGCAATCTTCTAGAAGTATGGTTGGTGTTTTAAAGATCTATAAGGATGTTGGCCGATACAACAAATATCTCTCAGTGGACTGGAAAAAGAAGAGGTAATTGAAAAGAACTACAAATGTCTCTATTGATGGGGGCTCTCCTATTATTATATAGAAAAGAATTTAAGTATAATATCCATGTGTGCTAGTCTTACTAAGCAATTGAGGGCAAGCCTGGACAACAATATACAGTGGGCCCTTGGTATCTACTGGGGGTTTAGTTCTAGGACCTCCTGTGGATACTCTGTGGATGTTCAAATCCCATTAAATATAGTGGTGTAGTAGAATGAGGTCCCTTATATAAAACCAAAATCAAGCTTTGCTTTTTGGAATTTATATATTTTTAAAACATTTTCTAGTCACGGACTGTTGAATCCATGGAAAAAGAATTTGTCGATATGGAGGGCTAACTTTATTATAGAACAGAAAACTCACCCATACAAATGTATGATAAACAATGTGGATCACAATCACAGTGGCATATAAGCATCACATGCAAAAATGCCCAGAGAATTATCCATCTGAAATATAGATTTGTCCTGAAGAACAGAGATTAGTCCAACAGGAAATATGTAAAAGTGGTGGAAATAAATTTAAAATCCATTGATCTTTCCTGTACTTTTATCTAATGACTTAGATAGCATGGAGATAACGTTTTATAAGTATCTTCTAAATCAATGAAATGGAATCCTTCCTTCCCCCTGGAGAACTGATAGAGAGTAAGTACTCATTGGTATGGTTTTTGCTGGAAGCTTTTTTGCTTCCTACAATACAATAATGGCTCATATGGTTCTCTTCAAGGTTCAGTGACATTTTATTCTTTACCATAAAGATGTCCCTTTCCTGCTTTGGTCCCCTCCTATTCTACGACAATGACACCATTATCACATCTTTGGGAACATTACATTCAGTTTCTTGTAAGACGTAAATGAGGTAGTCATTCAATTGAAGAAATTTGACTCACGTATGAAAAGCCAGTATAGACTTTGTTTTAAAAACCTCTCCACCTGTTAAGAACAGCATTATAAAATGAAGTAGTTTGTTATTCATTTCCCATGTAACAACTTAAATGTATGTAATGAAAATTACACACAAGAAACAGAAATTACATTTTGTTTAGAATGTGTTGTTCAGGTGTTTCCAAATCATGATTGTGCCCTTGGGTATAAAACAGAACAAAATATTAATTTGGACATCATATTCACAACACCAGTGAAATTAGTCAGTATATAATTACTTGCTGAATAAAAATCCCTACAGAAACTATAAGCAGGGGTAAGGCTTTGTTCTGGAGGGAGTAAAAAATAATTGGTCTAACTCCAATTGTTAGTCTCTAATTGAATAGACCCTCTAAATCAATAAAACTTATTATGAGATACCAAGTTGCCACTGAGTCAACAGCTGCGACTAAAAATTGGATTTAATCAATTTATTTGATGGGGAGCACCAGACAGACAGTCTCCACTTGTTCCAGGTGGATAATTCTCTGGGCATTTTTGCATGTGATGCTTAAATTTCTGAATTTCTTGGGCTATATCTCACATTGGGTGACAGGTATGCTTATTTTAAAAATAGCTCTCCTCTACTTTCTGCATTAACAACTTTTCAAGAAGCTTTTAGTGTCATGCGTGAAAATGTCCTCAAACTCATTCATTTAAAAATGACACTGAATATGTATATTTATCTGTTAAAAGTTTTGAATCCCACCCACATACAGAGGCTGCTAACATCATACCCCACCCAGTGACCAAATATTAAATTATTGATTTCCCAAGTGTTCATTGAGTTCTGATGATCTGCTGGTTTACTTGCTCTAAATCCGCAACTAGAAATCTTTGATTGAGTGTCTGGAGTATAATGAAGATGGGGCCTTTACAGACTGCCAGAAATAATGCAGCTTGAGACCACTTTAACTGCCCTGGTTCAGTGCTAGGGAATCATGGGAATTGTAGTTTATTGTGGCACCAGAGCTCTCTGACAGAGAAGGCTCAATGTCTCAGAAAAAAATACAATTCCCATTATTCCCTAGCACTGGGCCAGGGCAGTTCAAGTGGCCTCAAGCTGCATTATTTCTGGCAGTCTGTAAAGGCCCATGGTCAGTATAGTTAATTATTGTAAATAGATTCTATAGGTCCCATGTCTTCCACCAGGTACAGTTATACCTCCACATTTGCAGCTTTGACTTCTGCAGATTTGATTATTTGTGGATTTGATTAGTATGTTCTCTCTAGGGATGTTATCACACTGACCCTAAAGCAGCGTCATTTCAGCCTCATTTCAGCCTCGTTTCAGACTT
>CM034710.1:100537409-100552845 GCA_020142125.1 Phrynosoma platyrhinos
AAGTTAGAATCATACAAGCCATTGTATTCCCTATTACCATGTTTGGATTTGAGAGCTGGACAGTTAAGAAAAATGAAATCAATTCATTTGAGATGTGGTGCTGGAGAAGAATGTTGAGGATCCTGTGGACAGCTAAAAAGACAAATAAATGGGTCCTAGAACAGATCAAGTCGGAAACCTCCCTGGAAGCCAAGATGACCAAACTGAGGCTGTCGTACTTCGGACACATCATGAGAAGGGAGGACTCATTGGAAAAGACAATAATGCTGGGAAAGATGGAGGGAAGTAGGAAGAGGAAGATCACATGCTAAATGGATGGACTCTATTAAAGAGGTAATGGGTATGGGTTTGCAAGATTTAAGCCGGGGTAGGCAACCTTTCCCCTTTAAGGGCCGAGGGACTTCAGCTCCCAGAAGCCTCAGCCATGTTGGCCAATAGCTCCTGGGATTCTGGGAGCTGAAGTCCCCCGGCCCTTAAAGGGGAAAGGTTGCCTACCCCTGATTTAAGCAGAGCAGTGGAGGATACGGGGTCTTGGAGATGTCTCATCCATACCATGGGTTTTGATCGACTCGAGGGCAGTGAACAACAACAAAAATGTATAGACTGCTGTCAATTTCCTAACCAGGCATTCAGAAAGGCCTTTCAATTACGCTACTCAGAGAAGTAATTTCTGCACTATTAAGCTCAATTAACTAGAAGACAGGAGAACTCTAGACTAAAGCCAGGGACATTGTTGGGGAGGAATGCAAAAATACTCTGCAGCCAAACAGAAAGAAAAGTCTGAATGGATGCAGATCAAACTCTTCTAGCAGTTAAGGACAGATGAGAAGCAAAAGTAAAAGGTATCAGAAATAGTCAGAACCCTGAATGCAACTGTTCAATGACTTGTGCAGAAGAAGAGTAAGAATTTAGAACAATTTATTTCTTAATAAAAACATTAAGTTCCTGCATGGCAGGGGGTTGGACTGGATGGCCCTTGTGGTCTCTTCCAACTCTATGATTCTAGGATTCTAAGAATTACTATAATAATCAATGCAGAGGAATAGAAAGTGATGACAAAAAGAACAAAATAAATCCTCCACAAGATCCAAGAAATTGAAGGGAAATTTAAACCCAGAGTGGGGTGCTCTACGATTAGCAGGGGAACACATTACATGACCAGGTAGAAATAAAAAGACAATGGAAACAATACACTGAAGAACTATATAAAAGAGATGAAAGGATGACAGATTAATTCAAGGAAGAACCATTTGAAGATGAACATCCTGTGACAGGCAGGGAGAGTCTTTTATTTCTCCTTAGGCTGATTCTCATTCTCACCTTAATAAAAAGCCCTGCTCCTGTGTCCTTTTCTCAGCATTATCTCCTACCTACCCTCATAGATGCTCCTTTGTGCCAGAGGTCTAGGACTCGCAGTGCTTACACCAGCATCCAAATAGGTTGGTGTAGATCAGGGGTAGACAACCTTTCCCCTTTAAGGCCTGAGGGACTTCAGCTCCCAGAAGCCTCAGCCATGTTGGCCAATAGTCCCATGTTGGCCAATAGCTCCTGGGATTCTGGGAGTTGAAGTCCCTCGGCCCTTAAAGGGGAAAGGTTGCCTACCCCGGTGTAGATGATAGCGTGTTTCCGAGTAGTATACCACACAGATAGTCTTACTGATTATATAAAAACAAACTGTGACTCTTATTATAATAACAAGAATAAGATGTCTTAGGGCCTGTACAGACTGCCAGAAATAATCCAGCTTGAGGCCACTTTAACTGTCCTGGCTCAGTGCTAGGGAATCTTGGGAACTGTATTTTTTTTCTGAGACATTGAGCCTTCCGTGTCAGAGAGCTCTGGTGCCACAATAAACTACAGTTCCCATGATTCCTTAGCACTGAGCCAGGACAGTTAAAGTGGTCTCAAGCTGGATTATTTCTGGCAGTCTGTATAGGCCCTTAATTGAGTTCCAATTCAATAACCCTTCAGTTAAATTTGGTGTCAGCTCACTAGCCAATTATATAACAAATAGATCCCCTTCAAATACTACTTCCTCTGAGTTTTTTACTGCATCACAACACACAACCCCAGCCCCTCCTTTCTGATGGTACTGGTTTAGACTTCACTTAAACTTCTCCCTGAGGTCCCTCTCTGATAATTCTTCTCCCTCTTTAAACTGATGCCCCCCCCGGCTCTTTTCAGAAATCTTACCCCTCCCATATACTTCCACTGTGATAGGCTGGACACTCTGTATGCCCAGCCACTCATGCCAAGTTGGATTGCATCTTGCTAGGCAGATGATCCAAAGTTACACCTTGAATTTTAGATAGTGAAATGGAAGCTGCGCTCAGAACACTTGGAAAAAATAAATTACCAGAAGCAGATGGCATACCAATACAGCTGTTTCATGCTAGAGAGACTAAAATCTGTCAATAAATATGGAAAACAAAATAATGGCCCACAGATTGGAAATGCTCAATATTCATTTGTGTCCCCAAGAAAGGAGACATCAGGGATCTCAGGAATCACAGGACCACTGCATTAATTTCCCATGCAAGAAAAGTGATGCTCAAAGTTTTACAACAAAAATGTTTACTATATATGGAGTTTTAAGGGGATGGGAGGGTTGGATTGTGGGTTGACGGAATGTTTTAACTTTGTTTTAAATGCTGTAACCTGCCCCGATTGCCGCGCAGAGGGGCGGGCTATAAATAAAAAATTATTATTATTATTATTATTATTATTATTATTATTATTATTATAGAAATGGTAGACATCCAAGCTGGGTTTAGGAAAGGAATAGGCACTTGGGATCAATTGCAAACATATGCTGGAAAATAGTGTGCACCAAAGAGTTTCAATATAAAATTAGCCTTTGTCACATAGATTATACCAAAGCCTTTGACTGTTAGGTCATTAAAAACTATGGATCACTCTTAAAGATATGGGTGTGCCACAACATTTGATTTTCCTGATGCGTAACCTGTATTGAGGACAAGAGGCTATTGTTGGGACAGAATACAGAGAAATGGATGTTTTCTCATTGGCAAGGCAGCATTTTATCACCCTTGGGGGTAGAATATGCAAAAACTGGAAGACCACCAACAATTTAAGACATGCAGATGACACTGTACCACTAGCAGAAAATAGCGAAGACTTGGAATGATTCCTGAAGAAAGTGAAGGAAGAAGGGGCAAAGGCAGGTTTACAGTTGACGATTAAGAAAAGAAAAATAATAATCACCAATGATTCACATAACTTTAAAGTAGAGGATGTAGATATTTAAATAGGTCATGCTTTTCTATATCTTAGCTCAGTCATTAATGAGAATGGAGATTGCATTGAAGAAATCAGAAGACTAGGAAGAGCAGCTATGAAGGAGCTAGACAAGATCCTAAGTGTAAAGATATATCATTGAATACTAAAGTTAGGCTTGTCCATGCCATCCTATTTCCAATCTGTATGTATGGTTGTGAGAGCTGGACAGTAAAGAAAGTTGATAGGAAGAAAATCAAGTCATTTCAAAGATGCTGCTAGAGAAGAGTTGTACAGATACTGTGGACTGCTAAAAAGACAAATCAATTGCTACTAGAGCAAATTAAGCCTGAATTCTCCCTAGAAGCCAAGATGACTAAGATGAGACTGTTGTACTTTGGACATATCATGAGAAGACATGACTCTCTAGAAAAGACAATTAATACTTGAGAAGGTAGAAGGCAGTAGGAAAAGAGGATGACTGCATTCCAGATGGATAGACTCAGGGCCTGAATAGACTGCCAGAAATAATCCATCTTGAGACCAATTTAACTGTCCTGGCGCAATGCTAGGGAATCATGAGAATTGTAGTTTTTTCTGAGCCATTGAGCCTTCTCTATCAGAGAGCTCTAGTGCCACAATAAGGGCAGATTGCTTACCTGAAATGGTATTTCTTCGAGTTTTTCCCATGATTCCCTAGCACTGAGCCAGGGCAGTTAGTGGTCTGAAGATGGATTATTTCTGGCAGTCTGTTCAGGCCCTCAATCAAAGAAACCATGGCCCTGAATCTGCAACAGCTGAGTAGGGATGTTGATGACAGAGTGACTTCTAGGTTTCTCATTCATAGGGTCATCATAAGCCGAAATCGACTTGATGGCAGATAACAACAAAAAGGTATTACAGGTTGAGTCTCCCTTATTACCCCTTATATGGAATTCTGAAATCTGAAATACAGTCGGCCCTTAGTATCTGTGGGAGTTCCATTCCAGACCCCACCGCAGATGCAAAAAACTGTGGGACCTCAAGTCCCATGGTTTTCAATGGCTGCATGCATGCACTATTAGGTGTAATGGGGCTTGACATTGCAGATGCTTAAATCCGTGGATGGCAAGCTCACAGTTGGAGCAGGCGGGCCGTATTCTGAAAACCAAAACTTTTATCATGGGTGGTTGGGATAGTAACACCTTTCCTTTCTGATGGTTCAATGTACACAAAATTTGTTGCATGCACAAAATTATTTAGAACATTGTATAAAATTCCCTTCATGTGTAGAAATGTGTACATTCCCACTATGTGTAGAAGGGGTATATGAAACATAAATGAATTTTGTGTTTAGACTTGGGTCCCATCTTCAAGATATCTCATTATGTATGTATATGCAAATACAAAAATTCCAAAATCCAAATTACCTCTGATCCCAAGTATTTTGGATAAGAAAGACTCAACCTGTAGTAAAATAACATTTTTCAAAGGTTTTTTCATTTAAAATTCTAACTTTTCCTGCATAATAGAACAGGAAATAAATTTACCAGGCTGTTCATTCTTGTTTCTATTTGTTTCAAGCTGTAAACAGAAAACCACATTTAAAAAATAAAAGCCCTTACCTTGAAGTCGAGATATCTACGTATAATAGCAAGTGTAACAAAATCCTTTGCAGAGAGGCCAGGCAAATTTTCAAAGCCTAAAGCAATGAATCAATTATTACCTTGAAAAAAATCTTACTACTGTATTAAGATTTATATCATCACAGCAATTTTAAAATGCATAACTTCAATAAAACAAAATGATCCCAGTGAAAGATAGGAAGCTCCTGGTTCTGATATCCTTAACAGCTGGTTGGAATAGGCCTTTTTCTTTCTTATTAGTACTGTAGCAGAAGATGGTGGACTTCCCCAAACTTATCACCACATTTAAGCAACTAAAAGCAGTTCTGTTATATACTTTCCTGTAAATCTGTTATTTGATTCTGTTTACCCAAGCTGGCTTTTGTTATATAACAAAAATTATTTTAATGTTTTATATCCACCTTTAAACTACATAATATAATAGGGATACAATACAACACAGATTAAGAATAACGATTAAGAAAACAATAGAATACAGATGTGGTCTTTACCTAGTTTACAAATTATACAATAAATCTTAGCTCTCATGTTTTCTGCAACATCCATGACAGCAACAGTGGGACAACTGGCAGGCATTGGAATCACTTCTTGTGTTTTCTGGAACTGGCCAAGTAATGGCTTCTTTGTATCTACAACATAAAATAAGAAATAGACAGTGTTATATAAATCATCAGATATTCAGCAATTGTAATGCTTCTACTCAAATATAATAAAGGTAAAGATAGTCCTTTGACATGAATGTCTAGTTGTAACCGACTGTAGGGGGCAGTGCTCATCTCCGTTACTAAACAGAAGAGTCAGTATTGTCCAAGGACTACTCTGGTGGTCATGTGGCCAGCATAACTGTACTGAACATTGTTACCTTCCTACTGAGAAGTGGTACCTATTTATCTACTTGCATTTGCATGCTTTCAAACTGCTAGGTTGGCAGAAGCTGGAACTAGTGACAGGAGCTTACTCAAATATAATACATGGCTTTATATTATATATTAAATACAGTTGCTCCTCTGTTCTCGCAGGCTTGAGATCCGCATACCTCACCTATCTGTGGGTGGTGAATGGAGGGGCACCACAGGCGCGTGCCTCCATTCAAGCCAATGAGACTTGAATAGATGGGGGGTGGGGGTGGTCCAGAACGGATCCCCTGTGAGAACAGAGGATAGACTGTATATACAGGCAGCTATGTTATTTTTATTAATTTTAATATTGATTGGTATTTAATAGATGGAGATAGATAGATAGATAGATATGATATGATATGATATGATATTTAAATATCAAAGAGGACCTGGGCCTCTGTGAATATCTTGTTTATTAACTATACAAGGTAAAGTGGAGCTTTGGAGCTGCATGGGGTCACCAAAGCTTTTTTGGCATCCCTGTGTCTTCCCATTCTCCACAGACCTCTTTTTTCTGACTAAAAAAAGGGCAAATTGCTACTCCTGGAAGGTTCCAAGAACAGTTAATTAACCTTTTTAAAAAGTGCAGAAATAATAATAATAATAATAATAATAATAATAATAATAATAATAATAATAATTTATTTATATCCCACCCCTCTGCAGAGCAATTGGGGTGACTTACAACATTAAAATTTCTATACAGATACATTAATACAATCTAAACAGAACATAAAAATCCCGAATCCCACCTGTCCTTTACTTTAAAAAAATACTTTTTTTTAAAAAACTTTTTTTTACCAATTTTAGAAATGTGAAAATTGTTTCAAGCCACCTATTTTCCAAATGGAAGATTACTATTATGATGCTCAGGTTGCTTACCTGTAACTGTGGTTCTTCAAGTGACCATCTCTGCATTCACACAAATGCACATACACAGAGACTTTATCAGAATATTCCACCTGAGTAACTTTGGCACAAACCCGCCCCCTTTCTTCCTATTAAAATACTCCAGCACACCAAAGCTATCCCTCCTCGGTTCTGCAGTCCGATATGAAGAACAAATTCTGGACCTGCAAAAGAGGGGAGGAGGGAGGGCTGTGTCAGTATGCACATGGCTACCTGAAGAACCACAGTTAAAGCAATGAACTTGTTCTTCTCCTTTGTGGTAGTTGTGCCTCAGACAAATGGGTGATTTGCAAGTTACTCACCAGAGGTGGATACGGTAAAGTAATGATAAATGACAATATTGTTGAAATAAACTTCACATCCCTACAGGATGTAGTATTGTAAGTAGTCTCATGAAATCTCTTAGACTGGGAAAATGGGGGCAGCCCTACATAGTTCCATTCAATGGCACATTTCATAGTAAAGGCTGGAGATGCAGGTACACCATAATAATAATAATAATAATAATAATAATAATAATAATAATAATAATAATAATAATTGTTATTGTTATTAATATACCAATTAATAGACCCAATCCGGGCGGTTCACAACATTAAAATAATACAGCCTAAAACCAACAAGGGTAGCCCCATGTAGAGCGCATTACAGAAATTGAGGTATGAGGTTACCAGTGCGTGCACCACAGTCTCAAGGTCCCTTACTTCCAGAAAAGGGCGCAGCTGGCATATCAGCCGAAGCTGATAGCAGGCGCTCCTGACCGTCGCATTTACCTGATTTGTCATCAGGAGCGACGAGTCAAGGAGCACCCCTAGACTGCGAACACAGTCAATGGAGGAGAGTGTGACCCCATCCAGGACTGGAGGTTGCAACCCAAGCAGCACCTGAGCAGCACCCTCTGGGACCTACCCGAGAGGAAGGACTGGAACCACTGCAATGCAGTGCCCCCGATACCTAACTCCTTCAGGTGGTCCAAGAGGATGCCGTGGTCTATTGTATCAAAAGCCGCTGAGAGGTCTAGGAGCACCAACAGGGTCACACTACCCCTGTCGATGCTCAGACGCAGATCGTCGGTCAAGGCAACCATGGCAGTCTCAACCTCAAAGCCTGTCCTGAAGCTGGTTTGAAATGGGTCTAGATAATCAGCTTCCTCCAAGACAGCTTGCAGTTGAAGAGCAACCGCCCTCTCGATTACCTTGCTCAAAAATGGTAACAAAGAGACTGGCCTATAGTTATTCATATCCAGGGGGTCCAGGGAAGGTTTTTCCAGAAGCGGCCTAACAGCCGCTTCCTTCAAGAAAGATGGAACAGTTTCAGGTAGTTTAGTAATCTGATAAGCTATCTTGATTGCTTCCATAACCCACTTGAATGCTTTGTGGCAATATTGTTAGACCATGCTTGGGGCTAACATAAGAAAGAGCTTCGAAGACCCCCTGAAGTCTACTATATATAAAAAGCAGTGGATGCCAAAATATCCAGCAAATACAATGTGATTTCAAGTGGCAATGAAGTTTCATTGAGATATAGATAAAAGAACAGGTGGAACTGAGATACAACCTTGGGGAGAAAGGAAATAATATGCTGAAGGAAAACCTTGTCTCAATTGAAGGGTAAGATAAGATAAGGCAAGGTAAGGATTATGCCACCTCAGTGCTGGCAACTCATTAACTCAATGTAATGGCCACCAAAAAAAAAAAAAAAAAGTCACACTTCAAGTTAACAAGGATGTAACAATAGAAGCCAAAGGCTCCAATAACTCAGACATAGGTTGAGGCAGGACCACAGACAACTGTTGGTGGACTTAGTAGAAGTTAAGAAATTGGCAATGCCACTGAAGAACCACTTCAAAAACTGCACTGTGAAAGAGAAGAACAGCAGCAGAAGAAAGAAGTTGGCAATAAACAAACACTGACAAACTAACAAGGATGAGAAAGCAAGACCACACTCATTTATAAAGAACAGGAACTTAAGCAAGGTCAAAATATCTGAGGCAACCACATCATCAAATCTGCAGAAACACTGCCACTTTTGCCTGTAAGATTATCAACAGTTAACAACAACAAACATCAGTAGCTGTATGTAATTGTGGTGGAAGAAATGAAGGAGAGTGGTGAATCAAAACTGGCATAGCCACCATGGGAATTTTCTTGAGGACCTTCATTAGAAGTGAGAGTGAAGATAACATATACAGCATAGATTTTACCACTGTAGAAAAAGGTATCTCTCAAGAAACATTTGCCATACTTTTATGGCCATACTGGTCAACAGGCAAAGACATCTATTACTGATTATCCTCACTGTCAAACGATGGCATTGAATGTCTTCTAAAAGCAAGAGACTATTCATATAGCAATGACTGATCTCTGCACAGGTGCAAGACCATGAGGCACCCAGACAAAGAAGAGCTAGGGGTAATTTGCAACCAGAAAGATGGTCCTGACAGTGTACCAAGCTCAGAATTCAGAATTTGAGAAGACTTGCTGACCCAAACTTGCTGCATGTTTATGTAGAAGACTGCAGTACTGTTGTCTGATGTTATCTGCACCACTTTGCTTACTAGATTGTGTTTAAATGTCTGCCTTTACCACAGCTACAATTTCCAGAATATGGATGTGAGTGAAAGTTCAATTTGTCCTTTGAACAATGTTTTTAAACCCACAAAAATGACAATATGTGAGCCAACCTGAAAGGGAGGAACCTACCATGGCAGATAAAGAAGGATGGGCTCAAAGGAATGTCCTCTAGAACATTCTTCTGGCTCATCAACAGTTCTAGATCTGCCATAATGCTCAGATGGACCTGTAAATGTCTCCTTTGAAGATCCTTGTGAGGATCAAAGTCGTGAAGAAACCAGTACTGAAGAATGAGAAGATGCACACAGGTAAACTGGATGAGTGCTATTATAGCAGTCATTAATTCCAGCACCTGCTGAAGAACTGCTATTGATTAAGGATGAGATATGGCTTGAGTTGTGATGTTTTAATGCTTCTGCCTGAGCCAAAGGAAGGCAGACTCAAGTACTCTGAGCAGCTAATTAATGAGTTCAGTCACGCAAGGGGAGTTCAAGAAGAATTTGTGAGGGCTGACCCACAGTCCCAAGTCCCAAAGCAGCTTAACAGTTTCAGCAAGATGCATGATTAGCTTGTGCTTTGATTTCATGACAAGACAGATATTTATGTATAGAAAAATCTTTACCCTGTAAATGCTGGGGAAAGCAGGACATAAAAACACAAAGAACTCGAGACAATCTGGTCAGAAGATCCTTGTGCTGAGACAGATGTTGACTGATCATGAAGTGAAAGAATTTGTGAAACTTGTGCTGTTGGGTTATGTGGAATTAGGCATATTTCAGATCAACTGGCACAAGCCAGTGGTTGCACTGAAGAAGAAACAAAATGGAAGATAGCATGATCACTCTGAACTTCGTTGGGGCAATGTATTAATGAAATGAAAATAGATAAGGATGAAGGTTTCAATCACTCCTAGGAACAATAAAGTTACAGAAAAAATACACTTGCATCATTGAGGGATCCATTTGATGGCAGCCTGCTACAGTAAGAATGAAAGCTCTCAGAACCTGAGATGGGGGAATGGAATGAAGAAAGAACAAAGAGATTAAAAATAGTAATCTACTCAACCCTGACCTTTGCTTCTATTACAGCAGACTAAAAGGAACTGAGTAGTAGTAGTTTCGTTACATTGAAATATGTCCAACAGGAGAGAAGGGGGAGGGTTTCCCATCAAAGCTATTCAACTCTGGAACATTTTGACTGAATCTCTGCACAGGTGCAAGACCGTGAGGCAACCAGACAAAGAAGCATTAGTATTTTTGTACAATTCACGATGTGTTTTCTACCATATTTTTGTGGGATTTTCAGGCTATATGGTCGTGTTCTAGAAGAGTTTATTCCTGATGTTTCGCCGTCATCTGTGGCTGGCATCTTCAGAGAATGCTGGCATGGAAGTGAGTTGGGTATATATACTGTGTGACCCTTGGTTGAGAGGATGTGATTTGAATGTTAATCTGTGTGTTGTTCTGTTGTTGAATGACAAGGCCTCAGGATGGGAGGATATGCAAGGAGGATTTGTGTCTATTTAATTAGTGATCCATTGTCTGCTGGGAAACCCCTGCCCCTGGATGGTTTTATTTACATTTGGTGGGTCTTGATTTTGGTGTTTTTCAACACTGGTAGCCAAACTTTGGGGCAAAACAGATGGGCCTGAAGTAGTGTCTTGCCGCTGCCCCTTTGAGCACTGGACTGGGTCTACAGCAATCGCACACCACAGCACCAACATGGTGTTTCCCTGGCACAAAAAGAAGTGACAGAAAGCCGCTCCTTTTTGCACCGGGAAAAAGGCATATTTGCTATGCTGGCTTTTCAGTTTCTGAGGAGGGGCACATGTGCTGCACTGCAGAAATGCTGTGAAGCCACCACGCATGCAGTCAGCCATGCGGCTTCCTGGAGACCTGGGGGTATCCTGCTGTTTGAACCCCATGCCCCCACGCTGCCAGCTCTTACTGCTGGTCTGTTTCGTCCCTTTGTTTACTGTAAGGGTTTCTTCTTTCTTGTTAAAATTGTCTAGGTATTTATGGATTTAAATGACTTCCCTAAGCATTCTGACCTGATAGTTTTTGGGTCAGAATGCACAGGGAAGCCTTTGAAATACACAAACACCTAGACAACTTCAACAAGAAAGAAGAAACCTTAAAGTAAACAAAGTTTGGCCACCAGGCCTGAAAAACACCAAAACCAAGGCCCAGCAAATGCAATAAAAGCCACCCAAGGCCAGGAGGTTTCCCAGGAGACAATGCAACACTAATTAAATAAACACAAATCCTCCTTGCATATCCTCCTGCCCTAAGGCCTTGCCATTCAACAACAGAACAACACACAGATTTACATGCAAACCACATCCTCTCAACCAAGGATCACACAGTATATAGTCGGCCCTCCGTTTTCACGGGGATCCGTTCTGGACCCCTCCACAAAAATGGAGATTTGGCAATATTCAAGCCCCATAGGCTTGAATGGGCTGCACCCCACTGATTTTAACAGAGGTTGCCCCTCTGTGAATATGCAAAACCATGGACTTCAAGTCCAGGAGAACAGAGGGGCAACTGTATATACCCCACTCACTTCCATGCCATCATTCTCTGAAGATGCCGGCCACAGATGCTGGCGAAACATCAGGAATAAACTCTTCCAGAACAAGGCCACGTAGCCCCCAAAACCCACAAAAACTATGGATGCCTGCTATGAAAGTCTTCAACTTTACGTTTTCTCCTAATTGCTCCAAACAGCTATTTTCATGTTCTTCAGCAAAGCAAATGAGTTTTTTTTAAAAAATCTTATTATATTATAGAAATGATAGCTATATTTTAACTTCTAACTCCTAAATTTTAATTTGTCAGATATCTTGAGGGAGTCACTGGGCTGAAAGGTAGAGTAGAAATTAAAAAGTCTTCATTTGGTTGGATAATGAAAACAACATCAGGAAATATTTACTATATTGTGATTATACACAATTTCAGTTCTGTTTGTACAAAATATTATTTTCAAGGAACTTCATATATTTTGGGAAAATAAATTCAGTTTTGAAGTATGCCTAAATAATGGAGCTCAAGGAAACATTAAGCAAACCATGCTCAATTAGAAAATGCATAGCATTAATAATAATAATAATAATAATAATAATAATAATAATAATAATAAATTTTATTTGTAACCCGCCCCTCTGCTCAGCAGTCGGGGAGGCGTACATCAAGTTAAAATACAACAGTTAAAATCCTGGTTCTTACCCTCCACCCACTACCCTCCCCCCTTAAAACATTATTAAACATAATAAAATTAAAATCGGACATGTAACTAAAAATAAATGATAAAAGCAATGACAAGATGCCACTATCGGTAGAGAGACCTGGAGTAAAGTGGCTCAAAATATGCATATCCCTGCAAGGAGTTATTCTGGGAAGGCCTGCCGGAAAAGCTCCGTCTTGACTGCTTTCTTAAAGGTGGTAAGAGACATTAATAAGAGATGCTCAGGGGAAGGCAAAAGCAACCCCACTCTGAACAAATCTTGCCAAAAAGAATCGATAGGGTTGCCAAACATCAGGAACAACTTGAAGCCACAACAATTAATAGATGCACTTTTGCAAGTGATAGAACAAATGCCATCTAGTGGCAAAAAGAGAATAAAGCATTTCTTTCTATCTACTTCCTACATTATATTTCTGTAAACATGTTGGTGGGTGTCTATGAAACATACCTGTAATCTAATTCTGGTTTAAAACAGGGTTAGAACAAACCACATTTCCCAAGTTGGTTAGTTTTAGAGCAAAAATGAAATATTTCAATTGACTGATATGTGTTCTAGGGGAGAAAAGGAAATCAGTATAAGCCTGCAGCACCTGCAGATAATATTTGTAATGGGTAACCATGGTCATTTGTGACTTCTAAACTTTTGTCTTTTTCCTTCTTTGTGACCAACATATTGTATTTCTCCAAAAATCTGTGTCTATTTATAGTCATACAAGAAAGCACATAGGTAGGATTAAAATTTTGGTATTTAATTCTTTGAAAAAATTAGGTTGTCTTAAAACTTTGCTTATGCCTTACATATACAAGTGTGATTATATAAAATGCTTTGTACATTAATGCTTACCTACAATTCTTCCAACTTTATCATGTTTCACTCCCATCTCCTCCTCTTCTTGTCTCCACAATTTTATTAACAGATTCGCTGCTGTTTGGCCTTTTCCCCCTCGCCAAGCATTGATATGAGAAACAGTTTTAGGGTTGTCACAGAATTCAACTAATATTCCAAGAATCAGATTGCATACATTCTTTTGATTTAACTTTGTAGGGAAAAAATGAAAAATGTGAGTACAATTCCTTACTTTTATTATAACAAAAACCGATGAAGACTAATACTTTGTTCTAATGACAAATGTGTGTATAGAAAATCAAAGGCACAAATGATCCTTACCATTCATTTCAACAGTGCTGAGTAATCTGGAGGCACTCAGATTGGCTACATGGACTATTCCATAGCAATGGTCCAAAACACACTGCAGGCATAATCCAGTTTGAACTGCTTTAACTGCCCTGGCTCAATGCAAGGGAATTTTAGGAACTGTAGTTTTATGAGACATTTAGCCCCTCTGTCAGATAGCTCTGGTGCCACAATAAACTATAATTCCCAGGATTCCCTAGCACCGAGCCAGGGCAGTTAAAGTGGTCTCAAACTGAATTATTTTTATAGTGTGTTTTGAATCTAAGAAGTGAATTAAGGAAGTCTGTTATGTTAGCACATTTGTACTGTATTTTGCAGTCCCCATATTTTTGTCAGGATAAAGTCATAACCAGAGCAAAAAATATCCCAGAGGCAGCAATGGAATATAACGGCAACTAAAGGTCAACAGGTGTCATGATGATTGTGCAAAACTGAAAGGTGCTGAGTCACAGGAAGATGATGAAACTTCAGCAGGAAGCAGAATCATAATGCTTCAATAATGCACAGTCATGGTACACATGTCACATGAAACTGTGTGACATACCAGTTGGGGGTTGGACTAAATTCTCAGGCAGAGAGTGTGTTTATAAGGGAAATTCTGCCACTGTACATTATTGGGTTGTTTTTGTCAGATGGTAGTGGAACGTTTTGTCAGATAGTGTAAGATATTGTAAATATTGAAACTAAAATTAAAGCCTCTTAAGAGATAACTCAGCTGTTTTGTGAGACTCTTTGGTGGAAGGAGGATTTTTTCACCTTGCACCACTTCTAGAGGGCCTTTGCAGACTGTCAGAAATAGTGCAAATTGAGTCCACTTTAACTGCCCTGACTCAGTGCTAGGGAATCATGGGAACTGTAGTTTATTGTGGCACCAGAGCTCTCTGACAGAAAAGGCTCAATGTCTCAAAAAAAAAATACAATTCCCATGATTCCTTAGCACTGAGTCAGGGCACTCAAAGTGGACTCAATTTGCACTATTTCTAGCAGTCTGCAAAGGCCCAGAGTGTCCTGTGGCATTTGTTTCTTAGCAGCCTCATTTCTGCATGCATGGATTTTGGGTCCCACATGCGCCAACAATTTAGGGCCTCTATAGATGGGCAGCTGTGGGCTGCCCCAAGAAGCCGTGGATTGAGACAGAGGCTGCCCCCGCCTCAGCCCCAATCCATCCTTATGGCGCCTCTGAAAAGGAACGCTAAAATAGCGCTCCTTTCAGAGGAGCCAAAAGGGGCGCCGGAAGAGGCACCAGGCACCTCTTCTGCGCTTCTTTTGGCTCAGCATGTCCGGACGCTGAGCCAGAAGGACGTCATCGGAGCGCCCGCAGTGTGCAACAGTGGGCATTCCGATGACGTCCTCAGGAAGGGATTGGGACACCCGGCGTCCGGCTGCCCCTCCCGTTCCTGGGGTTGAAGACGGTGCTTTTCGCCGTCTGCATCCCCCCTTAATCTCATATCTGGAGACAGCATGTTCTTGAGAGATCAATGACTTTTCAGGAACACTTGGTCAGGTTTTGAGGAGAAAAGAAGCATGACCCAAGGCATATGTACATCCAGATAACAAGACAATCAAATCCACATGGATGTTTTAAGAACTCTTTCTTTCCCTGAATTCATTTGCATTTCTTTTGCACCTTGAAACAAAGGATTTCATCACACCTAAAACAGTAAGCCAACCTCTCTGCCCACCTCCTGTTATGCTCCCAGCCAAACTGCCATGTCCATCCATCCTGGGGGAGTATCTAATCCAGGGGTCGGC
>CM034710.1:100562073-100581886 GCA_020142125.1 Phrynosoma platyrhinos
GTCTTATATGCCGGAGCGTCTTATATGCCGAAAAATACGGTAATTCCCTTCCATAGTGGGAACTACGCATCAGGCTGAATCGATTCAGTGACCCAGTGTCAATGTGACTTGCATACTGATTTAAATGTAAGTGGGAATGAGCTCATGGAGTGTGCTAACACCAGGTGGAATTCACATTATGTGAGAAGAGAAGAAATAAATGACTGCATGTCCAAAGGAGGCATATGCCTTTGTCCTTCTACAATGGATTACAAACATGGACAGCGACAGTCTAATGGCTACCTTGCCTACATCTGAGATAGAGACTTCCCAAAGAAAGGCAACTACAGTAGGCAAGGACAATCGTCCATATGATCTACACAGAAAACCACTGGAAAGATACTTACTCATAATAGAGGGGAAATGGGTCAAACAGTGAAAAATAGCTTATCTGTGTAATAGGCAAGCACAGGTGAAACATCCAAGTAGTGTAAAGAGACATTCAATCCTGAAGTTGTGTTCCACATAAAATTCAGAAGAATAATATCCTGTGATAATTGAGAGGTTTGTCCTTACTGTGAATGATCATTCTGAGATGGCAGGAGGAGCAATCCACCCACTCATGGGTTATTCACTTTGTGTCAAACAATGAGGCATGAGTCCAGATCCTTTTCTGCTGGTATCATTGGGATTCTGTCCCTTCCTTACCTGACTACCCACAATATACCTTCAAAAACTGACTACAGTAGCCCCTTATTGTTATTTTCTCTAAAGAGGGCATGGATTGCTCCTCCTATCATCCAAGAATGACCATTCATTGTAAGTTCTAACTTCTCATTCTTGGAATGGCATGGAATAGCAATCTAACTGATCATGTGAGTTACCCAAACCACTTATGGATTCGGGTTGGAGATGAAACACTCTGCTTTACTACTAAATGGAATTGTTTTAACTGCTGTCTTGTTTTAATTTTGTATGCCTCCTCTATTGCCTTGCAGAGGGGTGGGCTAAAAATTATTATTATTATTATTATTATTATTATTATTATTATTATTATTATTATTGTGTGCAGAACAGTTTGACCAAAGGCTGCCTGCACAGATCTGTATCTATCCAGTTTGTAAGGTTTTTCTAAATGCAGTTGGTGCCTTCCAACCTGCTCCATTATATTTACCTTGCAATTGCATATGTTATGCTTGTTGCAACTGATTTGGTGGAATGTGGCTATACATTTGAGGCCTTTTTTTTTTTTTAGTACAATCATAACAAAGGTAAATATGCAGGCCTTTATCCATCTTGCAATTACTGTTTTTGAAGCATTCTGCCCTGTCCACTGCTAGAAAAAGACAAATAAAGCCTCAGCACATCTACAATGTCTTTTTCAAATACACCTTTACTCCTCTCATCCAATGTATGCCACTTGTGTTCTATTGATGGCTTGGATGTGGACAAAAGAAAGGTAAGCATATTTCTTTATCTACCTCTCCCTTGGAAATACATTTTGGTAGAAAAGATTGATCCAAAATTAAGGTTAGCCTATCCTGTTCAAACTTACATAAATTAGGATTTGTGGACAGAGCCATTAACTCCAAAACTCTCCTAGCTGATGTGATTACTACTTTAAGTGAAATTTCACAGATGCATCCCTTATTGGCTCAAATATAGGGTGATAAACATATTCCAGGCTGGTCCACAAAAGACAATCCTCCAATACAATCTGTTTGTGGATGAAGGGTACAATGTAGTATGCATTTTTGAAACATGTGGATGAATTGGGTGATACTGACCTGGTCCAGTGATGCCCATTCAGGTCTAGATTGGAGGACATGAGGGTTTTCATCACCCATAAAGATTCCCTCACACAAGGAAACCTGCCCAACCTAGAACTGGTGTTGAATTTTTGTACTCTGTGCTAGGCCAAACAGACAGAATGAGCAATCTGCTGGTGTACTGCCACTACACAACAAACTCTCTGATTGAGCTGGCCAAGATAGTCTTGGAGAAGGTTCTGGAAAATCCCAAGATTATGGTTTGGGAAACCAACTTTCATGCTGATGGAGTTCTGGTGAGGACATCATGGCTATTATGACACTCTGGGACCACCTCAATACTTGTGATAGGACATACACTGGACCCAGTTTTAGCTGCTGGGGGAAAAAAAGAGTGCAAACTGACTGTAGTTTTTCCCTCTCAACAATACTGTTGTTGTAGGCAGGTAATTTCTGTGTGATGCATCAAGTCCTCCCTGCAAGGTATGGGAAGGATTAAGATGGTCTGCACCTGAGATTTATGAAATTCCTGAAATATCTGTGGGATTTTCCTAAATATTTTTGAATGTTTTCAGAGATGTATTTGATGCTTTGGTCTCAGTATGTAATTATAAGATGGAAAGAGCTATCAGTACAATTGCTCCCAAACACCTGCCCCAATATTGTGGAGTCCAAAGTTCCCTTGGTGAAACAGGCAATAAAAAAGGCCAGGCCATGACTAAAAGGTAAGTGACATAGCTGATGAAGTGAATAAGACTGAAGATTAGCAAGCCTCTTTGTGTGCCTATTATGCAAAGTGAGATGGTGGAAAAGATTTACTTTGCCTCCATTATCATTTTCAACATGTTGCCCAATGAGTTATTGTAAGTGGGATAAATCCTACTGGGATCAGGCTCAGAGAGATGAGGAGTGGAGCCCTCAGTTACTTGCTGTGATATATCTGGTAGGCACCTGGAGAACTCTGCTAGTGTTCACTCACAACATCTTACAATGTTTGGAGAAGTGTCCAGTGTCCCATCTGGACATGCTTCTTGAGAAAGGTTTAGTTGTTTTGGTCTGATGATATGGATAAGATGCTTAAATCTATTCCACCACATGAAAACATGTTCCTTGTCATCTTGGCTAATAAGATCTAGTAGAACTGGACTCATCAGGTGGGTCCACCATAAATGTCTCACTTTGCCATGGCAGAGTGCCTACATTTTGAAAGAGAGTGTAGTGCACACTCACTTGAAAGGAACCTTCCTAGGTCTAAAGGTATGAGAACTCCCACCCAATTGCTAATATCCCTCCTTTGGGTCAAAGCGCTGAAACATCTGGTGGCAACGTCAGATGATTTTGGAGGAAACAGATAATCAGGATTCATTTCAGCTTCATTTCAGGCCATAGGAGGGTACTGAAACAGCCTCAGTTACCTAGATTATCTTCTCCAGTAAATTTGATGAATAATCTCAATGAAAAATTGGAGCAAAAGAAATTGAAAATAATAATAATAATAAGTAAAGATTTCCCCTTTGACAGGATTGTCAAGTCATCTCATACTGTAGGGGATAATGCTCATCTCCATTACTATGCTGAGGGAGCCAGCACTGTGAAAGATGACTGTGGTCATGTGGCCAACATGACTGCATGGAATGCTGTTACTTTCTCACCAAAGTAGTACCTATTTATCTACTTGCACTTTTACATGCTTTTGAACTGCTAGGTTGGCAGAAACTGGGACTAGTGACGGGAACTCACTCTTCATGCAGTGTTTTGGTCTCGGAACTGCTGACCTGCAGACCTTGTGATCATCAGTCAGCGTCTTAACTGCTGAACCACCATCTCACTTCCCATAATAATATGGGAATAATAATAATAATAATAATGAATGGTACTCAGACTAAGACTAGTCATATTAGAAGCAGGATAAATGTTCCTCACAATGCTGCTCCTGTAGTGGAGGAAAAAGATCTCACTGAAGAGTAGTGTAGCATTCACTCTATGTGTAGGGTAGCTGTGTTCCCACCAAAAGCTACTTAGTTCTGGAATGTTCTGATCATAGTTCTGCACAGAAACAAGACCCAACTGTGTGAATCACAGAGACAACAAAGAATTATGGCTTACCAAAAAGGTAGTAGTTTTGGAGCCCACTGGACCTGCAATCTCTTCTCTAAATCATTTCACTATGACATTACCGAGGGTCAAGAGAAGAACCATATAATGGCAAATGGTTTCTCTCAGCCTCAGGTTTTCTCTTTTACAAGAATTAAGCAATGAACACAAATAAACACAAACAAAAACCCAATCAGTATTAATCTCTAACTCAGTTTCCAGCTTTAAAAGCACAACAAATTCAGCTGTGTCTACAAGCACTACATATAATAAAAGACCCACTGCTATCCTGTTTACTCACCATTACTTGAACACCATTCTAGAAACATGAGAAGGCGTGTATTTCCTTGGTTAACAATGTAGTCTTCTACTAGTAAGGGAGCCACTGTGGCTAAAGTAGCAATTGCAAGAAGCTGTAACTCTTCATACTGTGCTGCAGACATGTCAACTGTTCCAGACTTTTGATTTGGTTTCAGATAATTAAACAAAGCCAAAATAACCTTACCCTCATGAAGCAGCTAAGGAACAAAAGGGTGTAAGATAGAAAAACATTGCTTTAAAAGGAAAATGGAGCATTTTAAAATTATAAAATTGAAACAAAATGCTTTTAATGTATTTGTCTTTCTAACAGAGCTTGTCTTTTGGGATCTTGGGCCTAAATACCCTGAGGGGATCAGATTCTGTCTGATCTGGGAAGCTAAGCAGGGTTAACCCTGTTCAGTACTTGGATGGGAGACCACCAAAGAATACCAGGGCTATAATGTAGATTTCAGAGGAAAAAAGTGGCAAATCACCTCTGAGTATTCCTTTCCTAAGAAAACCCTAAGAGGTTAATGGTGTCGCCATAAGCTGACAGATGACTTGAAGGCACATAAACATACATTTAGCAATCACATTTGACGTGTAAAGGAATATTCCCTGTACACTTCTAGACATAGACAATTAAAAATGATAAATTATTAAATCATCCTACTCATTCTGTTATGTCCTACCTGCACAGTACATAAATCTTTTGCTAGTACGGTAAGCATGTTAAGCAGCAGCTTTTTCAGCTCAAAATCTTCATAAGAGTAAGTAAGCTTGAGGCCTTTTATCAAAGGATTATGACTTTTAACTGTGAAAAAAAACACCCAAATGTTGCTTTACAAATAAATAATCCTAATACTACATTAATAAACTGCTGTAATAATTGCTAAAAATGTTAAATTGTTTACCTTCAGTAAAGGTGGCAAACAGTATTAACTGCTTCGCAAATCCAGTTTCCTATAAAATACATATGTACAGTTAAAACACAGAGAATAATATTTTGATTTACATTCTGTTTTAATTAATGGTGCCAAAAGATGGGAAGATAGGTGGATGGGTAGAAGATGCCCCTAACAAACAAAATAATAATAAATGGTAGACCATTTTATTAATCTTTAGAAAATATTAACTATGATGGAGCACCTGAAATAAACCGTCGTATACCTTTCCATAAACAGACTATAAATGAATTTATAAATTGAATTTATAAATATTTTAAGACAGGTGAGAATGGTTAACTCTTGCTATCCTGTGTCAGAAGACAAGGCTTAGAGTCTTCTGAGATTAAAACATGGGGAGTGGTCCTACTCCTGAAACTGGGGATGTAGCCGCACTGCAGAAATAAAGCAGCTTGACACTACTTTAACTGTCATGACTATCCTGTGGAATCCTGGGATTTGTAATTTGGTGAGGTATTCAGCCTGGTTTGTCAGGGAGCGCTGGTGCACACCAAACTACAAATGCCAGGATTCCAGAGGACAGAGGCATGGCAGTTAAAGTGATGCCACACTATTTTAATTCTGCAGTATGGCTACATGATGAGATATAATTTCCCTCTCCTGGAACCTGCAGAACTATTGAAAAAAATGATAGTTGGCTCCCATAAGTAACCTTAGAGAGCGAAAACAATTAACACAGAAAAGAGAAGAGTAAATGTGAAGAAGTGAAAGAGAGATGCCTTAGAGGCTCAGAAATAACTAAGCAACCTAACTCTGAAATAAGTGAGGCATGGTATGAATAATCCCAAAGGATCTCCCAGCACCAGCAAACTAAGCAAAGTAGAATCCCCAAATGACAAATCTTTGGAAGGGTGTCGCCTCTGCAGAGAGAAATGAACTGTCATAATAAGTGAACAATGCTTCATTCTCAATCTTGTGAAGGAGCCACCCAGGAATGGGATATACTCAAGATAAATTAAGCAAGGATGAATAGGTGGCTGAAACATTAAAGGTGAGAGGACATGCTGGAGTACCCAATGCAAACTTGTGCAATTCATCTCCTGTTTAAAGTGGAAGGGTTAGCTTATGTGACTGCTCTATACATTTCCTGAAAGTTGGTACTAGAAGAAAAGATACAGTGGTAGCTGGAACTCTGGTAGAAAGAGTCAATACACATTTAGGTAGATGCAAAGCATTCTATGCTGTAAAAATACAAGTTTTGAGTCAACTGGCTAAGGTAGTAACCATAATCTTTCCCTCCAATGAATTTGGAGGACAGGAAACAAAATAGTGAATGGGAGTTTTGAATGAAACTATCATCTTTAGGTAATTCAAAATGGCTGCCTACAGTCTGGATGATAATGACTAGATGATTCTACACCATAAAATAATGAATGAAGCAAGTGCAAACTTACTATAGGTTGAGTATCCCTTATGTGAAATGCTTGAGACCAGAAGTGTTCCATATTTTGGATTTTTTGGAATTTGGAATAGCTGTATTTGCATACAAATAATGAGACATAATGAGGCTGGAAAGAAACTGAAGATCTGTGAAATGGCAGGAAGTGTGGATTCCCGCCATGTCACGAACCTCATGTCTTTCTCCAGCCTTGCAAATACAGTACACATACATACTATGCTACTTGTTTTATAGCTCAAAGTTCTGGATTTTGGAGTATTTCAGATTGTGGAATTCTGGATAGGGGATAATCAACCTGTATACAAGTTGGATAAAGCAGACTACATTTGATCAGAATCTACATTATTTGTAGATCTATGCCTGAATTTTATTCATGTGATCTGTGGTTAATTTTAAAACAAACTTATGGACTGAATATATGAGCTACTGCAATGGCACAACAGCTCACTTAGCTTTTACTCTCCAAAAGCAGTCTAAGGGTTTAATTGCTTTAACAATTATGCTGGGCAGGGGGTGCGTATGTCAAAAAGCCTGTTTGGAATCAGCAGGTGTACTGTATATGGTGAACATTCCCATTTCTTGTTTGATTCTGATGAATCTGACTAATGGCATTAGGTCTGACCTCTAAACATTCAGAACATTCCCATTTCTTGTTTGATTCTGATGAATTTGACTAATGGCGTTAGGTCTGACCTCTAAATTTATTCCTGGAGCTCTTGGATCACTATGGTTCACAAACATGGGCGTTTCCCAAGGGCTGGACTGATATTTCCATGGACCCTCGTTAGTGGCCTGGAAATATTGTGCTAGCTTTTTTGTCAGAGAAGGTGCTCTTTTCCTTATGATAACCACTAGTATGCCTTTCTATGTTTTCTGCTGGACCTGGAATGAGGAGAAGCTGGAGAAGCAGCAGTAGCTGGGCAAAGCTGGAGAAGCTATCCTTCAGCCTCTGTTTCAAGATCTCACAAGAGAAACTGTTAACACTTGCCACCAATTTGTTTCTAAAAACAAGCAAATGGGGAAGGGCTGTGGGGGGGGGGAACCTTCCTTAAATATGGAGAAACATCACACTGCTAGGTGGCATTTCCTAGGCCCCTTGTTACATACTATGCCCAAGGCGATATCTGCTGGTCTATCATCAGAAAGTGACCCAGAAATGACTTCCACAGAGGCAGTGCATGAGATAGAAAGTTCCACACAGTGAGTGATCAGAACAAATGGATGAAGATATACAAAGATGCAGCTAACTATACATTTGATGCTTGAAGAATTGCACCTGCTAGATATAAGTGGTGTCTCGACCTGTAGGTACTAACTCTGTTGCTATCATCTAGTCTCTCAGACAAATATAATAATTTTTAAACCAATTGCATGATAGAAGTTTTGTGGGATTTGGATGTCATCTTTGCTATTTGGCACATTCTAGTATACACTAGTTTCCTATCTGAAAAATGAAAGGAAGGGCAGCATAATAACTGATAAGGTAAGATAAGTCTTTCCATCTTCTTCCAAGCAAATCCTAGAAAACATGTTTTTTGTAGAAAGCAGAACTAAGGCTAGATGCTTACTATCTGTAGCATTCTACTCAGATACAAGGGTTTCAGGCCCCATTCACACTTGCGTTTTTGTGCTGCGTAGATCCGGGCAGATTCGTTGATGCAATACCAAATCTGACCCGAATAGAGGTTCACATTAAGTTTACCCCAAACAAATCTCTCAGTTGCAATTTAACCCTGTTAAGTTCACACTGACCAAAGTATCAATTAAAAATGGAGTCTCCTTATCGATCACATTCAATTATTTTCAGGTTTTTGTTGTTGTTCTGCCAATCAAATTATGCGCATGTACATCACACTGTTTGGGCAACCCCCCCTCGTCCTCAGAGGATGGGGAGGGGAAGCCACTCGGGGGCCCCTTTCCATGAGACCCCCAGGAGAGCTTGTGCTTGGGGAGATTCCCCCCTGCCAGCCTTGGATGATGGGGAGGGGAAGCCTCTTGGAGGGCCCCTTGCCATGAAATCCCCATGAGAGTTTCTCCTTAGGGGGAAATCCCCCTGCTGGGGTATGCAGACAGCGGGGATCTAGCATACACACATGCAGAGTAAATGCACGTAGGCGGGAACACCCAGAAGCTGGTTTTCTGTGAAGAGTCTGCTCCAGATGGCACAGGAAAGAACCTCCCACATGCAGCTGCTGCTTTCAGCTTGGAGAAATGAATAGTTTCACAGCGAGGCTTCTCTCAGAGAGGGCTTTAATCTTTGTTGCAATATTTGCAAAGATATACAGAGGACCGGACGTCCGTTTTGAATACTCACAGCTATACAGAGTAACAAAGTGCTTCACCAACCACCAACCACAACTAACCAGCAACAGAGATTCTGAGCCTCTCCCATATATAGGTGGTCTTTTTAGGAACATGTGACAGCCACGCACTAATGAAACTTGGCTGGTTTCATCCCAGTGCCCGTTGCATCAGGAGTGTTGCATCAGACCTCCCATGATGCATATCTGGCTTGTCCCATCCACTGTGCATGTTGCATTAGGCTCCCCATGATGCACAGTTCACCAAATGCTGACTCATGCACCTGCCACTTGAACTGTAGTAACCCTGTTACAATTGCTCCAGTTCCTCTCAGTGGCCATATCCATGTCATTTTCTAGACCAGGGTGCCACATGGTCTTGACATCCCCCCTGTCAGCCTCGGAATGGAGAATAAAATCACCATGTGCTGAGGCCATGGAAACACAAAGTTTCACACTTTCTGTCAAATAAAAACACACACACCCCCGACCTCCCTTCGCTGGCTTGGGCAATGTCTTTTTTTTTTTTTTAATCACCACCAACCAAAATTGTTCTTATACTCATTTTTCTGGCTTCATCATTGAAGTTATTCCTTGCTCAGGTTTTTGCAAAGAGGAGGAGGAGGAAAAGGGAATACAGCTGGCCCTCCGTTTTTGTGGGTGATCCATTCCGGAACACCCCCTTGCAAAAAACTTGATTCACAAATATTCAAGCCCCATAGGCTTAAATGGGGTGCGCCTCTGCAGGCGCATACCGCACTGATTTAAATGGAAGTCACTCCTCTGTGAATATGCAAAAACGTGGACTTCAAATCCGCAAGAACAGAGGGGCGACTCGGTGTGTGTGTGTGTGTGAGAGAGAAAGAGAGAGAGAGAGGCTGATGAATGGTAGGGCTGGTTTTTCATGGGGTCAGTGAGCACAAAAATGGCGCTTGCCATGCACTCCGACCTGTGAGCAGGGAGAGGCACGATCTGCCCCTCTGCTCACCCTCTGGCCATTAATCCCTCCCTTCAGGAAGCCCTAAATGGGATCGGAGGCAAGTTCACATTGGCAGCACCCTGACAGAACCTGTTTTTTTTCCAAAGACATGGGGGGAAAATTGATATTGGAAAACCTGCAATGGGGGAGATTTGCCCCAGGTCCACCCCAATTTGGGTGTGCAAAACACGGCGCCAGTGTGAACTGCCCACTTTTAAACCAGTTTGCAAGCTGAGTTATAATGTAGTGTGAATGGCCCCTCCCCAAAAAGTGGAGTTAATCTCTCAATGTTTGCTCCATTACCTCACTGACCAAGAACTAGCCAATTAGCACAATCTTAAGACTTTCTAAGCAGGCAAACACAGTGAACAAACTGTATAGACTTAGCAACGTTTTCCTGACTTATAAACATGTTTGTCTATAGTGCAGAAATTTGGGAAGAAAGTAAATTATTTTCCAAGGTACTAAAATAACACAATAAATGCTAAGTAAGAGAATCTGCATGTATACTGGATATGCTAACATTAAATGAACACATGAAAACAAATTTAAATATTTAACTGAAAAACAGCGACAATAAATAGATCTACAAAAATCAAAATCATATATACATACAATCATTGGCGTTCCTGGGTTCTGAGCTATGAGGGTGGCTATCACCAAAATGTCATTTCTTAGCTGACGATCATAATGGCGGGAACCATGTAAAAGTAAGTGTGTAAATGCTTCTTTCAGAGCACTGATTAAAAAAAAGAAAAAGAACATACTCACTTTTACTATACACACTCTACTTCTTTCTAATCAATATATAACATAATGATAATTGAAATCTAAAATTATATTCCTTCATTGGTTTCAGACTGAGCATTTTCTGGGAATGGCACCCACATGATCCCAAGGGGCACCCCTGCAGGCCCAAGATGCACTTGTGGGGGTGAGGGGCCGACTGGGTGTCACCCTCCTTTTCTGGGTTGTCACCCAGTGCAGCATGCACTCCCCCCAGTGATGCCACTGAAGAGGAAATGTTTTAGGGCCAAAATCATGGATTTTGATATGACCCATGGATAAGTTGAGGGCAAAACTTAGGGGCATGTAACAAAGGATGTAAAGGACAAGACAAAAAAAGAAAATACCAGTTCCCTCCCTCTTTTTCCCTCTTTGGACCTCTCCTTACCATCAAACACCACTTCCCTGGTGCTAGAGGAGAAGGTTTTAACATCAGATTGAGAAAGGAAGGAAGTGAAGGTAAATGGGGTTTGGGTGTCAGAGAAATCCAGAGGAGAAGGAGGATGGGAAGGAAAGGTTTTAACATCCAGTCGAGAAGGGAATCACCTCTTTCTCTCTCTCTCACACTGCTGCTTCAGTAGCTCTTTCAGAAATCACTGCCAAAGCACTGAGAGTGGGGCATCAAGGTGTTGCTTCTATTACCTGTATATAAGTCGACTCAGGATTTAGGGTCCATATTTGGGCATACCCTCAAGCCTGTTTTGCAGCCCATCTGTCTTCTAAGTTTTACCCTCTACTTATACATGGGTCATGGCAGAATCCATAATTTTGGCCTGAAAGGTGACCTTGACTTATATATGAGATTGACTTATACTCAAGTATACATACACACTAGCTATTATAGCACAGTCACTGAGAGACAAAGGAATTTGACTAATCTACCCTGAAACTGAGCCTTTATCATAATTTGGAAAATTAGTTTGGTAACATAGTGACATAAAAATCTAAAACGTAAGATTTTTTTATTCCTTTAATGATTCATTTAAATGTATTAAATGAATAATTAATTCATTCACTGTGTATTAGTAGCGTAGTATACAATACTTGTTATTTATAGAAACTTCTTAAATTGTTGGTTTCAAATTTCTTTCTGGGTCTTTATGAAGTTTAAAAAATACTGATAATTTACAGTATATGAACTAAGAACTAAAACATTAGCTTATATATTATCTAAGTTCACTTAACTGTACACATTCCAAATTATTCAGCTGATCAATAATTTCATCCTTTGATGTTTTTTCCAATAAATTCCAGAGGATTTCTGACGAACGGAATAGCAGCTGCCCAGTGGGATCAATATCATTAAGATGAGAACATAACTTTCTTGGTGCTTCAGCTTTCATCATAAGTTTGCAGTTTGTTTCTGGAATACAAAAGGATCAATGGTGACCTCCATATTTCTATTTTTTATGGAACAGAAGGCAAAACAAGCAAGGATTAGAAATAATGGTATTTTAAAAATATAAATTATACCAACCAGAAATGGAAAGATGCTGTAGGGTTTTAATTATCCATAATTTCTCAGAAAGTTGATTTTCAACTAATGTCAGTGACAAGACCAAAGTTTCCGCTAAGCCTCCTAATTCCACCATATGTTTTTTATAGTTTGCACTTACAGGTTGGTAAACTACATAAACAAGAATTGAAAGAATTAAGTTATAAAATATTATACTGTATATAAGTTAGTTTAAGGAAAACAGTTTCAGAAAAGCATCACTTTAAATAATTAACATGTTTTCCAAATAAAAGGAGTATCTAAACATATTGGTTTGTGTGCGTGTGCGCGCGCGCACGCATACACACCTTCAAGTCGCCTGTCAATTTATGGCAACCTTTATGCTAAAACTGACCAGGATCCTAGGACTAATGTTCCTAGAATTTGTTCCTGATATCCATAAATTACAAATAAATCTATTTTATTTTAGAAAACTAGTTGCAATCATTCAGAATGTAAATAGTATGCTCCCTCCTCTCTCCACCTTCCTTCCTATGCTCATGTAGAGTGCCTAAGGCAGGAGTAGGCAACCTTTTTGAGCCAGGGGCCGGGTTGCTGTCCCTCAGACAATTGGGGGGCCGAAGCACCAAAAATAAATAAATAAATAAATAAATAAATAAATAAATAAAAATAATGTTAAAAAATTTAAAAAAATATGCATGCACACTCTCAGCCCCATAAAAGTCATGGCAAAACCCCTGTGGAAATTTTGCCAAGAAGACCCCAAGAACAAGTAATAACAATAATCAATATCATCATGGTGGGCAGCGGCGGTGGCAGCGGCAGGACTGGGCTGGGGCCGGTCCAAAGGCCTCGGGGGGCCGCATCCGGCCCCTGGGCCTTAGGTTGCCTACCCCTGGCCTAAGGGGTGAAACAGAGGGGCAAAATAAGCAGGTTTCAGGCGGGCTTCAAGACAGGGCATTTAGATGACGCACGCTTTGAAGCCGTCTGGAAAGCACCCTCTAGCCATCTTATGGGGAGAAAAGCTGCTTGGAAAAGAAGCTGCTTTCCCCTGCTTCTTCCCAGAAAGTGCGCACCTTCGCATGTACGTATAAACACACCAGTGCCAATGCAGCTCTAAAGGGATGCTCTTTCCAACACTAACCTTAATTGTGCATGTAAACACCCCACTGAAGGAACACATTTAAAAGGAGCAGAGCTGCCATACAAAAATGTGTGTGGGGGGGTGGCAATGGCCAAAAGAGAAACCATTGAACATCTCATGGAGATGAGTACAACATACATAAAACAGGCAGTCAAAGAGGGGGCCACAGGGTGAAGGGGGGGATGAAGAGAGGCATGACTGTACCTTGCTGGCATCTGCATGGGTGCACCTTTGCTATGATGCCCTGTCCTGGTGAAGCACTGCATAGGCAAATGTGTACAGATTCAGAGGGATGGCAGTCACTGGCAGTTCACTCCTGTGAAGGTGCACAGGGATGGTGGTGGGGACAATAAAAAAGCACCCAGAGGCATGGCTTGAAGCCGTGCCATATGGTCATGACATGTGCACTCCAGATGCCTTGGGAGCCAGCGGTGTGGTTGGTGGGGTTTCAATGCAGCTTTGGAAAAGGCAGCTTCAAGCCACTTTTTCCTGCCCATCTGTTTCACTCCTAAGTGATTACTTGCTGTTTTGATCAAACAATATTTTGTCATTATGCCCAGCTAACTAATTGTGCTTTGAGAGAACTCTTCAAATAAAGATTGCAGTCTGAAAGTACAGTAATCAATCTATGTGACAAAGCAGGAATAAAGGGGAGAAGGGAAGTGGAAGTATGTAAGCAGAATGTTCAAAGTGAAAGATGACTACTGAATACATTAGATGTATGCACACAGTATATGTATATATGGCATTCATATATGCTTTGCCACCAACACCATGTTTCTGGGCTAACTCTGCTCCAAACCCACCACAATGAGTATATGAGTGTGAAGTGTTAAATGGTTGAATATTACTTTAGCCCTTTATTCTTATTGTCTTAAAATGTTCTGAACTGATTTTATTGTATGCCACCCTGACAAACTCACGACCTGAGACTCTTGTATATATACATATTTTAAATAAGTAATTGTCTGAATAAGAAACTTTTCTCATACTGGTAATGATAAATGACTGGATTGCATATAGGCCCTACAAGTGAGCTGTTCAAATGCATTGTAAAAACCTGAGGACAGGGAACAGTCAAATTAACAAATGTAAATTGCTCATGTAAAGCGCCATGTACACTATACAACAAATGATGATGACCATGATAACAATAATGCAGAATTTCTTGTTCAGATTTCTAAGCTTTAATGGGAGGTGGACCTATTTCAGGAACTGGCTATGGGTGAGAGTAGATCCAGGAATGCAACTCTGCACCTGTGGATACATATGGGAGTAACACATGCATAGGACTATTGAATTCAAAGTCTAGTTTTCTATGGAAAATAACAAACCACAGGGAAAAGTTAGGGCCTCTGCAGACTGGCCCAAAGGGCCGGCCTGGGGGTAGAGTTGGGTCGGAGCAGCCACACGCCAGCTGCCCCAACCCCATGCCGACGCTGTGCTGATGCTGCGTGCCGTTACACATGGTGCACGGTGTCAGGATGCCCTCCTGGCTCTTAGGGTGTCCTTTTGCCGCCCCTAAAAAGAGCAGCATTTTGCCACTTTTTTCGGGGTGGCAAAAGAGACGATCGGGGCAGCATCCTGGGGTTGCCGCAGACCCAATCCTTAGCTTCCTGGGGCAGCCCAGAGCCGCCCATCTGCAGAAGCCCTTAGTTATTTGATTGCTGAGCTTAATCATTACAGTATGATATATTGCTTTCCACTGGATGCAAAAATAAATCAGGATACATAAAGTGGCCCAGAATCCAGGACATTCTGTATTTTACCAGGTTGTCCACTAAGCACATAGAGTCAGTTTGGAAAAGTTACTTTTTAGACTACAGTTCTTTGAATCCTCCAGCCAGCATGACACTGGCTCAAGGTATATAGTTACTCCTTCACAAGAGAAATAGAGTCTTCAGTCTGTCTCGGCCTATGTTAAATTGATAACATTTTCTTAAGTGTGTGTGTGTGTGTGCGTGTATACACATAATTATAAATGTTACCTTCACATTCTTTCTTTGATGGTTCCGCATGGTAAAAGCTAATAATACACTTACAGATCTGTATCCTTACTTGAGAACAAGGCACTCTCATCAAACAACCTGACAAAACAGGCAAATACAGCTTTAAGATTATGATACTATTACATGAGTTACATTCCCTGTATACTCATAATATGTATATCTTCTGAAGATTTTATTGTAAGGAACTTGGTTTTCAGACTTAAAAAATACTAAGTATTTTGATACAAGAAATGCCAACAGCATATGACTCAAAACACTTGCAATTTTCTCGTTCTTCTACACCAAAGTCAACAAAAGTCCTGTTAAACCTAAAAGCAGCATGCTGCAGTGCCATCTATACTGAAATGAAAATCTAGGGAAGCAACACTACAAATAGAAGAAAGGAATCTCTTTTAAAACCATGAGAAGAAAGGCAGAAGCCAGATTCTTACTCTATTCTCTGGTAAGTCTGATAATTTAACAATTATTACAATAAAAATGTAATAAATTGTAGTAATTCTCAGGTTTGAAATAACACATATAGTCATTCCGTGTATCATGTAATTTTGGCAACCAATGCCTGGTGTGTGTATGTGTGTATGTGTGTGTACACTCTAAAATTACCCAATTGTGAAACAGATTCTTGAACTTCTTTGGCATAGTTTACTTCATCAGATAACTTCTTTTTGCAAAATGGTAACCTACAATATTAAAAAGGCAGTTATTACAAATAATTTTAAATTTAATGGAAAAACAAAGATATATTTTATGACAGAGAATTAAATCCAACATTCTTCTGACAGACACAATAGAATTTTACTCCTTTCTCGTCATCCTAGCAAACTTGCATGTTGCCAAACAAATATTTTGGAGGGTCTTCCCATCCTTACCACCCCAGAACCAGTTTTGTGGACACACAGAGAGCTCAAAAGAGAGAGGGAATGTTCCCCTTCTAATTCCACTGGATCTTTCCATTTCACAAAAGTAACATAATTCTTAGATACTGAACAAGAGAAATTTGGAACACCAATAATTTTACTTGCAGGTGTGTGGAAAAGAAAGTTAGTATACAGCATATTATTGATGACTACTACAAGTTCATTTTAATGCGATCGGATCTGCCAGGCAGTTATGAGTATGTTGCTACCTTACATATCATGAGAATATAAAATTAAAACTGAAATGTTTTCAAGAAGATGTTTATCATACAGTTTAATATCTGACTCCAGAGAAGGAAGAGGGTGCAAGCAGGGCCCAATTTCACAGCCCTGCTGGGAAACCAGTCTTATTTGGTTCTTCCTCTTCCAGAATTTTTTCCACTTGTGCTAGTCATTGTTAGTTAAGTAGTTTTAACAACTTTAAGTTGTTAATGCAGTCCTTCAATCTTTTGTGCCCTGTCCCAATTTCTGAGAATTTTTTTTACTCAAAGTGTCTCTATCCAGGCAGCATTCAGGGGAGGCAATTCTGCCATGTCCCCCAGCAGCTGGTGTCACCTGGTGCTAACTCATGTTGACACCCCCACCACAGACCTCTTCCCATACCATGCCATGCAGAATCCTTAGTAATGTTTTTTATACTAATGTTACTTGTAAATTGTAATTCCTGTATGTCAGTGAATGTAATGGTAATAGTTGTGACATAAAACAGCTAGCAAAATTAAAATTATACCTTTAAGTTACAATATCATATGCATAGCCTAAATGTATTTATCTGTACATAGCTTCATGTGGTTAAATTGAAAATTTGGTAAGACTTGATGTTTTTTAAGAAAATTAAATTAAAATTTTCTCTTTTCTCCTCCCATGGAGCCTTGCCCCACTCACAAAATCTCTTCACTATTTTAAAAAGATGCAGGTGAATGCCACAGCCCATTTCTACAAAAAAGCAACTATTTGGGGAGCAGTGGTTTCACTATTCCCTTAGTGTCACCTGGTACGATCTGCACCCCCAAGTGACTCCACTGTCCCCCAGCTGTTATAGGCCTGGAGAGGGTTCAAATTCATCTTGAATTCTGGAGACAGCCTATTATTTCCATGAAACTTGCCGACACTGCATTTCACCCATTATTTCTGTTTTGTTGGTGCTGGAGAAATTGTTTACCACCATGATGGTGACATGTCCGACTATCATACAAGTTCTATGGCCCAAGCCAGGGGGAGGGTCACTGATTAGACAACAAGATGACCCTACCTATAAATATTATGTTTTAGCTATCCTCTCACAGTTCTTCAACACGAACTGCATCTAGTATGAGCAATGGAGGCACACAGATTGCTCAGAAAGAAAGCTCTTGTCACAGATGAAGGCTGTGAGGAATTTTGGCCAGTTGTTCTCTGCCTTCCTAGGACCTAAACTCATTATTTGGATACATACTTTTAGATATTTCCTTGGCTAAGCAAAAAATCATATATCTTGAAACACTGTAAAACGACAACCCCTAATGCCTGATTTTAATATGTTGAGCATTTCAAACAAGTATTCTTCCCTATATTTATAAAACAAATGGTGAAAAGGACTAGAGGAAGTGATTGATGAAAAAAAAATTCTCTTCTTCTTCCAAAATATTTAGAATTAGTCTTACTACTTGCATGGTTCCTTCTCAAACTAAACATAAGAAGGAACAAAATGGATACAGGTAACTGAAAAAAGGTGGACAAACAATACATTTATTTATTTATTTATTTACTTTTTGCACTTATGTCTTGCCTTTCTCCCAAAATGAGATCCAATACAGGCAGAAGGGCGATAAAAAGGAGAACAATCTGTTTCACTTAAACCAATTTAGTTAATTGAGTTAACTGTAACTACTTGCTTTTATTTTGTGTAATACTTACCCAAATAATTTAAGAATTTCACATGTAGGTCCAATGAAAACACTGTCTACCTGACTTCTTTCTGCACATAAGTTTAAAATTTTAGAAATTTGTGCTACATCATTAAGAAGCTTGTAATTATTAAGAATCAAGGAAAAGTGTGAGGTTAAGAGACAACTATGTATAATGACATTTTAAGATTATCCATGCCTTAAAACTTCAGTTGTAAAATTAGAAGACAACAGTAGTCACATCCAACAATGAGAAGGAAACAAATAACACTGAGCTAATTTACCCACAGGTCTCAAAGCAACTTCCTTCACACCAAATTAAGATCAAAGTATTGATAGAAACGTAATTAGACTGATCAATGAGACATCTCAATCCTAAAATAGCTGTCTTTTGCCCTAACAGATAGATCAGGCAAACAAACTAAGCATACAGTCTGTGTGAAAGAAGACCAAGCCAAGGTTCAGCCTCCACCTGTGAGATGGCTTTCTTATTAACAGCTATGCTATTAGGGGACCATATGGAAGTGAAATTTTGGATTGCAGACATTACATGGAAGGAGAGTCCATTAAAATTATTGGGATGTAAAATACTACTGTTATATATCCAGATTCTTTTTTTTTATATATATATCCAGATTCTATAAATATGGAATGCTTTTAAAAAGATAATACATGTATAGGTATTATTTCTTTGCAGACATTACATAAGAAATAATGTACAGCACACAGAGAAAACCAGTTTGGCATAGTGGTTTGAGCACTGGACTTGGACTCTGGAGAGGATTCAAGTCATCGCTTAACCACGGAAACCCACTAGGTGACCATGGGCAAGACATACACTTTCACCCTCAGGATGGCAATGGCAAATCCCCTTTGATGAAACTTGCCAAGAAAATCACATGATAGGGTTGCCTTATGGTCGCAATAAGTCAGAAATGACTTACTAGAGTTGAAAGGTACCCTCAAAGGCCATCTATTCAAGCCCAGCTCTGCCATTCTAGGATACATAGAATCCTAGAGTTGGAAGGGACCCTTAAAGTCACACCACCACCACCACAACAACATAGCACACATTATAGATCCACTAAAATGAGGAATTTAGTATAATATTCCCTTGGTATAATATAATCTCTCATTTAATTAATAAGTGACTCATTATGCCAAGGTTAGCCCAAGCAAACCAAATACAGATTTGGAAGAGTAAATGTTAGGAACATTAATGAAACTATGTGTGATATCACAAATGATCAAGATTTTTTGCAATTTCACAGACACTGGGGTTTATTCAATGGAGCCTGAGCGATCACAGGAACCAGTGATCTGCTATGGGGGTGCACTCATTTCACCTGCTCTTGGACATGTAGGGAAGAATTAACAGTCTGTACCTGCAGTATAAATCCACCCCTTCTTTCCTGGATGTTCAAAGGCAGTCATAAAGTGCCTGGGTGCATCATTGTAAGTAGGGGCAGGGATGGATGAAGCACTGCCCACAAGTCCCCTGGATGTTGCTCCTCCTGGAGAGGAGCATTGTGCAAAGACGTATAATGCATAGCTTTCTACACTGTCCCCAAAATTCACACACAGTCATAACTCAGGGTTATGCTGGTCTATGTCACCAAGAGGATTCTGGCTATAATCTGCATCCACTCCTCCATACATGGTTGTGCAACTGCATGTGATGACAAAATGGTTTGGGACAATGTTATGAGTACACCCATCACTACCATCATCTTCTGTTCATTTATTCCATCATTTTGATAGTAGCCCATTGCTTGAAGATTATATGTCATATATTGCACAATGCAGTATTCAGGCCTATATACAACAATG
>CM034710.1:100591688-100608691 GCA_020142125.1 Phrynosoma platyrhinos
GGCTTTAAAGGTAATAACCAACACCTTGTACTGGGTCCAGAAACTCATGGGCTTAAAAACTTAAAAACATCATCAATATGGGATGAAAAAAACTTAATAATTTAAACCACAAATTATATTGTCCCAGTGTAGCATTGGAAATTATATTTTTGAGAATTTTATTATAAAGATCAATATCAGCTGACACAGCATGATTTTGTGCTTTGTTGCTTTGCACTGTGCCTATTTGTAAATGCAATCCTATTCAAGGCTTCCTGAATTAATAAACAATCAGCTTATACTATTTGCTTGGTCAGGGACTTTCAATGTACCGGTAAGTCCAAAACACACTGCAGAAATAATTGCCTTGGCTTAGTGCTAGGGAATCATGAATTGTAGTTTATTGTGGCACCAGAGCTCTCTGACAAAGAAGGCTAAATGTCTCACAAAATGACAGTTCCCACAATTCCATAGCATTGAGCCTGGGCAGCTAAAGTAGTCTGAAACTGGATTATTTCTGCAGTGTGTTTTGCATCATAGCCTTAGTGATACTCTTATCCAGGAGTAGGCAACCTTTTTGAGCTGGGGGCCAGGCTGCTGTCCCTCAGAAATTGGGAGGGCCAAAGCACCCAAAATAAATAAATAAATAAAAATATTTTTTAAATTAAAAATTAAAAAAAAATGCATGCACACTCTCTCATCCCCAGAAAAGCCATGGCAAAACCCCTGTGGAGATTTTGCCAAGAAAACCCCAAGAACAAGTAATAACAACAATAATCAATATCATCATGGCGGGGGGCGGCGGCGGCAGGACAAGCTTGGGGATGGTCCAAAGGCCTCAGGGGGCCACATCCGGCCCCTGGGCCTTAGGTTGCCTACCCCTACTCTTATCTCTCAGCTTCTGTTTCCATTTCTAATATGAAAAATAACTTTCATCTATACAGAAATGTGTAAGTCCTTTTCAACATTTATAAACCGTTCTACAAGTTATGCTGAACTCAAGTTAGATCTGTTGCTAATTATGATGTGAATGTAAAAGACTATGATTTAAAATCCTACTGAGAACCAACGGACGAACTTCTACACTGATATAAAGCAACCCTAACTTTACCTGTTTTATTTATGCTATTTATTTAGGGTTTTATAGATAAATGCACTCTGTACCTGTGTTGCACAAATGAACCTGTGTTCCACAAATGAAAATGTTTATTGTGAGTCTAACAGATTATATAATTGCACAATACGAACAACTGAAATTTTGTACCCATCTCTGGGTCTACATTTTTACAGCCAAGTAGACAATAATGGTAGCTATCAGTGGACCCTCAAAACAATGTACTTGTAATGAATTCAAATATCATTATGCTACACTTATCATTTACAACTGCTATTGTGAAATTAAAAACACAGAAAAATAGAAATAATTTGCTAAACTTTAAGCACAGGAATAGAAAATAACTTTTACAACAAGTTAGAAGTATCAAATATTATTTGCTGCATAGGAATCATCATTTCAGAAGCACTCATAAAGTACATTAAAAGCAGTATTACAGCAGTATGATGCACTGTCATGAGAAATAAAGTTGCAATAATTTTCTGAAGACACTGACAAAATAAATATTTGAAGTTTTCTAAAAATATATAGATTAACAGTTCTTATTTAATCTCTTAAATATATTATTTGTATGGCTTAAAACCCACTCCAAACATAAGACATTGGCACAGAGTCTATAGAAAATATTTGGAGATAATTTTATATAGTGGCCTAGTTTAGACATAATGATCTTGGTGCAATAGTATTAAGATTATTTTATTCCTTCTCCTTTCTTTCATGTACTATAATGAAAATCTACAGGAGTTTGTACAATCACAGCTTCCCATTGCATCCAAAAAAGAAGCTTTAATCCCCATTTACAAACCAGGATATCAAACTACTGTATGTCAAATGGAGGAGGTGACTCTAAAATCAGAGAAACTCCACCTTCCATGAGTGATTCATCACTTAAGTTATCTTTCCCACATTTTCAGAAATGCCCCCTTTCTTCTCCCTCCCCCATGCACACTATTCAGTGTCCCCAACCCTGTCACAATTTGGGAGTACTGAAGGGACTGTCACAGGGAAGAATTGGGATTAAAATCCCATTTCTGCCAGCTCAGTTCTATACACCTAAATTGGAATCAAACTCAATGTCTTCCTGATCTGTGTATGACTATGGCATATACATTTTATGTAATAACAAGGAGTGTTGTAAAAAGCTTGACTGTTTTTGTGAACCTAAACTTTTATAGGTCTAGAGCAGATGGGGAGGAAAAAGCAGCTCGATCTTGCTTTTTACAAAAGTGGGTCGAAATCTCGCTGTCTGCACAAGGTGGCCCAAATACCCATGGGCAGACCTCATGTGGGTAATTTTTTGGGTTGCTTCCCCACAATGCATGTGCATCATCACACACCACCTGTGACTCCAAGTACCTCCCACATCTGCCCAGATGCCATCCTATTGCATGGCCTCCCCTTTGATTGGCCAGTTGCACTTGCAATGTTCTGCTGGTACAGGGAATCGGCGCATTGGCATGCAATACATTGGCAAAGCACAATCATGGAGGCCCCCCCCATACATGCCCCCTTCATCCCATGCCTCCCTGTTGGACTGTATGGATTGTGCATGTTGTAATTACATCCATTGGAATTGTTGCACGTTCATTTTTTGCTTTGCCACAGCCCCACACTTGCATTGAACTGTTTATATGCAGGGGTGAAGATGGGCATTTCCGAGCTAAGCCAGAGTATCCCAGCTTCTTTTTGCTCCAGTTTTTAGCCCTGGAGCACGGCTTTGTTTAGGTTTCTGCTTAGGAGGCATGCCTCATATAAATGCCCCACCTTCAAAGCGGCTGAAAGCAGCTTTATTTTGACCAGCTGTGAGCTAAACAAATCGGGCCACAATTCTTCATCAATTCACATGATCCTAAAGCTTATACAAATGAAAAGAACCTGCAGTGTTTAAGTTGTTTGGCAATTGTATAAGAAACAGCCAAATCAGTTCTTTATGTAGCATAAATATTTTAGTGTTGCTCTTCATTGATTTTATCAAAAAATACAATTTTATTAAAATATCTGTCTGAATGATTTACAAAATAAAATAATCTGGTTTTTTTTTATAGAAGCAATTTGAAGAGATCATTTTACTTAAGACACTTCTGTAGCCCAGATGGGCAACTACCCAAAGTCTCGGGGCCACATAACCCCTTACTTGACTTCCGAGGACCATAGTTCCTGCAATTCCCCACATCCACCAATTGTTTTAACTTTAAAAACCAAAATCCCACTTGTACCTTCTAAGGGGCATGAGGGACAGTTTCATCACATCCAGCCCCCTTGTTGTTTTATCCCTAGAATAAGCCTTTTTAAATCATCAAGGTCTTTTGAAAAATCCAGGAAGCAAACAAAATCATTTCTGGTTTTGAATAACACCCCCTCTAAGCTTGAAACAACCCAGGGGGCATGGCAAAATTATTCTCCACATACCCACTACTAGGCAGAGAGGGCATTCTGAATTACAATTGTTAACAAAAGATCCATACTAAGGTGGGTATACAGCCCATAAGCTGCACTTTCCTGATCAATGAAAAAGTACTTTTCAAAACACTTATGGCTAGAGGTTAAACATCAGTACTGGACTTTGGACTCACAGTGCCTTGTTTTTGTAAGAAGGAAATACATGAAGATGCATGCATGCACATACATACAGGATGTTGTTAGGGTACATACTGAGCATTCCCCCTCAAAGCAGAGAAGGGGGAGTCCCTACACATATGGGAATATGAATGCATAAAGACAGCCCGCATACAACCTGATCCTCACCATGTTCATTTTGAAGAAAATCCTGTTGATTTCAGTGGAATTTACTTCCTAGTGTGCATGGGACTAGTATTTCAGTAAATCTCATTGGCAGTAAAGACATGGTCCACAAAAGTGTTCTGTCATGGTGACGTGACCCTCTTTAGCTCACACAGCTAAATTCTGACAAAGGTGAGGTACAACTGGGAGGTTTTTATTGCATAGCCTATTTGGTTTGTGATTACTGCATGGACTGATCAGGAACCATTGCGACAGAACCTATGGAGACCAGATTACATGATCTGAGCACATTCAGTTCATAGGTATGCTACAGGTTACCCATGCCTTGGCTACCCAATATGCGCAAGGAGAAAAAAAGACAAAAGAGCTGGATCTGTAAACAATGGAGCTGCTTTTCCTAAGTAACATATTTTTAAAGACAAACAGTAGTACGTGAACTGTTAATTTAGAAATCAGATAGTTGAGGGCAGGGAGCAGTTTAAAACTCTTTATGTGCTGCAACCCTCATGAAAAATCTCTCCTTCACATACTAATTAAAAAAAATATTTTCCCTCCCCAAAAATGCAGTTACTCTGACATATATTCTAATGATCATAACTACCCTGGCTCCCAGAACATTTGGCATCATAACTAGTTTGGCTCACAGAACATCTGGGCCTCATTCCCACTACAAAATAAACCGTTTTTTTAATTGAACCAATGAAGTAATTTAGTGCCAAATAGATGCTCACACTATTTGAGCAGTGATCGAACCTTACCCAGTTCAATTTAATCCACTTTGCGTTCACATTCATCGCTGAATCTATTCAACAGAGTCGCGTCAGAGGGCTGACTGTACCACAGGGAACCAATTCAGATCTGCAGCTCATTCACAGTAGCGCTGAATTAATTCAGTGCAAAAGACGCAGGGAATTCAGCGGATCTGGAAGAAGCGCTTTAAAAGGGTTTAACGCTGGGGGCCCCTTCACAAACCACATCAGGGAATTGGCATAAGTGTGAACAAGGGACATTTAAACTGGTTCAGAGCCACTTGCAAACCGGTTTACTATGTAGCGGGAATGAGGCCCAAATTTGTTTAGCTGAATTTGAGTTCTCTCTAAATACAAAGAGTAAAGCAATGTGCTGCTTAAAAAAGAACAAAGTAGAATAACAGCTAAGGCAGTGGTGAGCAAAGTGCAGACCTGGACTCTTATGTGGCTCTCAAGGTTGCCCTCAACTCCTCCAAAATCCCTGGACTACCCTTTTCTTGGTCAAAATATGGGGGGAGATGGTTAATTGCCTCTCCTTGACATTTCCTTCAACAACAATTCACTTTTAAAATAGGTTATAGGCTCCCTCTATACTCTTCAGCATCCAAAATTAACTTTTTTTAAAAATTAAGTGGACTTCCAGGTTTCTGGAATTTTGGTTTATCTGGTTTTGCTTATTCTTTCAGCAATTTTAGCAGTGGGCCCCAGAGACAGAAAACTGACCCTAGAGCTGCTGCAGTTGCTTATCCCTGTTCTAAGTGTTATTCAACAAAGTGCTGTTCAACAAGGAATAGCATTGCAACGTCACTAAAAAGTTTGGAAATTTTGAAATTAAGCCTTAGAGAGAGATGTCTGGTGTAAGGGATCATCAAATCACAATCATATTAAAGTGTTTAAAATGCTGTTAAAAATCCATTTCATTTTAGCACATTCATTGCAGTTGCTGCATTTTCACAAACACAAGACAAACTACAATTTATGCAATGTAAAGCACATTTAAATAGTACTAGTAAGGCAGAGAAACATCGCACACTACAAATGTAATCCTAACAGATGTCACAAAACTATTAATTTTTAAATTTCAATTACAATTACTAAGTTATTAAAATATTGGAATTTCTCCAAGCATAGGTTCAAAAGGTCCCAAATCTGAATTAGGCAGGTGTAAACTGGCATTTTATGACTAGTGGAGGAAAATGATGATAGCTATTAGTATATATCTATGTGCATTCTTATCTGCATCACGATGAATTTTATACAGTCTGAGATTTGCAAATTCCTTGTCAGATTCTGTGCCTATCCTTCAGTACATCCAGTCCCAGCTCTACACACCTCTATTTACTTACCTATGCACCGGAATATCCAGTGATAATGTAAACACAAGGAAAGCCTAAGTTCTGTTTGTTTAGTCTGCGAGTATCAAGTATGGTTTTACGCATGAAAAATACATGTCTCATATCTGTAATGCCCTTACTGTGAATCTGCTAACTGAAATTGTAAAAACCAATTATTGTCACTTCTGTGCCAAATAAAAATGTTGGCTTTGATAAAACAAACAATAACATGAACATCTAAGGCTAATATTAGAAAGAATGTGTCAAATAATTCTAAGAAACAGAAATACTGTCTAGAAAAGGAGGGCTACATTTTTGATTTTATGATAAACTGTGAAAACAGCATTCAATGTACTGTGTACTAAATGTAGTTCAGCATAGGTGTCCAGCTGTGGATTCAGAAGTGGATTCAGGGAGCCAAACTCACCCTGTAGCCTTTCCCCCAGTGAGCTCACTTTTCTCCAGGTAAACTCACTTCTAGCACTGGAGCTTAGCGCAAGAGAAATTTCCTAGGGGAAGATGGAAATTTCAGATCTTGGAAGCAATACAGTGGGACTTCAATATCCATGGGGTATCTGTTCCAGAACCGCTTGCGGATACCAAAATCCGTGAGACCTGAAGTCCTATTGTTCCCAATGGTGGTGCATGCATGTGGCCGCTCCATCATTGCGGACAATGGGCGGCTTGCCATCCGCGAATGTTCAACTCCACAGATGGCAAGTCTGTGGCTACGGAGGTCCCACTGTACATTTAACGTAATGATATTACCAGTAATGCTTTCCTATAGTATCAATATCACTTCTTTTCAAAAGCAGCATACTGACTGGTAATGTTATTAACTGTTTTAGTGCAATAAACACTACTTACTTGTTGCTCCCCAAATGATACTTTGTAATGGGTCATTTTGCAGGGTTCTTGGCATTTTATGTATATATAAATCTATTTTTTAAAAAATTAAAGATGGATTTCCCTATTTTGGAGGTCTCTCAGCAGATGTTGGATGTTCATATCTTAAGGATATTTTAGCTCTAGAATGCTACACTGGCAAAAGGCTAGGTGGCCCTTTTGGTATCCCTCAGTTCTATGACAAGAAAGAGTAAATTACGTAAAGTGTTGGCTTTTAGGTAGCTACCCCATCACATCCATCCATGATGCAGGAAAAAAGAAATGCCTGAGTTCCTAGGACATACAAAATTAAATATTATTTTGGCCTTTAGATGTGTCTCTGATTTATCTACCCTCTTAGTTTCAATCCTAATGTAAGTATTTCTTAAATTTTACAGAAACAAAAGGCATTTAAAATGGTGTAGCTGAGCACACACACTCTAACCAGTAGCTCTTGAATATGAAAGCAACACTATAAAAAACTTTTAAATGTGGAAACTTCAGCTGAAAGTTAGTACTGCCAGATTCAAGAGGGGCGAAAGAAAGTCAGTTACATGATATAACAAGGCAATTGCAGCTTCCCTTGCTCATTTCCTCTTGCTGAGGCTCTAGCCTTAACTTTGTCAGAGTTGACTCTGTCTCTGAAGAGGCTCTGGAGAAAGGGTTCTTTTTAGCAAACCTTCCCCCCCCCCCCCCCACGGTCACTTCATCAGTGAGCCCTTGTTTGGCTGCAATGCTGACACTAAAATCACAGCTGAATAGCTATCTCTAGCTATCATTTACATCAACTGGGGTCACTGTATAGGTAGATCCAGCACTGCTTGGACTGCAGACTCAAAGGGAGTAGGGGAAATAGCAAAAAGTTAAAGGGGACAAGCATTAGCAGTGGGCCCTAGTAACTTCCCAAGGACAGCATAAATCAGGGGTAGGCAACCTTTCCCCTTTAAGGGCCGAGGGACTTCAGCTCCCAGAAGCCTCAGCCATGTTGGCCAATAGTCCCATGTTGGCCAGTAGCTCCTGGGATTCTGGGAGCTGAAGTCCCTCGGCCCTTAAAGGGGAAAGGTTGCCTACCCCTGGCATAAATGATCAGGGTCTCAGAGAAGTTCCTCAGGATGCAGGGAGAGGGTGTGGATGGGCAGAAAACCCTATCTCATTTTTTTTCTCCTGCAGGTTTTTGGCAGTTCAGGAAAGACAAAAGGAAGGTTTTGTTCAGACTATGGAATAAGGTACAAGAGGTAGTGAAACCACTATTTTAGATGGCTTTGAAAGAAGATTAGATAAATTTATAGAAGCAAAGGCTATAAATGGCTACTAGTCATGATGGCTATGTATTACCTCCAGTATCAGAGGCAGTATGCCTCTGAACACCAGCTGTTGGGGAACTTACATTGTACAAGATCCTGGCAGCCAGCAGTGCTCAGCATGCTGGGCCAGAAAATGTCTTACTCATGAGCTTCCCATAAGCACCTGGTTATGCAACTGTGCAGATATAATGGTGGACTAGATCAGTCTTTGTCTTATGTAGCAAAACTTGCCTTGTTTTTACGATGACCACTGTTCAGCTTTAAATCTGGCATTTCCACTGGAGACAGGTGGAAGATTCACAACATTATAATATTAAGCAGGTTTACTCAGAGGTAAGCCCTACTGAGATCAACATTACTTATTCTACAGTATTTAGAACTATGTCTAAGATGGCAGAAATGGGTTGAATAAACTTTCTCTGCCCAAAAAGACAAAACAGCAAGCACATATTCAAAACATTTGTTCCATGCTTGAAATGTTATGTCTGCTGTCATCTTTATTGCTCATTTCTTGATAGTTTGCCACCATTTATCAAACAGCACTGCTTGGACTGCACTCCTTAGATTAACTTTTAGTCTGCAGCAAAGCTGATGTGAACCAAAGAATTTTGAAAGGAAAATACTAACAGGGCTAATGGTGTCACTGTACAGTCACATAATCGTAACCCTTTCTGGTGAGGGATGTGAACCAGTTCCAGCTCCATCTTCCATATATTGTCTTTTTTCCCATCCTCTTCTTATCCGTCTCAGTTTCCTGCTTATACAGGGTAGAAGTAAAATGATCTTACCCAGAATTACTATGCATGGCAAGACGAGGGCAAGAACAAAATTTGGTGGAGTGTAAAATCTGTAGTATTCTTCTTCAAAGGCTCTTTTCCAGCCATAAATTAACACATGGAAAGTACTTATGAGCAGTGCGATGTATCCAAGTGTAGACTTTGAGGAAAGAAATGGGAAAGAAATACAGATTAAAATGCCGAAATTATGAGTTATGATTAGCACACATAACTAATGTTCAGAAGTTCTCACAAAACTAATAATAATAATAATAATAATAATAATAATAATAATAATAATAATTATTATTATTATTATTATTATTATTTATACCCCACCCCTCTGTTAAAAACAATCAGGGCGTCTTACAATTACAGTAGTCCCAATTACAGTTTGTTGTTATTGTGTGCCTTCAAGTTGTTTCTGACTTATGGTGATCCTAAGGCAAACCTATTGTGGGGTTTTCATGGCAAGATTTGTTCAGAAGAGGTTAGACTTCCCCTGAGGCTGAGAGGGTGTGACTTGGCCAAGATAACCTGGGGGTTTCCATGGCCAAGCTGGGAATTGAACTCTGATCTCCAGAGTCATAGTCCAACAATTAAACCAATACACCACACTGGCTCCAATTAGTGTAAATCCACTGAAAGGAGTGGGACCTGTTAATCAATACTAATATCAAGTCCCACTGACGTGAATGGTTCTATTGTAGTTAGAACTGAAATTGGATTTAGCCCAAAGTTATAAAGTCCCTATCACATTTTAAGGTATTTATCTGCCTAGCCGTGTATACAAATAGGGTGAACAGGGCTCAGGCCAGGACATGGTACAGGCTTATGGAGTAAAAAACAAACAATTGTTTTCAATATTCTGAAGTGTGTTTTGCCCATTAAAAGATAGCATCTCAATTTCCTTTTTGTCATGATAGCTCAATAGGCCACTGCCTTCTAAATTATGAGATAAAAGCCCTGAAAAGAACATCTGAAAAGAGGACAAAATCTGAAAGGGCAGGGGTATGATATTTTTGTAGGACTGGCAGAGATAGTCATATTTATTGGATTAGTACTTAAGTTGAGGAAAAGAGAAGAAAGGCTGCTTGTTCAAATCAGCAACTGTATATTGAATAAGGCCTCAAGATGATATTTGAAATATTGTTGGCCCTCGGCATCTCCAGATTCCTTATCCATGGATTCAACCATCCATGGATTGAAAATATTTTAAAAATATATAAACTCTAAAAAGCAAATCTTGATTGTACCATTTTATATAAGTGATGACATTTTACTATGCCATTATATTTAATAGGACTTGAGCATCCAGGGTTTTGGTATCCACATGGGGTCCTGGAACCAAACCACAGCAGATACCAGGGGCCCATTGTATATTGACAAATATCTTCAATGCAGCATCACAACTTCCAAACATGCCTGGGAATGGCAGAGACTCAAAGTTCCTGGTGAAATTCTCTCTGTGTCTGTTTTGTTAACTGTCCATTCTTCCTATACTGCAAAAAACCCACTTACAGCATGATGAAGTCTGTTCAATGACAGAAATATACTTCAACTAAGCATTTCTTAGGTCTGGTTTCCAACTGAAATCAATTTACATTTTAGGGCTGCATTCCTGTTAGCATTCTGGAAATTGTTAATATCTCAGGAAGCAACTGGGAGCTATTCAATTGTGTTAGATATCACAACCTATTGAAATGCTTTGTGCTAGACTCATTTATAACAGTGATTTGCAACAATACACACCTGAATAAAACTGAATTCTCTCCAATTTAATGATGTGTTTACTGAAGGAATGGAAGTTACAGCCAACAGAGAAAGCAGCCCGAGGCTCATTATTCCAAAGGAGACATACATTTCAATTCGCCACACTTCTTCTTCATTCCAAGAATTTTCAACATTTGCATGGACCTGCAGAGAGAGGAATGAAGGTTTTGAACTTTTAGAGCATTTTTCATATTTCTGCCAAAGGAGTTTTAATTAATTTGGACGGTGATAAGTTTTTGCAAGAGATCTGTCAAGAAGCTGCCAAGAAGAGGTGAGGGGAACTGGATTTCCAGCAATTATTAAGGAGATCTTAGTACCCTAAATAGGTGACTTTTTCTGACAGTTAAAAGAAGCAAGATCAATTGTGCAACCTAAGAAAATAGATGCAATTTTATTATTTTCAAGAATTTATACAAATCTCAGAATTCCCTGAGTGGGGAGGACTCTGGGAACAATGAATGCTGCAGCATTATTGAAGCTAAGCAGTCATGGACTTGATCAGTAATATTCATTAGATAATAACTGAAACCCCACAAAAAAAAAGATTTACCCCGCCACAGTTCCATTTCCCTTCACTCCCCACACTGTCTCTCCCCTGTACCAATTTCTAAATGGCACTCCTTGGGGAAGGGAACCTGACACTTTACTGTTTAAAGTTCCACATACATGGGTGACATCACAAAAATAATATATTTTAAACAGTTAAACAAGGTTTTTCAAGTACATAGTAATACATAAAAATGGAAATGTTCCTGATATTTTGAATAAAAATTCTTCCTTTCTCCTGCCTAAAATTCCAGGAAATATTAGGAAAAACAGAAAACATTTGTAATAATTTTTGGCACTCCTTACAGATTTAAAGTGACTTTGGGCCTCTGCAGACTGGCCCAAAAGGCCGGCCTGGAGGCAGAGATGGAGTGGGGCAGCTGCACGCTGGCTGCCCCAACCCCATGCCGATGTCGTCCTTTGTTACTTAAGGAAGATAAGATTATTATGAGTAACTTGATTTCCTCATCAAATTACGATTGATTTACTAAATTTAGGAGCAGTTTATCTGGAAAATAGTTAAAATTTACTAATCACATCTCTTGGTTTTTGCTAGTTTTTGACAACCATAAACCATCATTGTAAAATAAAGACATTTACTGTGCATGTTGTGCACCATGCACATTGGTTTCTTCCACAGTGTCAAGCAGGCATATGAAGTACATGGGGTTTTTTTTTGGGGGGGGGGAGCAGCTAAGGAAGAAATAATAAAATATTGATTTTTCTATACAAAATTTTATCTAATCAGTTTCATTTGCTGAGCTATCACTATCCATAGCTTTTGCTGCTTCTTCCGTTTCATTTTTATCATTTTTATAATGTTTGGTAGGACTTTGCCCTTTTATACAACCATTTATTTCTTGATTTGTTGAAATTTCAAACATAAGACCAATTTCTTTCACATTTTGCAGAAGATGGAGGAATTTCAAAGTGAGAAGCAAAAGGAATCAAAGGCTGTGCCATATAGACCTTGCCACTGTACTGCAGGGGAAAGGTGACTAAATTACATGGACCAAATACCAAATATTTTCAGTATTTAAAAACATTTGAAAATTCCTTTCCAAATAGTGTGCTTAGAAAGAGTAAAAAGGTGCTTAGAAGGAGTGTGCTTAGAAGGAGAAAAATATTAGTATCTTGTCTTAAACATTTTGTTCATCTTTATAAAATCAAGTACTTCATAACCCAAATGTTTCCAACTTTTCCAATGTTTTGGGAAATAATGAAAATATCCTTGAGAGAAAAATATTCTCAAATTTTCTAGATATTTTCTGGACCTTCACATCTCTAGTATGATGGTCATATACATATCCCCACACATCATATTTGCAATGGGATCAAAACACTCTAAAATTACTTGACTGTAAAAGATTACTTTTCTCACCTGCTGATATGCCATGTTTAGAAATAAGTATCGTTCAGACCTTCTCATGGGCAAGCACAGGCTGTAAACCACATGCACTGTTGCAAAGAAAAAACTAAGCAGCCCAAGCTGTTTTCTACACTGCAACCAGCTCTCTAACCATGGTGGAAATCGTTTGTATTTAGTGCCATAATAAAGTTGATAAGCAGCTGCCAAGAGCCCTGCTAAATATACTAGAGACAATAAAGTGATAGAAACCACTGGCAATGTCTTGTTCACAATCTCAATAGGAATCTTGTAGAAATCACTCTGCTGGTTCCTCACATAAGGATGTATTACATCTCTGATGAATGAATAGATGAAGAAGAAGGTGGCCAGGCTAATAGCCACGATTACTGGACCTTTCCAGAGTGTAAACAAACGAAGAGGTAAATTTTCAATCTCCCTTGCAGAAGATAAAGCTCCCAAATCAAGAGGAATGAAGTTGAGCTGACGGGCAAGTTCAATAACTTGATGGCGAGCTTGAACACTGTTACTACATATATAAACCTAGCAAGAAAAAAAACAAACACAATTTGACTTAATTATATATTTTGATATAAAGAATGACACAAACAAGGAACAACAGTTGTGGATTGCTCTGCAGAGGGGGGGGTTATAAATAAAATTTTATTATTATTATTATAACAGAGAGTAAAGGACAATGACAAATGCATGGACGAAATGTTCAAACTATAGTACAATCTGCAAGTACAATACGATCACGGTACAAACTGCAACATGCTGTAAGTTAAAATAACAGATCTGGAGAATCTCTTTTTAAAGCATAGCTATTTAAAAAGTCAGCATTACCACTCTTTCAACTAGAGTAAGAAAGAAATACACCATTTATCTTAAGTGTCTATGGATATAACTGGATGTTAAAGTTGCTATAATCATGAAGTGGAGAAGTCTTCTCACTTTATTTTGTTTAATAGTATTCCACAATGGCCCTGCTGTCTGGGGAACACTGGGAAGCTAACAGCTTGTGGAAGAATGCTATAGAAACAGTTTCTGAGCAAATACTGTTTCGGTGATTTGATGGAAAATTTGTCTGATAGGTGACTGAATAAATTATTTCAGAATAACACCTTCCAGGTCCCCAAGCTTTGGATAAGATCATGAGTTTTTCCTGAAGCCTAATGCTATATATAGTACAGCTAGCTTTTGTCTGTAAAGCAAGCCGCCTGATCCTATAGAAGACCATGGACATCCAAAGGACAATATCGTGCAGAGCCAATAAAACAAAGCTTAGAGCCCTGCACTACTTGCTTTTTAAGTATAAGAAGAAATAAATCACAGTTCATAGGCAGCACAAGATTTTTCAGTGATATAATTCTGGATCGAGCCAGCGTGGCACAGTGGTTTGAGTGTAGGACTATGACTCTGGAGACCAGGGTTTGATTCCCAGCTTGGTCCTGAAACCTGCTGGGTGACCTTGAGAAAGTCACATGCAGTCAGGCAATGGCAAACCTCATCTGAACAAATCTTGCTAAGAAAATCTCACGATAGGTTTGCCTTAGGAAATGACTTGAAGGCACACAGCAATAACAATTCTGGATTAGTTTGGCATGTTTCTGTGAGGCATTTGCTCAGCTCCACCTCAGCAGCACTCACAACTTTTTACAATGTTAGTCAGAGAGTTATGCCTGCTCCAAGTGCTGGATTAAATATCAAATGGCAAGAGAATACAATTGTGAAAGAGTACAGAGTTAGTTCCAGTGGTCTCAGGCTGGCATATTATTACAAAATGCAGGATAACAGGATAGTTGTGGATGCTGATATCAGTGAGCCAATCATATTACCAATATTTTAATTTCTATTGCTTAAAATGGTGAAATACATAACTTACTTGTCTGCTAGCATCCTTTGGTCCCAGTTGCAGTGTCCAGGCTGAAATAACATTGAATCCTTTGACAACAAAGGAATCTGGGAAAAGGGATGCTAAGTATTCGGCGTTGGATTCTGGATATTGGTTGACTCGCATATTGTTACTGACATCTACAAGGATTTTACCAACAAGCAAATGTTTGAGGTCCCACAAAGCAGCATAGTGTTCTCTGTGGATAGCAATGAAAATTAAATTTGCTTTTGCTACAGCATCTTCGTGGTGAGTGACATCAACAACATGTGGAAAGAACTCAGCAGCAAACTTGGGGTTTCTGCTTCCAATGATGACATGATAGCCACATCTGATAAGCCTAATGGTCAAGGATTTAGCAAAGTCCCCACTTCCAATTATGCCTATTGTAGTCTTACTGTTGTCCTTGATACCATTTATACCATTTGGCAAGAAGGTTTCATTTAAGTAGTTAGGACTTCCCATCATAGAAATTGATTCCATATTCTCAACAGATGGAAACCGCAGGGATGTTTTCTAAAAGAAAACATAAAATACATGTAATTAATATTTACCCATTAACACATCTTGTATTAATTTCTTTGTAGAGTCACATAATTCTCTACAAGGCAGACATTTTTGTTCTAGTATCAACTGTAGTTAAAACAAACAAACAAACAAAAAAGTACACATTATATTTGGGATTCTAACCTCTAGCTTATGGATTTGAGCTTATTTATCTCCTCTCTTCCAATTGCAACTCCCCTCCCTTAAACATCTGAGGCCTGAGGAACCTTCCAAAACAACGATAATAACAAGATAGCAATAGTCTGAAACTCACAAACAAGTATATAATGCTACTCTGTAATCACATTACTGATGTCATGGTTAATTTAAAGTATGTGTATATAATAACTATATAGTTATACACACACATACACACACTACTAGCGTAATGGTAATGGTCAGTATAAACTACAAGTGTATATAATAATTACTAGTGTAATCATCAGGTGAAGCAGACAGGCCAAAAGGAGTGATCTGCGACTACTCCGGCTGCAATCGCTCCAGGACTGCAATGACCAGACACCACAGATCTAACTGGGCTGCTGGCATTTTCAGGCTGGCTCCTGCTGCTCCTTTTCAGGCGGGCTTTGGCAATGTTAGCCAGTCTCAGACCGACTTCTGGGCTGTTTGGGGGCATGTGTTGTTTGAACGCCATGCCCCCAAAGTGCCCAGAAGGTGCTTTATTTGGCCCGTCTGCTTCAGGCTCATATTACTAGTGTAATGGTCAATATAAACTATAATATAATTATTATATACACCTATAGTTTATATTGACTATTGCACTAGTAATATGATTACAGAGTAGCATTATATACTTGCTTGTAAATTTCAGAGTATTGCTATACAGGAATTGTTATTGGGGGGGATGCAGATGGCGAAAAACACCGTCTTCAATCCCAGGAAGGGGAGGGGCAGCCGGATGCTGGGTGCCCCATCCCTTTCCTGAGGACGTCATCAGAGCGACGGCCCATCCAACGACGGGCACTCCGATGACGTCCTTCTGCCTCAGCGTCCGCACACGCTGAGCCGGAAGAGACGCCAAAGAGGCGTGCCATGCCTCTTGCGGCGCCCCTTTCGCGGCTTGTGGAAGGAGTCCTAATTTAGTGCTTCTTTCCCAGGCGGCGAAAGGGAGGATCGGGGCCGAGGTGTCTGGCAGCCTCAGCCTCGATCCTCCGCTTCCGGGGGCAGCCCAGGACTGCCCGTCTGCACCCCCCCATTGTCAGGTTGCTTTGCTGTTACTTAGCACAGAACCCTCTAGAACAGACTGGAATGAGGTACAAGTGAGCTCAGTAGGAAAAACACTAACAAAAATGCTGTTGCACAAGCACAAAACATCTTCCAACTCTTATCTTTACAAAGTCTATGTGGAGAAAAAGTACCTGATGGCAAAATAATTAAACAGACATCAACAGACAAACCCTTGTGGTCTCTTCCAACTCTATGATTCTAACGGTGGGGAAAATACATTGTCCAAAGATGTTTGGCAGAATCCACAGAAAAGAGAACATTCTGTATAGAACATTTATTATAGTTCCATAGAAATGTTAGAGAATAAGTTCAGAAAACATTTATTTATTTATTTATTTATTGTATTTATACCCTGTCCTTCCACCAAAAAATCTCCCAGAGCACCTTCCAGAGCTTGAAAATATTATATATATAGTCACCTCTCTATTTTCGCAGGGGATCCGTTCTGGAACCCATCCACCCCCTGGAAAATTGCCCATATTCAAGCCCCATTGGTTTGAATGAAGGCACGTGCCCGCAAGCACCCACAGGCACAACCTCCATTTTGTCCCCCTCAGTTTGCCACCCGCGAATGGGCGAGGGACGTAGACTCCAAGTCTGCAAAAATGGAGAGGTGACTGTATATATGTGTATGTGTGTATTCCAAGAAGGAAACCTTGGTTTTGTCATTTTATATATGGAACATCATTACACTATGTCACTGTATTTAATGAGACTTGAGCATCCATGGATTTTGGTATCCACGGG
>CM034710.1:100608722-100619504 GCA_020142125.1 Phrynosoma platyrhinos
CTGGAACCAAACCCCAGTAGATACCAAGGGCTCCCTGTATAATCTAAATAAAACAGGAAAAGTAAGAAAAAGGGAATGGCAGTGGGGTAGTGGATTAAGTCCAACTGATACTGCCTATTCATCTGTCCCTTGAGGCCACAATGATGACATTTGGAATAGAGGGTATGGCCTTTCATCTGCTACTAGAGCTAAGGCACAACAAAGCTGTGCCTGCCTGTTCTTCTCTCCTCCCAAGGTCATTGCAGTAGCAGATGGAAGGGAAGGAGGAGCAAATTTGGAAATTTTGAGATTCTGTAGAGACATACTTGTCAGCCAAAGGCAAAGTGTTAGTCACATTTCTGAATTAAATTAATCGTTGCCCACCAAAAGTGATGAAGAATTTAGTTATTGTCTCAAAGCATCATTTCCTGTTTTGCAAAGCAAGAATGATAACTGGATATGTAACAGCAGCACTGCAAGGGTGAAAAATTTGTGGAGGACAATTTTTTTTTAACAAAATATCAACTCATTTAAAATGTGGTGCTGGAGAAGAGTGCCGAGGATACCATGGACAGCCAAAAAGACAAACAAATGGGTCCTAAAACAGATCAAATCAGATCTCCCCCTGGAAGCCAAAATGACAAAACTGAGGCTGTTTTACTTTGGCCACATCATGACCAAAGTTTGGGAAACAGAAAGTAATCAAAAGCCAATCCTTTTTACTTTCAGGATTTTCCGAAAGTAAAAAGAAGCGGCTTTTGACTACTTTCTATTCAGGTTAACAACAGTTTAAAAACAACTTTGTGTGAAAATCTACCCACTTTTGCAGGGTTTATTTATTTATTTATTTAAAACCCCATTTCTGCATGGGATTTTCCCCGTGTGATAAAGTCCTATGTTTGTTTTGTTGCATGGACCACCCAAACTATGACAAATGTGCTTCAGAGGGCAGAATTTCCTCAGGTGTTTGTGCACTCACTGTGGGGTAAAAGGCAAGACAGAGCTATAGGGTAGAACTTTTCAGGGACAGAGCAGATGGGGAAGGAAAGCACACACTGAGCCCATACTTTCCTGGCCCAAGGCCCAACCCAAATTGGTTCCTGGGTGGGTGTGCAAATGGGTGTTCATATGCCTCCTTGTCCCTGCACTACATATCCAGTATTACAAAGGCCCTTACCTCTATCATTGGTGCTGCACATGAGCAGACCCTCCCATCTCCACATCTGATGTGGAAACTGGGCACTTGGCTGCACCCACATGGCCAAGCTCCCAGTTTCCATGTCAGACACGGCGATAGGGGGCTTCTGAGTGAAAGGGATGGCCTGCAAGGTAAGAAGCGCAGGGGTGTGTGTAAACAGCCAGGTGCAAAACCAGGGATATAATATAATGAACTAGGTGACATGAGGCTGGGGGGAACCCAGACCTTTTGGTCCATGCAGACAACCCCTCAAACACTTCTAGAAGCAGCCAGAAAAATAAACAAAATAACCACAGTGAAATACCTCCCTCTGCTTCAACAGTTTTGAAGGGGAGTGAGATAAAAAGCACAATTAAGGTACTAGCTAGAAGTCTGTGTGAAGTACCTTATCAATGGCATGTTATGTGCAGGTTTTAAACATTCAGTTCCTGCTTAGTAGCTTTGCTTTACCTCATATTCCTAACTGCTCTAAATGCAAGAATTTAACATTTTCCTGTCCATGACCCGTTAATGAACTGTCCCTGCATTTATCTCTCCTTGTGACAATGTCTTCCATGCGTATGCCCAGTACATCCTCCTCCCCTTCTGCATGTCATCAAAACTGATTACAGAAGACAGAAGACATAGAGAATCCAAAAGTAGCAGAGGGTTGGTGGGAGAAAGAAGATTAATCCCATTGTAGGAATGGGAGTTCGCTTGTGTCATGTTGGATTTTGTTCTATAATGCTACTCTGCTCTACGTATATGTATTGTATTCTACATCCTGTTCTGTAATTCTGTACTCTATTTTGTCTCCTCCACAGAGTTAAATATCCATTTCTTTCAGTGAAAGTATAAAATGAATGAATGAATTATTGTAGAGTAAACATCTTAACATCAAGGCCTTGTCAACAAGGTCAACAAGACCTTGGCTTTAGTTATTTGTTGAAAGGTCCAGACAACTTTTTCTCTTATCTCTTGAAGAAGTTAAGAGAACACAGAGGCTAACAATGCAAATGGAATTTATGACTGTCAAATAGTCACACAACTGCAAGTTTTTATTATTGCAATTCTGTTGCTGAAATAATTTCCTAATAGTTTTTTGTTATTGGACTCTAAGAAATGAGTCACTCTTAAATGTGAGCTACAGATCCAGTAAGTATTGGACAACATGTATTTTGGCCAAAGCACACTGATGAAATAAGATTTATATCCCGGAACTGTGACTCATTTAAGCAAATTCTGACAAAATGTGAACTTCTGCATCCTGCTGAGGGGGCTAAGCTCAAAAGGTACATTGTGAAATATTCCAGTTATTTGCTAACTTTTATTTTATAGGATACCAAGTACATTCAGCAGTTAGAATCCAAGGAATTGACTAGTGAATTTTACTTCATTTCCCTGCTGTTCAAACTAGACCATGTACTTTAGAGTGCTACCTAATCATGTATTTAAGAGTTATACTATTCGTCCTAAGATTTATACTGTTAGTCTGAACAGATGTATTCCAAATCTTCCAGTACTAGTTGTCAAAGGGATATCTCCAACTTTCAGCTATTACTGTTGTTGTTGTTGTGTACCTTCATTTCTGATGACACTAAAGTGAACCTATCATGGGGTCCAAAACACATTGCAGAAATCATCCAGTTTGAGATCGCTTTAACTGCTCTGGTTCAATGCTAGAGAGTTCTGGGAACTGTAGCTTCATGAGACGTTTAGCCTTCTCTATTAGAGAGCTCTGGTGCCACAACAAACTACAATTCCCAGGATTTCCTAGCACTGAGCCAGGGCAGTTAGTGGCCTCAAACTGGATTATTTCTACCATATGTTTTTTCCCCCTAATTAAACTTTTATTGAGTTTTTACAATAAAACACATAAAGTCTATAGAACAATGACAACAACAACAACAACAACAACAAACCACAAGGGCCAAGGATATGTATCTGATGAATAGTTATTCTGCAGCAGAATAAAAAAAATATTTCTCAGCAAGGGCCAGAGAGTCCAGCTTGTCAAGTTATAGAGTGTCTGTCCAAAGATCCATTGGATCTAGTGGGAGTGCTGATTAATATAGTCAATAAAGATCATCCAGTCTTCTTGAAATGTATTAGTCCTTTTGTGACCAATGCAAAACTTCATCATAGCAGACAGTTTCTCCATCAATCACATACTCCAAATTCTAGTCCACCAGTTCTCAACGGAAATGTCACCTGACTTCCAACATTTGGCTACTTCTAATCTGGCAGCAGTAATGTGAAAAATTATCAGTTTCCTACATTTCAAGTTAGAATTACTTTTAATAAATATAGAAAGTAAAATCAAGACTGGACAGAAATTTATGGTTTGATTAGTAATACATGAAATTTGATACAGAACTGCATCCCAGAATTTTCTCACTTTACGACATTCAATAAAATGGATTATTTCTACCGTGTGTTTTGAACCAGGGTTTTATAGCTCAGGACCCACCCACCCCCAATTTTAGAACTTTCTTTTTAAGTACCAAAGTGCTAGATGTTTTGTGCCCAACTAGGAAGCTTTCCTAACATCTTAGTATTTAAATTCTGTAAACAAACCATACTGAAAGAGTTGCCAACTATACTTAGTCAGACCCTTGTGAGAAAGCCACAGCAATTGGTGCAAGGCAGAAACAGTCAGACTTCATTCAACCAGAAATTCACAGTCTGCATGCATACTTGGAATACTGTATCCAGTTCTGGGCTTCAGAAGATATTGACAAGCTAGAACATGTCCAGAGGAGGGTGGCCAAGAGAGTAAAATGTTTGGAAAGCCCAGTAAGGAACTCCTTAGGGAGCTAGGTATGCTTTTAGTTTGGAGAAGAGAAGATAGGGCCTTTACAGACTGCCAGAAATAATGCAGCTTGAAGCCCCTTTAACTGTCCTGGTTCAGTGCTAAGGAATCATGGGAACTGTAATTTATTGTGGCACCAGAGCTCTCTGACAGAGAAGGCTCAATGTTTCAGAAAAAAATACAATTCCCATGATTCCCTAGCACAGAGCCAGGACAGTTAAAGTGGCCTCAAGCTGCATTATTTCTGGCAGTCTGTAAAGGCCCATAGAGAGGTGACACTGATAGGCATCATTAAATGTCTGAAGGGAAGTCACATGGAAACTGAAGCAAGCTTGTTTTCCGTTTCATAGACAAGGGGGTTGTCCACACTGGCCAAATAAATCGGCTTCAAACCGCTTTGAAGGCTAGCTGTTTAGAAAACGCACCAGGCAAAACTGGGTGGAAAGTGAAACAAAGCCATGTTTTGGGGCTAAAAATCAGAGTAAAAAGCTCTTATACTCCAATAATGTGGAAAACGTGCATCACTGCACTGGCATATAAACACTCCAGCACCAGCATGGGAATGCAGCAAAGCAAAAACATGAAGGTGTGTCAAACAGGGCAGGTTGCTAATAATGCAATGGATGTAATTACAACATAAACAAACCAGACAGTTCAACATGGGGGCATAGGGTGAAGGCCCCCCTCCATGATTGTCTTTTGCCAATTTTTTGCTTGCACACTGATGCCCTGTACAGAAGGAGCATCACACGTGTGACTGTCTGGGCAATCAAAGGTGCGGCCATCTAATGGGATAGTATCTGGGCAGACGTGGGAGGTACGTGGGGGGTCACCAGCAGTCTATTTGTGCAACTGTGTACATGTATGATGAGGAGGCAACAACAACAAAAACTACCCAGCAACGTGGCTTGATGCCATGCTGTGTGGTCAGGCCTTGCATATTTGACCAACCTTGGCAATAGGCTGCGCAGGCACTGGGATTTTGACCTGCTTTGGGAAAAAAACAGGATTGAGCCTCTTTTTCCTGTCTGTCTGCTCTGGCCCAGAGTTACAAAAATAATCACTGCTGAGTAGATTTCTGCTAAAAATAATGAATAGGTGTTTGTTACAAGGTTGGATTCCAGCATTTCAAATAGAAGATAAAGATTTTTTTTTAAACTTTTTCTTTAAAGGTTTTGCCCTGACTGTGGGAAATGCTGACATGTGAGATTAAATTTTGTGTGACAAAACAAGTATTGAGACAGATGTTAATTTAAAATTTGTGAACTTCAGAGTCAACTCCTTTGATGAATGTGGAATGAAAGGCAGTACTCAGAGGTGGAAGCACAAACTTACATATATCCGTAAGCAATATTCCTGACTAATATGTTCCTACATTCAGGAATGTTCATGGCATTCAGTAGTGACATATAATAAATATAATAAAATACAGACACAGCTGTACTTTGCCCTACCTCTGCTCTGTTTCTGAAAGTGTGCCAAGGCTCACATTGCAGCCTTATGCATATCAATGAAAAGACTAATTTAGTTCAATAGAAACACAGTTACAAGGGAGTAAGCCCCACTGAATAGAATAAATATACACAGCTATGTACACACCAAGCCCATGCGTGTTTACTAGGAAGTAAAACTATAAAGTTTAGTGGAGCTGGTCAGCAAGTCAACATGCAGGGAGATCATAATCTAAGGTATCTGTCATTTTTCCTGCCCCCTTAATAATAAATAGTTCCAAATACGTTCTCAATCCATTAAAAATATAATCACTGTATGATTTCATTACTGGTTGCCCCTGTCTGAAGGCTACAATATATTCTTTTTTTAAAAATGCAATGTTTTAAATATATACTTATATAATAAAAAGCTGCAATACTGTATATACTCATGTATAAGTCTAGAAATGTAACTAAAAAAAATTGAACCAAAAAACCTGAGTTGACTTATCCATAGGTCAATGTAAGTACTGTATCTTAATTCTTATTTAAAAGAAGGAACTATCCCCTGGTGAAAGAGAAGAGTATAATCTGTCCTGGAAGCATCGATCCCCTCTACTCTCTCATCCATCCAGCCTTAAGAGTGAACACAAAGAGCTATGTCTGCTGTAATGTTGTAAGTTCTTTGACAGTGTTTTGCTTTGCTTCATCCTTTAATCCGGCGGTGCGCGGCGGCGGCAACCTTCGGCCTGGGCCGGTAAGTCCGGGGCCCAGGGCCTTAACTGGCCCCCAGGCCATAGGTTGCCGGTCCCTGCTTTAATCCTTTGCTATATGCCCCTAAATTTTACCTGCAACTTATCCATGGGTCATATCAAAATCCACCATTTCGTCCCCAAATTTTGCCCTCGACGTATACATGAGGTCGATTTATAGTCAAGCACATATGGTAAAAGATGTAAAGCAATTTTGTGGAGGGGGGGCTTATTGTTTTGATTCACAGAAAAATATCTCAAAACATTTAAGGAAGTGGGAAGGTTTGTTAGAGTTTTGACATGTATAGACCTTTGCACCTATATGTACAGAGGTATGAGAGCCAGTGTGGTGTGGTGGTTTGAGCATCAGACTATGACACTCAGGAACAGGGTCTGAATCTCTACTCAGCCATGAAACCCACTAGTTGAACCTGGGCATGTCACACTCTCAGAGGATGGCAATGGCAAACCCCTTCTGAAGAAACTTGCTAAGAAAACCCTGTGATAGGTTCACCTCAGGATCGCCATAAGTCGGAAGGAGTTCAAGGCACATAAAAACAACAAACCTCAATAGAGGAATACATGTTTAGTATTGCTGGGGCCTAGCTCATTCCCAGAACAGTTCCGTGTTCTTAAGCCAAGAGAACCACAACACAATAAACTGATTTTATTTCTGCCATCCCGTTGACGCCTTTATTTGATGAACTAACTCTTCCTGGGGAATTTCCAGATTTGATTACATACTAGTGCAAAGTCACAGGAGATATTTTTGTTTCCAGCAATAGGCAATACTTGTCCTCGGTACAATAAGATCTGTAAAAAGAAGTGTATACATAAAGAGGATGTCACTAATATAATTTATGGGTGTACCCTCACTGCAAGTATAGAAGTTTGACACCACTTTAGCTACCGGGATCCATAGTATCACATCATGCAATCTCTAGTTTGGTGAGGTTCTTAGAATTCTCTAGTCTACTCTCCTCAACTAAAAGTAGCATTAGAGGTCTTTGGCCAAGAGAGTTTATTGTAGAGGAGTGGTGCACCTTTTCCTAATCTGTTATATTTAAAGCTTTTAAACTGTTTTTACTTTAGTTCTATTCTTAATTCTATAACTCTTTGTTTTTAATTGTTCTTTAATACTATGACTGATGTTAGCTGTATTCTCTTTTAATCTATGAGTCTTACACTGAGATAAGAGAGAGGAAGAGGTAAAGCAGTTACTGAAGGAGGGTCTTCTTGGATTTGTTCAGAGATCTGCCATTGTTTTCCCCTGAGGATGAGAGCATGTGAGTTGCCCAAAGTCGCTCAGTGGGTTTCATGGCCGAGCTGGAATCGAACCCTGGTCTCCAGAGTCATAGTCCAATGCTTTAATTTTTGGCTGTAAACTGCCTTCAGTTACATGTCAGGAGAAAGGTGGGATATGAATTAAACAAGAAGACATCCTATAAAAAATCAGCAAGCTTCTAGGATATAGGTGAAAAGGGGCCCCAATCACTGAACAAATTGCTCCCTCCTTTTTCTAGGTCCTGTTTCTGTGTTTACCAGCCCAAGACTTTGAAGTACATGATTACTGTGTCACATGTAGTAAATACACTGTACAAATAAAAATGAATTGGTATCTCCCACTGTAGTCTAAGCAATATCTGTACATCCTACTGACTGATCCAACACTACTTTTTGGCTGATAGTCCTCATTGTTCTTTAGTCCAGCCTCCTCTCCTCTTTCTCTCATTGCCGCGTGAAATATCAGACTGTAAACACATAAGTGCAGTGATCTGTTCTATTGTACTCACGAAAACACCGTTTACACTGATGGCATCATATAAACAAATAGTATCTACTCCAATTCTACCATCCTCACTTGACCAAAGGTATCCTCCTATCTGTTCAATGACCCAAATCAGATGCATGGTGCTACCAATTTTGTTTCTACAAATTCCTCTTCAACATTCATCCCATCAATCTTCATTTCCCAAAACAAGAAAACTTTAACTCATGGAACTGCAGTAACTACATCTGCTCTCATTCTTCCTTTGCTAGCTTTTTCGTCTCTTCTCTCACTCTGTTATTTTCGTGCATTATCATCTAATCGTAGTTAGTGATATGAGCAGGTGTATGTGCCCACTTGGCACCTAGGGCTCACATTCCTCTACAACCCTCCTCTGTTGTCACTGGAAGAGTGATATTCAGTTATTGCAAAAGCATGGCTTGTTGTATCATCTAGACCAGGGGTAGGCAACCTAAGGCCTCGGGGGGGGGGAGGATGCAGCCCCCGGAGGCCTTTGGACCGGCCCTAGGCCGATCCTGTTGCCACCGCCTGCCATGGCTTTTCTGGGGCTGAGAGAGTGTGCATGCATTTTTTAAATTTGTTAATTTGTTAATTTTTTTAAATATTTATTTATTTATTTATTTATTTTTGGTGCTTCGGCCCCCCAATTGTCCGAGGGACAGCAACCTGGCTCCCGGCTCAAAAAGGTTGCCTACCCCTGATCTAGACTGACAAACTGTTGTTAAAGTTAACTATGGCTTGCTTATAACATGATTGCTTGTTTAATAAACCATGGTTAATATTATCTACACTTTATAGAGTTTGGATTAAACTAGAGTTTGGATTAAACTAGATTAGAATGGAAGTAAAAGCTTCTAAATTCATTTTACCAGCCAAGCTGAAGAATAGAAAAAGAGAGTACATAAGTCCAAAAGGAAACTAGACTTGTTCATGTCACACTAAGCCACAGTTCAGTATAATATTTAAATGCAGTCCTTGTCTATTTAGATTGCTAGCTCCTTAGAGGCAGGCACCTGTCTTATTTTCCCTGTGCTGTTCTTTTAATTTTTTGAAATATCACATATATCATTTTAAAAAACAAGTTCTTCCAAGGTGGTTAACAAAAAGACCTCCCATAGTTTCAACAAAGAGAGCAAATAATAAAAACAGCTCTTCCAAAAGAACAAACAAACCCAAACCTTAAAATGCTACTTTATAAGGGGTGCATAATAAGGCTTCTGCTTTGAAAAAAATAAAATAAAATAAAATAAAAAGAGTCACCAAGACTGTCAGAAATAGTGCAAATTGAGTCCACTTTTAGGGTTAGGGTTAGTGCTAGGGAACCATGGGAACTGTATTTTATTGTGGCACCAGAGCTCTCTGACAGAGAAGGCTCAACGTCTCAGGAAAAAAACAATTCCCATGATTCCCTAGCACTAACCCTAACCCTAAAAGTGGACTCAATTTGCACTATTTCTGGCAGTCTGCAACCCCTACAAGTAAGGATACACATAGATTATTGTCAATTTCACCACATAGCTACTGTGGAGTAAAGCAGGGCTAAAGAAACTCTGGCTTTTCAAGCTAAAACTGAACTTCATTTCCCATTAGCCCTGTCAGCCTGGCTAGTGGTGACAAAAGTAAAAGAATGAGAAGAGACAAAGTCCCACATGCTATGTGATGGACAAATATTTTTATTTTTTAAAAAACAACAACAACATGTTTTGGTTTTATCACCAACTGGACTTCTTCAGGGTATATTCAGTCCTCAGAAATTGTAGTCTGCAGAAGTTGTAGTCTGCATTTCATGTCCATTTATATAGACAGTGCAGGCTGCAACTCCAGAAATTTTAGAGGCTGGAATAGCCCCTGAAGAAGGCCAGCTAGTGATAAGGCGGATAAATATTGTGTTTTTTTTTTTAAAAAAATAAGTTTATGACCATTGCATTGCACATGGGACTTTGTCCTCTCATTTTTCCACTGTGAATACATGCTTTCCAGTTATTTTGCTTTGCTCCTGACTGGTGGTGAGGAAAGATCAGAGCACTAGCCAACATCAGCTGGGGAAGGGGAACAGAAACTCCCAATCTTTGAGGTAAGATCTTATCAATCTGCCTTATCAATCTGCAGACACAGCTGACTAGACCATCTTGGCAAATCCTTTTTCCCCTCTTTGTTGAATCATCACCTGTAATAGTAAGAGATGAAATGTCTCTAACAAGTCTTGGGCTGCATCTGCATTGCAGAAATAATCCAGGTTGACACCACTTTAACTGACATGGTTCAATACTATGGAATTCTGGGATTTGTAGTTTGTTGATGCATCAGTGCTCTCTGACAGAGAAGGCTAGATGTCTCAGAAAACTACAATTCACATAATTCCATAGCACTGAGCCATGGCAGTTGAAGTATGTCAATTTGGATTATTTCTGCAGTGCACATGAAACCATATAGAAACAGTAAAACACCAACATTCTTTCTTGCAAAGTTGCCAGTTAACAATCAAAGGCATTTGAACTCTAGTATGGCTGTCCTCTTGCAGAACTTAGAAAAGTTACTTTTTTACTGCAATCCCCCAGCTAGTGACCAAGTTGGCTTGGAGAAGTATGGATGTTACAGTCTACAAACAGTGACTTTTTCAAACTTTACCCTTCCCCACAACAAATGGCTTTTATATAGAAAGTAAAAACAGAATCCATTTGTTATATGGCGGAAGAGAGAGAAACAACTATGGACCTTATCACACGCTGCTCTCAAAAGTGGCAAGAAAGCGATATGAGCATCATTCCAGTGCTATAGCGCTAGTATAAATAAGCCGCTAGCGCTATAATAGCGCTATGGATCAGCTCGCGCTATTGCAATGC
>CM034710.1:100703999-100714814 GCA_020142125.1 Phrynosoma platyrhinos
CTAAGCAGAACATAGGAGTCTTATGTAGAAAATGTTTACAGTACAAGAATGCTGTGGCCTTATCAATGCAACCTTGACAGCAGTACAGAGCACAAAGCTAAGAGAAACAAATAGACAGACAGAAAAATTTCCAAAATCTCATCTAGAGTCCCAGTTGATTATCTAGTTTGACCCTGAATCATAGGCAATCATGGACAGTCATTTTAAAATACAGTTTCCAGGCAATTGGCTACTTCAGAATGTACTCAAATGTGAGAACACCAAAGTCTTGGGTCTGAATGAGGCCAGTACTACAGTAGTGCTGTGCTCTTTGCTCAGACCATTGGCTACTCTGTGACTTTTTAAAACTTGATTTTTATTAAACTTTATGAAAGTTGCTGTCAATTACAGGCTGCATTATATAAGCTCAACTACTGTCCTTTAATGACACAATATATTTTTATATGCTTGTATACTTTAATCTCTTGCTAAATGTGTTCACACTATTTTAATCAATTACCAATTGCAGCCAGCACATCATTACTAGAATGTGTGATAATTCTCTTGGTTTCTCAGCAACAAGAAGAAGAAAACTTGCCATGACAGAAAGTGATAACCCTTGTCTCTTTCAGATCTCAATTTTATCGCTCTGTTGTAAATCTTCTGGATATTTATGACATTCATTCTCCCCCCCTTACTACTCACTGATATCAGCAAGTAATTAAATGGTAAAACTGATATCAGCAAGTAATTATTATGCCTGAGTAGGTGTAGCACCTACTGATTGTATGAAGTTCCTTTCAGCCACTACAAATCTGAGATATAGCTATTCCAAACCACACCTCCTCAAGCCTGAAAATGAAATCCATTCCTTTCCCAGAAGCTTGGAAAGCTACTCTGGGGGGCTGCAGACTGGTGGCTCTGGGCCGCCCTGGTAAGTGGAGGATTAGGGCCACGGCAACCCCATGCCATGGCTCTGATCCTCCCTTTTGCTGCCCCGAAAAGAGCGGCAAAATGCCGCTCCTTTCAGGGGCGGCAAAAGGCCACTCTAAGAGCTGGTGCACAGCTCTTCAGTGTCCCTTCTGGTGCAGCACATCAAAATGCTGCACCAGGAGGGCATCCTGATGGTGCCAGCATGGGGTTGGGATGGCTGGTGTGTGGCCTATCTCTGCCTCCAGGCCAGCCTTTTGGGCCAGTCTGTAGAGGCTCTTTGTTGCTCAAAGAACAGGTGTGTGTGTGTGTGTGGGGGGGTACTGGTGGGTCCCCACCAATTGTCAGTGATACTTCAAATGTTGGGAAAATTAGCTTTGCAAGAGGCTCAGGTAATCTCTGGACCATGTGCACCTGTATATACCAGTACTAACTGAGGGGCTGTACAGATGGGCAGGAAAAGGTGACATAAAGCTCCCTTACCCTAAGCTGCAGCAACCGCACCACCTGCCCCGAGAATGCTCAAATGGGGACGGAGCAACTGCACTAGGGGGCAGTCAGTGCAGCTTTTCTGAGGCCATATTGAAGCCACACCAATTGCACTGCTAGCCCCAAGGATGCCATGAAGGGAGATGGAGCAACTGCACGAGCTGGCCGCGGCTGCTTTAATTTTTTTTGTTCTCTCAGATGCATGCGCACAGGCACATCCTGGCAAACCTGCACTGAACATGTCATAGGGTGGTATACAGTCTGTCACTCTCTGCGTACAAAGGTGACTGAAGTTTGGCGTGCCTGCACACCTGTGCAGGACCTGTCATGCACCCATCTATCATGCAAGGATTCACTGACCTCAGCTTCTCTCATGTAGTGGGTGCCGTAGACAGGTGCTATTGTCTGATTGTGCAACCCTTGAGGCAGAGGAATGAGTTTGTCAACTAAAAAGGCACCTATTCCAACGTCCTCCACAAAACATGTCCCACACAGATCATGGTGGAGAGGAGAGGTGTATGCAAGGGAGGTTTGTGTGGACTGACTGGAAATATGTAGCTGGTGGTCATGCAAGGGACATGGTCAGCAGGACACACAGACAAATGTTGCTCCAGCAGCCCCCCACCAGTCATGCCAGAAAGTGGTGGGCAGGTCTTATGCACACCTGCACACTTGCGCAAAAGAAGTCACAAAAGCCTCTTTCATACAAGCTACTATGCATGCTGACAGTAAGTGTACATGTGATGGAATGCATTTATTGTCATAATAGAAAATGGTTGCCAGGGCAAATGTGTAGGGTTACAATTAGGGTTAGGGTTATAATTAGGGTTAGGGTTAAGGTTCTAATATTAAAGTGCACCTGCAGTGGTGCATCCACACCTGGAAGCATAGGGTGCTTTAAATTACAGCCTGCATTGTAGGGCGCATGCTCTGGATTGCTGACTCAATTTCTGCCACATGTGCGGCAGTGCATTTATACGGATGTTTTAAATCTCTGGCACCCTTTTTCTGATGCACCATATGCGAAGGTATGAATCTTTCTGGAAGAATCAGGAAAACACTGCTCCTTTTTGGAGTGGCTTTTCCTGGCATGTGGTGTCTAGAGGGTGCTTTCCTCTGGCTTTTAGGCATGTGTTGTCTAAATGCCACTCCTACAGGTCAGCCTGAAATCACCTCTTTTTGCCCGTCTGTACAGTCCCTGAGAGGACTCCCAGTTTTGGGTGAATTAAAAAGATTTTATTTATTTAAAAATATTCAGAGTCCAATAGTGCACACACAAGATAACAATCCAAACAAAGACAGCATACAAAGTTAACCAAAATGGAATTGCAATGTAATTTAGATGTACCCTATTTATTTAATGTAACATTATTTGAATCTTAGGGGAAAGCAGACAGGCAGGAAGAGCCGACTTGGGGGTGGCATAGGGGCATGGCAACCACATGCCACATGCCTCAACTCTGCCCCCAAGCCAGAGTCATACCACCTGCCTGCCCAGATGGTGGGTGGCATCACAATTTTTCTGCAGGGTGGTGTTTATACATCCTGCATTGCAGAAATGCTGAAGAGCCACTGCTGCAGCAAGAAGGGCAGCTTTTTTCCACCCCAAAAAGGAATAGACTTTCCCCACTTCTTTTGGGTTTGGAAAAATGCTGGATTGGGGCCATGTCATGCAGTTGCCGTGGTCCTGATCCAACACTCCAAGGGGTGGCCAGAAGCCGCTCCTTTGGGGCAGTCTGCTTTGCCTCTTAGTTATTTGTCCTGACTTACTTTTGAGCTTTATTTCTTCTATCACAGGAATCTCAGAAATTGTATTTCTGTTATGGAAAGTGGTGAGTAGAATTAATTGTTGTTACTGTGTGCTTTGAAGTTGTTCTGATTTATGGCAATCCTAAGATAAACCTGTCATGGGTTTTCTTGGCAAGCATGCCAGATGGATGGATTTATTCAGATAGGTCATAGGCCTGAATTTTCAAGACCTAAGCAGAGCAATGGAGGATAGGGGGCTTGGAGATGTCTCATCCATAGGGTCACCATGTATCGGGATTGACACGATGACTGTTAACAACAACAACAACAACAGAACATCACAGCTACCTGTTTCCTACTTTACAAATCAAAGGAAACATGTTTCAGTGGTACTGCCCATGGTTTGCAGGAAGAAGGGTCCTGATTTATCCCAAACCAACTCCACTTAAAAGGATTTCAGGTCATGGGAAAGACCTTTCTCTGTCTGAGGACCTGGAGAGGACCAGTCAGAGTAGACGATACTAGGCTAGACAGACAAATCATCTCACATCTTTCAATGCCCCAAGGAAATATATCTTTATGAAACTTGATATAACTGTAACACCATTACAGAAGGATGGAGTTTCAGAACATGAACTGATAGCACTGTAAATTATCTGCTTTTTATGCACAAACTTTATCTTTGCATGACTGGCAATCCAAGTCTTTTAAAATACATGGATTAGTTTGAATATGGGAAAGTCCAGCTAAGTATAGAAGAGTTAAGATAATGCCAGAGTATGCATTAGGGCATGGATGGAGAAAACAACACCCTTTGGGGCTCTTTTCCTTCACTGATGTAATCCTAAAATGCATTTTAGCTGTTAAAAATCCTGTATGACTAGTAGGAGGATACTAATAATCTCTTTGATACAGTTGAAACTAGCACAGCTGGCAGATAAGCATTTTAATGTATTCTAAATTAAGACAGCATACATACAATCTGCTAGAGGTTTACAATGAATTCTTTATCTATGCTGCGATAGGACTAGCCACCTTAAGGTTTATCATACAACAATGGGTTATCTTTTCTAAAGAAGTCCCCAAAGTATTCTGGAGATAGTTTGTGTTCTTGGTGGTCCATAAAAATAATACAATGGTATAGATTTTATGAACTGAAGACTAGCATTTCTTCACAGCAATACCATATTGGAGCTTCCTTCCCAAATAAATTAAAACTGCAAAAGAAGCTAATTAATACACATCTCAAATACTCTCAAGGCTACATTTAACACAGCAGTATAGCAATAGAATAAGTAGCAGCCTTTCTTTAGTAAGTAAAAGAATGGCCCTATTTGTATTTGCATTACTTTTTTACTTTCTATCTCAGGATTTAAATAAAATGATGTGCAATACAGTACAACTGAGGTGTACCAATACTTCCAGGGCACAAGGGAATAAGCATAGCCTTCATTTTCTCAGTGTGCTGGGTGGTATACTTTGAAAACCTTTCATCACAGCAAAACATGTTCATTTGAAGTTTGAATGATTGGACAATTATAGCTTGCTCAGAGCAATTTATGCTCATATTTATGCCTAATGCAATTGTTACTCCTAAATATGGTAGGACCCATCAGTGGCAACCCTAGGGTTGGTGTCACCTGATGCAGCAACTCATGGTGTCACCCCCCCATTGACCTCCTTCTGTTTCACACCATACAGAATCCTTACCAATACTTTTTTGCTCTAATGTTACTCGTAAATTGTAATTCATATATACAACTGAATGTAATGCTAATAGCTGTGACATGAACAACTAGCAAAATTAAAATTATACCTTCAAATTACAATATCATATGCACGACCTAAATGTATTTACATATGCATAGTGAAGATTTAGTTAAAATGTGATGTTTTTAAAGAAAATTTTAAAAGAATAACAAAGTTTTAAAATTTCAATTTTAATTTTTTTAATTAAAAATTTTGAAATTTGAAATTTAAAAAATCCTGGGCCTCTCCTTTCTCCTCCCACTGAGCTTCACCCCACTCCTACCATCTTTTAAAGCATTTTAAAGGGAAGCAGATAAATGCCACAGCCCATTTCTGCCAAAAAGCAGGTGTTTGAGGAACAGTAGTCACCCCCCCTTACAGTATCACCTGGTGCAGTACGCGCACACCCCCACCCCCATAGTGACATCATTGGGTCCCATAGAATCAATGGAATTGCTATTGATTTAATGTATATATCCCAATTGGGACTCATAACTGACTTTAACTGACTTTTTTAGAAGACAAAATCCTGTATCAAGTTCCCGAATATCTGATATTTATATATTTCCACATAAAAAATATGGAACCAAAATGACCATTTCAGCCAAATGAAGACATCATGCAGAATGAAACATTACTTAACTGATTAATTGATATCCTGCATTTCTCCATATAGGATCCAAGGTGGCCATTAAAGGTCTAAAGATCCTGAAGAAGTCTTATGCACAGAACAGCAAATTTATCTGAAAGATGCAAAGAATTTACAAATGGAAGATGTTAAGATTCTTTCTTTCTTTCTTTCTTTCTTTCTTTCTTTCTTTCTTTCTTTCTTTCTTTCTTTATTTTGGGCATGAACTACCAAAAATGACAACCCTCACTCCCAGAAATGGCTGGAAGTCTGTTTTTAATTTTCTTTATGATGAACAGTGCAGGAGGTGCTGTGATCTTTGTTGTTATCTGCCTTTGAGTCGACTTTGACTCATGGCAACCCTGGATGAGACACCTCCAAGAACCCCTATCTTCCACTTCTCTTCTTAGTTCCTGCAATCCCATGCTCGTATTCTCCCCTCCTCTGATTGAGTCAATTCATCTGGCATGTGGTCTTCCTTTCCTTCTTCTGCCCTCCACCTTGCCTAACATTATTATATTACCCGGTGTTCCATGCCTTCTCATTATATGGCCAAAATACATCAGTCTCAATTTTGTTATCTTGGCTTCTAATGCGATCTCTGGCTTGTTCCAAGACCCATCTGTTTGTCTTTTTGGCTGGCCACTGTATCCTAAGCACTTCTCTCAGCACCACATCTCAAATGAGTAGATTTTTCTTCTCTTTGCTTCCTTTACTTTCCATCTCTCACATCCACACATAGCGATGGGGAATATCTTTAGTACTAAAACATCAACAAATACAGAATAAAAAGAAACAAGTACAAATATGATGGCTCAAACAGTTCTAACCTTCTTTACTCTTTAATAATTTTTTCTAGTTCTTCTATTCCCCTTTTAATAGCTGCTGCTGTAGGCTTCCAGGGAAGGCAATTTACAAGGAGAGTTGGGATAGGGTTGGAGCCTGGAGAGAGGCTGCATGCATCCTAAGGCCACACTATTCCTGTTCCTATTCTGGGACTTTCTGGTGCTGGACTACATTTTCTTGGCAAATATTAATAAATGAAAATAGGAATAAAAGTCACTTCATGAGATATTAGATAATTAAAAATATGTGATTTTGAACAACAAAGAAATGGAGAGAATTTATACTGATGGATTAGAAGTGCCAACGAAGAATTCTTAAATGGAGATATTGCTTTTACAGTCCAATCAATGACCAAGCTTTTTTCCACAGGCAACTCATTAGACACAACATATGGTAAGTATATTTTGTGGGCAGTTCTGCAGTCTAGAGTTTAAAGTGAGCAATTAGATATTTGAATACTGATAAGACCCAGGTTTAGACCTTCTTTTTAGCAATGAAGTACTGTGGATGGCCTAGTTTTTCTCTCTCCATCTAATGAAACTTGCATATGAAAGAAAATGAATCATTTTGAAAATGATTTTTTTTTTAAAATTAAGGACTCCTATGTCTATTAGCTTAGATAGCCAAGTGAAGATTCACAACTTCCGACTTTGATTGTCACTACCTCTGACATCAAGAGACAAGTGGGGAGAAAGTGTGCTATAAAATATGAGCAGCATTTATTACCATGGTGATCTCCGGTAATGAGGAAATACATAGTTTTGGATTCTTATGGTCTGAGCTCATTAATATTTACTTTTCAGTGCATAATGATATCCATTGGAATTTGCAAATAAAGGCCCATTCACACTACAGTATTATGGTGCTATTATTCCACTTAAATTGCCATGGTTCCACTCTATGGAATCCTGGATTTGCCATTTAGAATTCTCAGCAAGAGTGCTCCAGAGCCTCACCAAGGATCCCAGTGGGTGCAGCCATGGTAATTAAAGTGGAATAATAACACTACAAGTGTGTGGTGTGATTCAGCCTCCTCTTTAGATTCTGAGCAAAGCAGCCTCTATCCAGGCTTGTAGCCACAGAACCCTGGGTCTGCAGAGTCAGTCAACCTCTCACCAATCTCACATTTTAGGGATATTCAAATCTACCTCCTCCTTAATGGAGAAGTCCTCTGGGAGAACCATGACTATCATCCCCACTGTACAGGAATCTAAGGTCAGAAACTCCCTCCCCCGGGCTTGGTGGCAAAACTCAATAGTGACTTGCCTTGGGTCATCCAGTGGGTTTCCATGGTTGAGTATGTATTCAAACCCTGGCCTCTGGAATCCTAGTCCAGCACTCAACCCACTACACCAGTCATGGGCCAATTCACCTGTGGGTTGTACTCCCCCAGCAAGCTCAAATATCCCTATTTTCCTCTGCAGTCCCTCTCAGTCACTTGTTATTACCATATTGAGAGGTACTCCATGTCCTGCTCTCATGCTGCAACAGAATGCTGAGTGCCGAAAGTACAGTAGCCGAAGGAACAAGCAGTATCCAATAACAAACAGTCCGGGGTCAAAAGCCATAAATCAAAGCAGAGGAGTGTTTCTCTGCTTTGTGTGTGTGTGTGTGTGTGTGTGTGTGTCTATGTGTGTGTGGCCTCCCACTGCAGAAGAAATGGGGGTATTTGGGGGTAGTGTGAGGTTTTGAGATGGGATTGTTTGATGGTTTTTCAGGAATTGGGAGGGGAGCTTTCTGCATGATTTTTAAATTTCCCCCAGTAATTTGGGGATTGGGTGAGTAATGGAGAGTTTCAGGGGGCAACAAAAAGGCAGCAATTTTCACACTGATAAAAGCACATAGAAGGGATGTGGTGGCTCAGTGGTTAACACATTGACTCTGACAATTTTAATATTGGCAGGTCAGTGGTTTAAGGCCCAAGTGCCTCATGACGGAGTGAGCTTCCATCACTAGTCCCAGCTTCTGCCAACCTTGGAGTTCGAAAGCATGTAAAAGTGCAAGTAGATAAATAAGTACCACTTCAGTGGGAAGGTAACAGTGTTCTATGCAGTCATGCTGGCCACATGATCACAGAGTTGTCTTCAGCTTAGTAACAGAGATGAACACCACCCCCTACAGTCAGATACGACTTGACAAACTTGTCAAAGGGGAAACCTTTGAAAGCATTTTAGGTTAGAATACTACAGTTTCTAGTGTAAATATGCCTCAGATTCAGGTGAATCCCAAGGTGCACTGGAATAATAATGAAGCTACTATGGCTCACCCCAAAGCAACTTTGGATCCTTGGGAAAATTCAGGAATGATCTGGCAAGTCAGAGGTGTAAGCACAATGCATGCAAATATTAATTTCCTCCAGGAATGTAGCTACAAGGTGGGACAGTTAAGAATTCGGCCCCTTCCAATTAAATTTTCTTTTAGTCCCCAAATATCTAGCATTTCTAGCATTACAGTACTTTAAAATAATGGCTGAACAGACTGGCAAAAAGAGCTGGTGTACTAGTAGCTTTGGGGCGAGACAACTGCACGCTGCACACCCTAACTCCACCCCAAGCTGGCATCATGCTGCATGGACACCCAGACGGTGGGCAGCAGTGGGACATTTCTGCAGTGATTATATTCTGATTATATGCTGCAGGAGCGCAGAAGAGCTGCAGCAATGGTATCAGCGAAAGGGGCGGCTTTTTTTCCATCCCAAATGGGAGCGACATTTAGCCACTTCTTTTTGGGCTGGAAAAATGCCTGATTGGGGCTGCGGCGTGTGCTTTTTTTGTAGTTTTTTGTGGCACCAGAGCTCTCAGATAGAAAAGGCTAAATGTCTCATAACACTACAGTTCCCAGAATTCTCTAGCACTGAGCAAGGGCAGTGAAAGCAGTCTCAAACTGGATTATTTCTGCAGTGTGTTTTGGACGTAAGTCTTGTTTTCACTATTTTGCTTTAATGTGTAAGCTGTTTTGAGCCCCCTTTGGAAGAAAGGTGAGATATTAATCAAATCAAAACAAGCAGAAACTTCTAAAAAACAAACTCAAAAGACTCCTTAAAAATAATTTAAAACCAAAAAGTTAAAAACCCCAGAGCAGTTTTAAAAACTAAAGGCCATGCAGACAGAACACTGTTTTAACTGCCCATTGGGAGCTCAGAAAAGAGATAGAGCCAGCCTTACATCCTTTGGCAGGGAGATCCACAAAGTGTCGCTACAGAGAAGGGTACTTCCTTTCTACCTGAAATAATATGAAGGAGTGTTCTGAGGGCACGCAATCTATGTATGCTCCTGGGTGAGTATTCATATTTCTCTGGTGCTACCTCCCTATTCTTGGCTATAATCCATGCTCTTGTCATCTCCAGCCTGCACTGTGCTAGCCTTCTCCTGTTATACCTTAACTAGAGGCTTTTAAAATGACCAATTGCCAAAGTACAAGTTTAAAATATTCCTAATTGCATCAGCTGGGGTTGTGGAATGACAATTCCTGGGATTGCAGGAGATTAAGGGCCTAAGCAGACTGTCAGAAATAGTGCACATTAAATTGAGGCACTTCCCTGGCTCAGTGCTAGGGAATCATGGGAACTGTAATTTATTGTGGCACCAGAGCTCTCTCACAGAGAAGGCTCAATGTCCCAGAAAAAAATACAGTTCCCATGATTCCCTAGGACTGAGCCAGGGCAGTGCCTTAATTTAATGTGCACTATTTCTGGCAGTCTGCTTCATCCCTGCAGTGGTTTTGAGAGCGTTGCCAATGGTAGATTGCCTTCTGTTTAAAGACCTCCTTCTGTGGAGATCTTGATGGCCATCTGTCAGGGATGCTTTGATTTTGAGTTTCTGCATGGCAGAGGTTGGACTGGATGGCCCTTGTGGTCTCTTCCAACTCCGATTCTATGATTCTAGTGTGACCACCAGAGGGATGTAGGATTGCCAGGTGAAATAAGGTTTAGGGCACTTTTTCCTTTAATGGTTGCATAGGAAGGGAGATTGCAGCAGGTTTTCATGTGTGACAACCAACAGCTGCTGTAATTCCCTCTTCTACACAACCATTCAATGGACAGGAGCCCTATTCCTTATTTTACTGAGCAACCATAGGGTGGAGGGATGTTCCTTATGACATCAGCAGAAGGGGATACATTTGCCACTCATGTGTGCCTTGTTCCTCTCCATTACCCTCTTGTCTAGCTCAAGTTGGTGCCATTTGCATTTTAACTTCAAGAGATACAGCATTTGACTAAGGTTGCCAGGTAAAATAAGGGACAGAAGTCCTAAAAATTTAATGGTGGTGTAGAAGAGGGGATTTTTAGCAGGTGTTGCCTTTGTGACAACCAACAACTGCTGAAATTCCCTCTGCTGATGCTGCTGTTGTTGTGTGCCTTCACGTCATTTCTGACTTATGGTGACCCTAAGGTGAACCCATCATAGGACCTTATCACACATGGCCCACAAAGCGATAATAATCCT
>CM034710.1:100735859-100746307 GCA_020142125.1 Phrynosoma platyrhinos
CAACAGTAAGCCTGCCTTTTCACTTTCTTCTTTGATCTTCCTTAATAGTTGTTCCAGGTTGTGAGGTTTTCTGCTAGTATTATGGTGTTGTCAGCATATCTCAGATTGTTGATATTTCTTCCTCCTATTTTCACTCCTCTTTCTTCCATGTCTAAGCCTGCTTTTCTTACAATATGTTCTGAATATAGGTTGAATAGGTAGGGTGATAGGATGCAGCCTTGTGTGACTCCTTTGCCAGTTGGAACTATTCTGTTTCTCCGTGTTCTGTTCAGACAATAGCCTCTTATCCTGAGTACAAATTCTTTATTGTGACTATAAGATGTGTTGGCAGTCCCAAATCTTTAAGGGCATTCTATAGCCTTTCATGATCTATGCAGTCAAAGGCTTTGCTATAGTCTATAAAGCACATGCTGATTTTCTTTTAGAACTCCCTGCTATGCTCCATTAGCCATTGTATCATTGTGAACCCTGGTGCCTCTTCCTTTCCTGAACCCTGCTTGGACCTCTGTGATTTCTCTCTCTATGTGTTGTTGGAGTCTACAGTATTTTACCATGTCATCTTGCTATGGAAACTTGGTATTTGCAGTTTGGGGTGTGATACATGGGATTCTCTGCTTCCTAATTCTAGTACCTTACTAAACTATAAACCCCAGAGTTCCATAGGATTCTGTTATGGCAGTTTAAGTGGGCCCTCTATATTCACAGGGTTAGAGGTGCAGGCCCCCCATGAAAGTGGAAAAATCACAAAACAAAACAAAACAAAACAAAAAACCACAAACAAAAACAACCCTCCTCCAATCACCTTTGTTAACCTGAGAGAACACTCTCTAGAAATTCCTGAGTCCTCCAGCACAATTCTATAGTCAACACCCACTGGATCATGCTGGAGGACCTATAAATGCCTAGAGAATCATTTTCTCTAGGAAAATCTAGGCCCTCCAGTGCAACTCTATGGCCAAAATCTGACAGTTGTGCTGGAGGACCTAGAGATTCCTAGAGAGAACATAATAATTAAATCCACAAATGTCAAAGCTGCAAATGTGGAGGGCCAACTATCGAACTATAATTATGTAGTATGAGGATTAAAGTGAACTACTGCAATGGCTTTGAAAGCGATCCCATGACTCCTGTAATCTCATTTAATTCTGTCAAGAAAACTTGACATAATCCCATTTTGGGTGAAAGGTAGGATATAAATCCAAGAAATAAACAAACTATGATGTATTAGGTTCTCCTATCATTTTTCCTCTTTCAGGACATATTTATCATTTCTTCTCCAAACAACGTCAGCTAATGCTATTTGATTGCATCATATCCCAGTGTTTTTGTTGCATTACTACTTATTTGGTTGCTCTAACAAGTAATTTACTAACAAGTAATAAAGATAGTGGTTTTTGCTGTCAGATCTCAAGAAAAGTCAACATCAGATCACATTGACTGATTTTAACCAATACAGAAACAGGCCCCATGCTTGTAATATCTGGCCGAATCTTCTTTCCTCTTCTTCTCACTAAAGGTCAAATTACTCTGCAGGAGTGCAACATCAGATGAATTTTAAATTATGCTATCTTGAGGTGCTATGCAATATTAATTTACAGCTGCCCATCAAGGTTTGGCACACTGACCACCTGCTTGGGTTGGTTCACTTTCTTCCTGATAGACCAGGAGCGCACAGCTTTGACTTTTTATTTCTTATAATAGTAGAGTATAACATACACTGTGAAGATAATATTAATAAATACTTCTTACCAAATTGCTGCCAAATTTTCTCACACACATACCCTCCCAATGTCAACATAGAATTTTATTGTTGTAACCCATACTCTCCACTTTTATATAATGGGAGAAGATAGGTGAGGTTTCCAAACTTACAAATATTGTTTTAATCATTAACAACTATAATGAGGTTCCACTGCAACTGACATCTTAATAATGCAAAGAGAATTAATTAGGATTATCTTTGTACCTTTGTACCTTTTGGCCAATGGATCCTAGGAGTTAGTGAAATGGCAAACCAATATAATTTTGAATGTAGTGCTTCCAAAGTGTCTCAAGCTAGCATTAGGGTTGAGACTCCCCACAGAAGAGGAGTGTTGCATGTAAAATAGAAGCATATGAATGAGACCCAGGACATCACGACATCTGTCATAGGCATGATGGGGTTACATTATGATATGTAAGACAGTGCTTAGGTCAATGAACTATTCACTTCGCAACTGAGCAGTCCAGAAAGAAGATGAGCTGTGGAGATTGTTTGTTCCATTCACCCCCTTCCCAAGCCATAGGGAAAGGAGCAAGTTTGTTTAGTGTACCTGTTCAGCTTCTTCATTATTTCATTTTCTAGAAAGGTTAGAAGAATGTTTAAAGACATACTTCAGAGAACAATTTATTTTATTTTATTTTATTTTATTTATATGTCACTCGTCCCCCAAATTTGACCTAAGGCAGCTCACAAAAGATGCTTAAAAACAACAGCAGCAGCACCCACAGCATAGTACAATTTTAAAACACAATTAAAACACCACATGAATATAACCAAGTTAAATTGTAAACTCCTTTAAAAGGATTTCACAAAGGACTATATTGGCATTCTTTGAGATTAAGAAAGATGTTTAGTGTCTTTAGAGACTATTTCTGGCTTTGACCATACTATCCCATTATGAGGTAACATAATAAATAAAAAAACCTGTAAAAAAAAAGGACCCCATATATGACTCACTGGTTGTTCTCATGCATTTATTTGGGAGTCACCATTCGGGACTCAGTATCTCATCCAGTAGCCCACAAAATCAGGCTAAAAGTAATAGTAGAATGGCAGATGACAACTATAATGGAAGTGATTCAAAACAAGGATGATGGTGTTTCTACAAGGATTGTAGGAACAAGGAAAGCAGTTATAGGGAACATCAAGTGAATGTGTCCATTTTAGATTATTATTGTAAGAGTTGCACAGTTCATGTAACAGCTCTAGTGGTCTGTACTCCAATTTCCTATTGGCATCATTTATAAATTATTCGGTTTACATCCAATTAAAACAAAGTATCACACACACATACACACATTTCACCTATAGTAGTGCAGTAATGTTTCTCATGTGTTGCTGTACAGTATAGTATTAGTGTTGTGTAACTCCATCAGTAGATATTTATGAGACAATGTAGAATCTTAGCCAAGGTTTGGTGACTCTCTGATCAAGTATGTGGATTTGTATGGCATAACAGATAGAAAACATATTTTCATTTTTGTACAGATTTTTCTACCAGGTAAATCAAGGCAGTTTGCATAAAAATCCTACACTGCTTCCCAATAAGGCACTGGATAGCAAAAAGGATCTTTCTTCCAGATATTTTGGACTATAGCCCCCATGGTTCCTAACTATTGGCCATGATTGCTGGGCCTCATGGGGTATTTACTCCAGAACATAAGTTTTACTTACCTTTTACAAGATGTGCTCCATCTTGTCTATATACTGGACTGGTTCTGAACAAGTGAAATCAGAGGAGGATTGTGCCAGTTCAATGATATGCCAGTTCAATGATAACATACAGTATTTAGTTATCATTATATCTTGCCTTTCCTCCATTGATAGATCAGGTTCTGAGCAAATGGCTGTGTTCTTCCGTTTTTATGCTAACAACTACTTTTTGAGGTATGTAACTGGCACAAGGTCAAACAGTGAAATTTAATGGTTCATTGGGAACAAGAACATAGATTCCCAAGACCTAGCCCAATTACTTCATTGTCACTAAATCTGTTAGTGGGAAAGCTATCATAATTGTTGCACACCTCATCATCATAATCTGTTGAATTTTATATCTTGCCCTTCCTTGTAAGAGCTCAGGGTGGTTCCTTCTATATAATTATGCAAAAAGGGATCTTGCAGCACCTTTGAGAGTAAATGTATGAAAAAAAATTGTAGCATAAGCTTTCTTAGACTTGGTCTACTTCCTGAGGTGTAACTTCTTTTGTACAGTTAGTCTCAAAAGTGCTACAAGATCCTTTTGTATAATGACATTCCAGGGTAACACAATCATGTCTGAGATTTCTATATGTTAAAAGCATGAATTAGAAATATCTTAAATTACAAATCTAAAATGTTAAATTATGGATCTAAAGCTACAAGTATCTAAAATTACAAATTTAGATGTCTGACAAAATGCAATAAAATACAGTACATATATGCATACTTAAAAACATCTATGAATTTTTTTGCTAATTCTTGAAAGACAAACATGTGGGGGAAAGCTGGATTTCTGATAAAAGAGAATTTCAGAACAAGGGAGCCAACACTGAGAGAGCCCTGGCATCTGCAGTATCTTGGTAGGCCTTGTTATTTTGAGACATTAATCTTGACACATGAGCAGGTCAGTACTGGATCAATTGGTCTTTCAAGCATCTGGCTCCTGATCCTTTTGTATACTATGGGGCAAAACAGACTGCGGGTAAGGGGTGGCTTAATGCCACCCATTCGAGCACCGGGTTGGCACTGTGGCAACCGCACACTGTGGCCCCGATCTGGCATTTTTCCAGTGCAAAAAGAAGTGGCAAAATGCAGCTCCTTTTTGTGCTGGAAAAAAGGTGCCCCCTTTGCCACCACCACGGCTCTTCTCCGCTCCTGCCATGTGCAGCATGTAATTGCTGCACTGCAGGAACATCCCTATGCTGTCTGCCATCTGTTTGGGTGGGTGGCATGATGATTGCTTGGGGGCAGAGTTGGGGCGGGTGGTGTGTTGTCACTACACCCTCAAGCCGCCAGGTCACCGGCTCAAATTGCTGGTCTGTTCAGCCCCTAATACTAACACCTAGAATAATATGTGTTCCCACAACAGGAAGTAATGTTTAAAAAGAAACTTTAATAAGCCATATCATGGTGGAAAACTGAAGGGAAGTTAGGGAAATCCAGAGCTGATTGTTCAGCTCCAAAATCTTTGATGCTTATCAACAAGATTGTGTTCAGAGGTGTTTTGTTTCATTCCCCACCCAAAGAGCTCCTCTGTGCTTTGATGGTCATTGTCCTGTTGAAAATGATGAATTTCAGCTGATTAAGAATTTATCACCAACTCTGGAGTTAAGGCTATCTCCTATGGGAACTTGTCATACCACACAAATGCATTATCAATGAATCTGGAATACTCAGCTCCCCTCATCCTCTCTTGGTTTATATTGAAAAGCCAGAGGCTACCTTTCTGTGTGTGCTGATAACAGAAGGCCTACAAGGATAATCTCAGCAAGGATAGAGAAACATGGAATTTACAGAGCAACGTGATGACAATATAAGCATTTGTAAAAGAAGTCTTGAACCTTGGACCACCAGGAACCAGTAAATACCCAGTTCAGATGTTAAACTTCCTTTTAGCCTAACTTAAAATACAAGGTTAATGAATATATAAAATGTGAGCTCCTTTTGGCTGTTCATAGATGAAAGGCCAAGTTTGGAAATGTTGGCCATTATTCTACATCAGCTGTTTAGTTAAGTATGCCTAATAAAGTAACCTCTTCTGGCCTGACCCTTCCCATACCTGATGCAAAGGTAATTTACCTAGCTGGAGGATTTGGGGAATTGCAGTCCAAAAAACAACAACTGGCACCCTGTTGGGAATTTACAGCATCATAAACCAGTTTCTGATTGTGCAATTTAGAAATGCAGCATTGTGCAGTGGTCTCATTCCCAAGAAAGAAGCATTGTTGTAGTGATATCAATACACAAGCCAAGTATGACCTTGCACAATAGTATGGCACTTTCTGGGGTAGGCAGCTCTTGCTCAATGACAGTGCATGTGGAGGGGGGGGGTCAACAGCCCCTAACTGAGATATAGGGCACTGGCAATCCTGAATGGAGGGCAGTGGGAAGTCATGGGTGCCCTGTGCCCGGCTAGAAAAATGTCCCTATCTTTTGGGGCCCTGTTATACAGTAAGAACCCCTATTACACAGTGTCACAATTTTTTAACATAGGGCCTTTACAGACTGCCAGAAATAATGCAGACTGAGATCCCTTTAACTGTCCTGGCTCAGTGTTAGGGAATCATGAGAATTGAATTTTTTTCTGGGACATTGAGCCTTCTCTGTCAGAGAGCTCTGGTGCCACAATAAACTACAGTTGCCATTATTCCTTAGCACTGAGCCAGGACAGTTAAAGTGGCCTCGATCTGCATTATTTCTGGCAGTCTGTAAAGGCCCATAGTTGCACATCATGTCAATGAAGTAGATCCCTCATCATAAGTTAAACATTGCAACCTGTGATGCAGGAACTTGACTAATTTTTCCAAGATGTAGAGGAGATGTATACGAAAAATACTAGTACTCAGAGCTTGGGAAAGCTATATTTCATGGGGTGCAATTTGAGTTTCCCAGGGGGTTAACCCTTTTAAAGGGAAACAAAAATATGCAAGTATGAAAGTTGAACTTGTTAGAGTTCACCGTTCATCAGCAGAAACAGCAAAAGTGTGGGGCAGACTATTCTAAATCTGCCTTCCTAAAGAATAAAGACTTACTCCAAAAAATGACAAACATGCAGTTTGTTGTTTAAAAACAATAATAATGACTTTAATAAATAAATACATAACAAACTAAATCCTATCCTAACTGGTAATGGTTTGGGTATAGCTGGAAGAGACTGTTAACATCACTCAGAGGAGACTGTTACTCCATCTTAGACTGAGAGGAAACAGTTACTGTACTGAGAGAGACTGTTAAACATCTTCCAAGAGTAAGTGGCCAAAGTCACATGTTTAGACAGAATTAGATAGATAGAGGGAAGTCCCTTCTATCTAAGGAGGGAAAGGAGAATGTAATACAGTAAAATTTCCAACAATCCCCTTCTCATTCTTTTGGACTGATGTTGAGGATTTTCATTCTTTCATGTAGTCTCTGGAATTGATCTTTTGGCAGAGGTTTAGTGATGATGTCTGCAATCATTACTTCAGTGTTTCAATATTCCAGTTGGACAAGTCCATTCTGATACATTTCTTTCACTTTGTGAAATGCAAAGTCAATGCTATTCTTGAGTGGCTTTTCACTCTGAGAGATCTTAATGCAGCTCTGATTATCTTGCATCAAAGTGGTTGGTTTGGATTCTGTTACCCCCAGAGTCCATGAGTAAGTTCAGCAGCCATTTGATTTCATCACATGCTGATTTTTCTGCACCTGAAGAAGAATCTGTAATTGTAGATTGCTTATTTGTCCAACTTACAGCTCCTCCACCATAGAAGATCAGGTTTCTGCTGGTTGATTTTCTGTATGCCAGATCTGCAGCCCAGTATGCATCCACATAGGTGATCAGCTGTGGTTATTTACAGGCTGGCAGCATCAATTTGTAATCTGCTGTTCCTTTTAAATATCTGGCAACTCTCTTCATTACAATGGGATCTCTTTCAGTAAGAGAGTTGACCATTGTGCATAAGATGCCAACAGCATTTGCTATGGTGAAGTTAGCAATATATAGGAGTAACCAACTGCACTTCTATACTTGTCTCCATTTTGCAAAGGTTCAGATTTAATGATTTTAAGAATCCTGTTTCCATTGGAGCTGTAATAGCATTTGCATCTTTCAGAGCAAAACAGTCCAGAAGATCCAATATCTTCTGCTTTTGATTCAGGAAGAAACTTCCATCACTGTTTCTTTGTATTTGCACTCCAAGATAGTGTGAGATGTCTTCCAAATGTTTAATATCAATTTCTTTCTTGAAATTGTGTATTATCTCTTCACTATTTGATTTGTCTTCAGTGCATAGGATCAGATAATCCACATAACTAGTGATGTAAGTCCATTTATTGCTTTTGAATCTCTTGTATACACATTTGTCAACAGTACCTGGAGTGAACCCCTCTTTGAAAAGAAGCTGGTTCAGTTTTTTAGTCCATACTCTGCCGGCCTGTTTTAAACCATAAATTCTCTTTTGTAATTTGCATACAAAATGTTATTTTCAGGTACAGTTGCCCCTCTGTTTTCATGGTCTTGAGATCTGCAGTTTTGAATATCCATGGAGGGGCGACTTCGATTAAGATCAATAGGGCACACTCTTGCGGGGGCACACCCCATTCAAGCCTATGGGGCTTGAATATCAGCAAGTCTCTGTTTGCGCGTGTGTGTGTGGGATGGCGGAACGGATCTCCTGCAAAAATGGAGGGCCAACTTTATATGGAATCCAGGAGGTTGTTCCATATAAAGTTGTTCAGTGAGACCACTATACAGAAAACGTCCAGATGTTGAACATTCATTTTCTTGTAAGCTGCAACAGCTAGGAGAGTTCTGATAGTTGTGTGTGTGACTACCCCAGCAAAAGTCTTGTTGTAGTCTTCACCATACTTTTGCTTACAGCCTTAGCCACAAGTCTTGCTTTGTATCTTTGAATCTCCCCTTCTGCATCTATTGAGAAGGGGATATCATTATGCTAAATCCAAGCCTGGGAAACAAATGGGAGGGGGAGAGATCCAGTGGTGGAAAAGAGTTGTAGTTTATGACACCAATCTTCTCGCCATAGATCAGAGCTGTGAAACGGATAATTTTCTTCCTGAAGGGAGATTTAAAGATAACGCAGGAGGGGAAGCGGGAAACATGAAGGATCCTTTGATCTGGATCAAAGGGAGGAGATTGAGGTTGGAAAGGGGGCTGGTGGATGGCTATGTAATTTTTGATGGTCTGAGGGGAATCTTATTTAGTTCTAACACTGATGGGGGACTTTCTGACTCAATATTCAGAATAAATCTCTGGTTTCTACTACACTATGATGCTGTCTTGGTTATTGGGAACTGGGCCCTCTGATCCTGGCAGTGTGTTAGAACTCACAACAACACCTCTACGATGCAACAACATTTGGGCTGAGGTGCATCCATCCTGGAGGAGCCTCCTGTAGGTGAGTTGGGAGGTGGCCAGGGAACTCAAGCCCTGGAAGTGAGTGTGGGTCCCAGTTGGGAAAACAGACCCAAATGACCCCAAGGTGCCAAGGGAGGCACGGGGAATGGAGAATGATTTCGAGGCAGCACAGAGACTTGTGGAGGAAGAGTCCTCTGACTCTGATGATATGGAGGACAGCTATGGAGGACAGGTCCCTGGAAGATGAGAGGGACATGGGAATGGAGGACTGGCACAGGGAGCAAGCCCAACAAGACCCGCCGGGCTATGAGGGGGAGGATGAATGGTTTCAAACCCCAACCACCACCTGAAGCCAGGAGTGACCCAAGGAAAGGAAAGTGTCAGGCTGGGATGTCGTGGTGGTGACCCTGATAGATGTGGATCCCCAGGATGGTGAGGACTGGGACATCGAGCAGCAACAGTTGCTGGCAGAGGAGTGATCAATACGAGACCTCCTGATTTAGATAGCAAATACACTAGCCAGGTTCCCAGCAGGGCAGCTGGCCCATAAGGTGGCAAGGAGCACTGGGTGATGATCGTGGCATGGAGAGGGAGGAACCCTGATGGGATGAATCCACTATGGTAGACCTGGGGCATTGACATGGACCACACAGCCCCAAGGGGCTGCCCAACCCAGAGTGGGAGTAAGGGTTCCATGGGGCTCAGCAATGGCTTTGGCCCCAATCCACCATTTTCAGAATCTGGTGGCAAGACACCTAGGGGTGAGGTTCGACAGAAGGCCGAGCCAGTTAGCCTACTTCCTTGCCCAAGTGTCAGGACATATGAATGAGTGGGTGCCCACCTTCCCCACTGAGGAGGTAAAGGTGAAATACGCTGCCATACACCTGGAGGGCAAAGCAATGGGCAGGTTGGTGCAACTATTTGATGCCAGGGCAGCAGAGCTGAGGAGCTTGCCAGCCTTCATATTAGCATTGTGAGCCCGATTCAAGGACCCTTTTTGGGTGGAAAAAGCTCTATCCAAGCTGGTGGTGCTGGAGCAAGCCAGCTGTTCAATGAATGAATATGCATTGAAATTCTGTGGTCTGGCTGTGCAAATTCCATACTGGCCAGAGGTGACCAAAGTGCAGCATTTCAAGGTGGGACTATGGCTGGACCTTCTAAAGTGGGTCTGTATGAGAGATAATCCTCAGACTGTGAGAGAATAGATCTGGTTGGCTGGGGAAGCTGAGATGGTGATGGAGGAGATCCACCTGACAAGAGTGGGAGGGAGCAAGGGGACTAAGTCAAGTCCTAGTCCTTCCCAGGGCAAGGAGAGAGGAGCTAAGGCCCAGAATCTGGAGCAAGAATGATGGATGAAACCAGGACATTTCCTGGCATGTGGGCAAAAGGTGCATCAGTCCCAACAGAGAGGACCACCAGAGGGGAGCTATGTTGAGCAAAGGGCCTGCTCCAGCAGGGGACCTACACCACCCAAACAAGGGACCAGGAAGCAATCAGGCCCTCAAGGTGGCTAATTTTTACCAAGTTGGACCTATGGGATGCTTACTTCCGAGTGTGAATTTGGGAGGGAGATGAACACAAAACTGCATTTAATTGCCTCTTGGGAGCATTTGAGTATTTGGTGATACTTTTTGG
>CM034710.1:100787319-100805187 GCA_020142125.1 Phrynosoma platyrhinos
TGTGCACTATTTCTGGCAGTCTGCAAAGGCCCTCTATCTTTCCCATTCTACACTCCTGCTTTTCTTCTTCTTTTCTCTGTATTCATTTCCCTACCAAAATTTCTCCAGATCTATTTTCTCTTCTACTGACCAGTTCTCTAACTCCCTTTACCGACTTCTGTCCATTTTCAAATTCATTTCTTCTTTGTACATCCTAAAATAGAATATCTTTACATCTTCCACAGGCATGCACTGGAAGTTTTACCCCACTGGAAATTTCTCCCCTACATCACCTGCAGCGGCCAAATTATTGCCATAAGCCACATGTGATGCCAGAGTCTTTTTGTGGCCTTCCAAACTTTCCTCATTATACCCTCTATTTTTCTGCAAACTTTCCCCTGCTTCCCAGGATGTTGCTTCCACACTTCAGAATTAATGTAATTTGGCACTGCTTTAACTGTCACAGCTCTGTAACTCCAGAATTCCATAGCAATGAGCCATGGCAGTCAAAATGCATTAATTTTTCAGGGCAGATGCAGCCTAAATTGCCAGTAGTTTTTCTCAATGCCAATAGATGATAACATCTCTCAAAGGCCCTCTGGATTCTTCAGGATCAAGGAGGAATATCACTCAAGGGATCTGAAGTTGAGTCTGATTTCCAAGACCAAATGAAACAAGGATGAGAGTGAGGAACATACCATGACTTGTTACTGAGGGCAATATCTTCTCTCATACTTACTTTCTATTGCTACTTGCAGTCCCACCTGACTATCTGACTAAGCTCAGGGACCTTATCCTACAAAGTCCTACACAGAAACAATACACAGTTTACATGGACATCACTCCTCCCTATCCAGGGTCTCACAGTATATACAGACCCACTCTCTTCCATTCCAGTGTTCTCTGAAGATGCCAGCCACAGATGCTGGTGAAACGTCAGAAAGAAACTCTTCTAGAACATGGCCACACAGCCCGAAAAACCCACAAAAAACTATGGATGCCAGCCATGAAAGCCTACGACTTCCTATGCAGAACTTGGAAGCACCATATTTTTGTTAAACTATAGACCATTCTGGCTTGAGGACTTTGGGAGCTGCTATCAAAATGTAATTATTTAATCGTTCATGGAGACAAGATACTTGTTCAGAATTTATTTGGTAACCATGGTTCCCATTATAGCTAACTTAAACCAGTTTCATTGTGACTAAGCATGAATACATTATATATAGATGCTTTTGGGTGAGGTTTTAATTGCACAATTGCTATTGGAGAGAGTAGTACACAACCACCTATCCTTAGAAACATTTGATGGGGAACTGAATTGTAAACATTGTAAACAATGCTGGTTATTGTAGCACTCATAAAATTGAGGAGAAAAAGAAGCTAAAATAATACCTTTCAATTTTAGCAGCATGTGCTGAACAATGGACAAGAAAGCAAAGAAGGTATCATTAAAATGTACTGTATATGAAGCAATGACACATGGACATAGCATTTCTATTTTCTTCTACTGTGCATGAAAATGAAGAAAATGACATAGTTGATTGGTGAGAGAATGTGTAAAAATGACTGTTGACAGTTCTTAACAAAACAAGATTGGCATGGGTCTGTGCTATATGTGAACTTGCACATTGTACAGAGAAAGAATATTTTAAGTGAGTGTTATAAGTTTAAAAAATGTTCGTTTCCTCCCTCTATTCTAATTATCCTTGTTCCACTGGATTAGAAAATAGAAAATGTAGAAGTCAAACTGGAGACACTTTTTACCTCAATCGCCTGCCAACTTAAGTCTGACAAATGGTGAACGTGTATAATTAATGCTGTCATCTTCTTCTGGACCAAAGGGCGACTGCAGTAACTATAGATTGTAATTGTCATCGTTGTCACATAAAATGTGTTATTATTAAGTTCAGGCTGAATTTTATTGCTTCAAATGCTCATAAATTGAACGGTCAGTCATTTAAATTACGCAGTGAAGAGCTTTGCTGCTTGCTGTAAAGCTACTTCCAAGACAATGTATTTGACTTTAGACCTCCAGAAACTAATTGGGTTTCTTTAAACAGATGTTAAACAGGTTCCAACCTGTAAGAGAAAATTCTCTGACCGATGCTCCATTGATGTTTGAAACAGTTAAACATTTTAATTTACTAGGGTCTGTATGTGCACACATGTGCATTTCATGCACACATGTGTATTTGCATGAACATAGGAATGTAAATAGAGATTTGCTGCCCTGGCAGTTTCAAAAGATGGGTCCCTTGCTACCTGAAAAGATGCAAAAAGATGGGGGAGGGATGATGAAAAGCTAGTCTGGAGATATGATGAACAGTGTACTTCAACCCCAACACAAAGGGGATTGGTTAATGAGATGTACTGGGCAGATGGAACTCTGAATCTAAATGGTTTGATGATGTTATATGAATCCTTTGGCTTGCCAAGATAGCAAATTTGCATTTAATGACAACCAGTTAAGATGAAATGACATTGCTGTTGTGTAACAATTCATGCCCTTTTATGAAATGAGTGACACAATTTCCCCATAAACTGCCGTTTTAGAACCATCTTGAGTAAAGAGAATTTGAACTTGGCTAAAACCTCAGTTGAGTGAACTTCAAGAGAATACAGTCAGTTCTCCACATCCATGGATTCTTTATCCACACATTCAAGCATCCACGGCTGGAAAAGATTTAAAAAGTATATAAATTCCAACAAACAAACCTTGATTTTGTCATTTTATATAAGGGACATGGTTTTAATATCCATTGTAATTAATGGGACTTGAACATCAATAGATTTTGGTTGGGGGTGGTGGGAGGTGGTGGTGGCTCTGGAACCAAACTCCAGTGGATATCATAGGCCCACTGTATTTGGATATGGGAGAAAGGCAGATGAGATGAGAGCCTTGGCAGTGCTGACAAGTATCCATATTAGGAATTTTCATGTTTGGAGATTCTAGTCAACCATTACCTTTGAGTAGGGAAGGTTTGAGGATACCAGTCAGCCACCTCACATCTCTCTGCTTCCATTCCCTCTGCCCCAATGCATTTCCAAAGAACCCATATAACATATTTTTGTGGAACCAATATAACATCATTTGTGGTTATTCAGCATGTGCAGTCTTTATCAGGCTGTGTCTGTTGTCCACTTAGGGCATTAATTTAACTGACCATGTTAATATCTCCCTGTTGTTTCTTTGTGGCCTCATTTTAACAAATCTGTTGGCATCCACTAACTCAGTTTCATATTGCAATATGCTGGTAATCTATTAGGATCATCCTCTTTGGGATTTAGAATAAAGGCTTTCTGGAGCTATATAGTGTTAAGATTTGATTGCTGTATAGGAGGGAAGAGAATTGTGCCAGATTTTGTTGGACTGCAATTTCCACCAGCTTGAGCCAGCATAGCTATTGGTGAGGTATGCTGGGAGTCGCAGTTCAGCACCTGGAGGGCCACATGATTTGTGTATAAGCTAGGGCTGAACTCCAGGGTGACACTAGCAGAATGAAAATTTCTGTGCATGCTGTTGTGTCCAGTTTCATTTTTCTGCCAGCAGTTCACATGGTTATGAAACTGCTCATGCAATTGTTTGTATAACCTCTTGTTCAATCACTTTTGCAAACATATGCACACCACCCTACCACATACTCTGATGAAACTGCTTTTATGACCATTTACACTTTTGCTTGCACAACCACATGCATAAGGGCATGCTTGTGTCCCCAGAACTATATTGGATACCACTCTTGTGCATCCACAAGGGGAGTGAGCCTAGTCCTTGGATGCAAGCCTGACGGTCTAGAGTAGCTATGTATAATCAAAAAAAGAAGGTGCAAATTTGCTTAAAATGTACATATGTTAAAATAATGGCTGTACTTTAAATAGAACTATAGTACCCTTCATTATGGTGGAGAAGATTGTGATCAGGTGAGCTAGCTGGTCTAAGAGGAAACTTGCTGTTTTCTTATGATTCTTTCTCTCTAACTGGATTCTAATTAGTGGACCTTCAGACAGAGGACTATCTTCTATAAAGGTGGATACCTTATACATGTTTGGTTCAATTGGAGAAGACTGGTGTTGAGTATCTGATACATAGAGGGAGATCTTGTTGAGATATTCTGCTGAAACAGCATCACAAGGGCAACAGAGGGTCAATAGCACATTTAAAAGAGATGATTCTCAAGGGACCAGAGGACAGTAAGGCATCTGTTTCTACTTGGGAAGTCAGCAGAAGTTTTTCTTAAGTAGTTTCCTAACTGTTAATTCCAAAGTTTTCAAACTGTGGTCCATTGAACCCTTTCTAATGGCAAAACTCTCCTTAATGACACGTTCTATGCCATTTTAAAAGACAGTTAAGAATAATCCAGCTATGTTAAGCATTTTTATCTCAGTGGGGATGAGTTAAACATGTACCTCTGCCTCCTATTAAAATAAATGGGGTTTAAATCTGCATAATTTGGTATAGATTACATATTTAATGTAATAGTTTCCTAATCCCCACCCCCCAAAATATGGTGCTATTCCCCTTATCTGAAGAGCATTGTGCATTCACCTATGGAAGATTATTTATCTCAGAAGACAATATAAAATTAAGTATCAGCAATCTTAAAATTAGCATTCTCAGCAATCTTATCACACCCTCCCTCTCTCCCACGTATATCAATTTCACCCAGCATATTCCTTGAATCTCTGACATTTTACAATACATTTTTATTCCTTCTGCATTGTTTACCCCCAGAATTTCCTAGGAGAGCCTAGAATTAGGTATTGAACTGATAAAGACTGGTGCTACAGAATCTAACAAAATGAGGTGGTAGAGTCCTGAGTTGTTGCTGTTATGCGCTTTCAAATCATTTCCAACTTACAATGATCTTAAAGTGCACCTACCATGGGGTTTCCAGGTGCTGTAGGATATATTTCAGAGGAAGGAATTGGTGAAACTATCTGTGAGGGCTTGTCTACATGAATTCTTTACTCAGAATTCCCCCTGGGCTCATTTTTTCCTGTTTACATGGCATATGTCCAACTATGCTACTGGACTAGATGGGCCATACATTTGACCTGGTGCAATGGCTTCTCACCTACAATGCTAGAGAAGAAAATATAGGACATATTGCCTTCCAAAATCTCCAAATCATCAGTCATACAGTCTAACAACCAGTAATTTCTGTGATCAATGCTCAGGGTTCCCCTTTAAAACTTCATATGTGCTATCTATATAGCAAGTGAACTTGGAAAAGTAAATTTCAGGACCACAGCTCCCAGCATCCCCCAGCCACCATAGCTCCCACAAGCATGGGAGGGAATTAGAACAATTAACTCTTGTGGCCACCAGCTAATGGGGCACTGGGATAAAATCATTCTGAAGCAGAGCTGGGAATTAACATTTTTGAATTACAGTTCCCAGAATTCTATAGCAAGTAGTATAGCCAAGCTATCTTGGGGATTCAGGCAGTTATAGTCCAAAAAATGAACTTCTCCAAATTCTGCATAATGTGTCACAAAATTCAGATCTACTGATAATGGTAACGAATTTGCCCACAACACAACCATAGCCTGTAGCATCTCACAGGTGAAAACAAGGACACGTATGGCCAAACAACATTAGAGTGTGGTCAAGATGGCAAAAATTATTAATGAGTAAGAAAACACATGCTAGGGGAGGCTACAACAGGTGCTTTTTGCCTGAATAAACTGGCAAAAAGAGGATTTTGCCCCTCCTCTTCTCTCTCCTCTCTCCTCACTGAAGGGGGATGCAGACGGGTGGCTGTGGGCAGCCCTGGGAAGGGGAGGATTGGGGCCGAGGCTCCCCCACGGCTTGGCCCCAATCCACCCTTTTGGCAACTGGGAAAGGAGTGCCAAAATAGCATTCCTTTCCCAGGCAGCAAAAAAGGTGCCCAAAGAGCTGCCATGTGGCTCTTTTGAGCTTCTTCCAGTACAGCGTGTCCAAATGCTGTGCTGGGAGAATGTCATCAGAGCGCTCGCCGTGTGCAAAGTGCATGCTCTGATGATGTCCTCGGGAAGGGGTTGGGGCACCTGGCATGTGGCTGTCCCTCCCCTCCCCTGGCTCCAAGATGGCACTTTGCACCGTCTGCAGAGCCCCTAAGTCAACTAATTACAAACTACTAAGGATCCCTGGTGGCACAGTGGTTAAATACTGGTACTGTAGCCACAACATTGTAAGTTCAATCCTAGAGGAGGGCTCCAAGGCCCACTCAGCTTTCCATCCTTTTGTAGGTCGGTAAATAGAGTACCCAGCTTGTTGGGGGCAATTGGCTTACACAGTGTAAACCACTTAGGGAGTGTTAGTTCACTGATAAGAGGTATAAAAATGTACTTGCTATTCCTATATATTGCTATATACATCTCCCCCTTCAGACTCTGTTTGCAGCATTTGAAATAAGTTGATGACAAAGGGAGAAGGTGGGACAAGGGGAGAGAAACTGGACATTTTAAAAACAGCTGAAAATGTGGGCTATCTGTGGCAAATCATGACAGTTGGAAGGTAGTCACAATAACTTCTAAAGAATGAGGGTAGACCCTTTGAATCTCCTGGGAAACAAGAGCAACAGCATCCCTCAAATCCTCTGCATAAAGAAGCAAGATCATGGGGGAGATTTACTACATTCAAAGCAAATTCAATTCACTTTGATACACAGCCCTTTTATTTTGCTGCCTTAAAATGTCTCCATCCTGCTCTCACCATTCATTACATTCTTCCTCAGGGAAATATAAAAAGATTGTATTCAGGCCAGCAGGAAGTTGGGGAGAGGGGGGCTTTCTCTTTATTTGCTTGCTTCAGTCCTACCAACTTCTATTCTCACCATTCATGTTTCTTTTGTTCTCACTGGCCATTCCATGCAGTTTCATCTAAGCCATGGTGGTTAAAGAAGAAGAGGAATAGGAACTGGGGTTAAACACAAACAGACACACACATATAGCATGTGAAGAAGTGCAAAAGTGTTTCGCTGCTTGATTTTTCTTTCAGGCACTCTTTGGAAGAGAAATTGATTCTTAGCCCACAGACAATTAAACCCATCGACTAAAGTTTATTTCTCACTATCAAACTAATTAATCCATACAACAATACAATTTTTTTAAAATCCCAGATGGAAAGCATCCCTGAAAATGTCATCTCACCTTGATTGTTACTTCTTGATTAATAGTATTTTGTTCATTTAAAGGAAACTTGAAAATCATGTCTCAGATCAGTTAGCATTCTAGCAAGAGGTAATGCACAGTAGCCTTTCCCTTGGTTCAACACTGGAGATAGATTCAGTTCAGGATGACCAGACATCCTCCTTTTCCTGGACGTGTTTTCCATGTTAACCTTCTGGTCCAAGAGGAAAAATGTCCTCCACTGTGAGCATGACTAAGAAGCATGAATTTATATTTAGACAAGTTTTTAAGGTTTAATTCAGTCATGTCCTACATTTTATGGTGCCTTGTTCTCTTTTGCAGTCAAGACTGCTGGTCACCCTCATTCAGTTGTCTCTGAGGATGAAAGAAAGTAGAAGTGTGAGATTAATAGAAATTTACATGCTAAATGTCATGATACAAGAATGAGTAGCTTAACCCCTACCATTCATGATCTTGGCCCTTAAACAGAGCATCTACATTTTTCTTGGTAAATATCCTACTTTGTTCATTTATTAAGCATTCATTACACTTTAGAACTGCCCAATAATCAGGGTGCTCTATAGATAATTAAAGATATAAACCACAAAAAAGTAAGCAATTATTTTAAAAAATGTAACAGAGTAAAAACAATTGAAAAACAGAAGCATGGGGTAAAAAGTAAGCAGATTATAAAACCAGTAGCAAAGTAAAACAATGCACATATCTAAAGACATAAAAGCTGGTTCTTAAAATGCCTGAGACACTATAGAAAGCTTTTACCAGGTAGCCAAAAGATCATGTGAGCCTGCTTGGGGAGAGTTTTCAACAATTTTAGTGCCAACACTGAAAAGATCATCTCCTTAGCATCTTCCTGTTCCTCACCTGATGTGTCAGACATACCCTTAAGATAGCCTCTGAAGATGATTTTAGGATGCCTGCCTATCACCTACATACCTCCTTGTCTTTCATCCCTCCTTCCTTGGTCATGTATAGATCTGTCATCATAGGTTCTATCCTGATGCCTCTAGCTTCTGAGAATAGGTAGGTAGTGGCTAGCGAGCAGTGACTCATCTGCAGAATATTCTTTCTGTTATCTAGGGGTTTTAAAAAGTGCTACCTCAGTTTGTTTTCACTGTGTGGTACTGCTCATGTTCTATTTCCTCTGTTTTAAATGTGGTATTGATTAGGTCCATGTAGCCCCCCCCCCCAATTATCTTAATGTTTTTTGTCACCCTCAGAGGGATCTCTAAAAATTGGGACATACATTAAAATGACTGATAAGTTCCATTATGGTCTGTTCCCACATTTAGAATATTACGTGATGTACCAGCTGCTTGCATATCAGAATCATACTGCTGAGCTGGAAAAGGCAAGGAAAAAAGAAAGTTCAGGGACAGAAAAGGAAGGACCTCTTCACATAATGCTTAAATCAGGGGTAGGCAACCTTTCCCCTTTAAGGGCCGAGGGACTTCAGCTCCCAGAAGCCTCAGCCAGGTTGGCTAATAGTCCCATGTTGGCCAATAGCTCCTGGGATTCTGGGAGCTGAAGTCCCTCGGCCCTTAAAGGGGAAAGGTTGCCTACCCCTGGCTTAAATGATTTATGGAATTTCGCTTCTATGAAGGCTGCTCACAGTCATTACCTTAGATGACTTGTTAAAAAGCCTTATGCCAATGCATAGCACTTGGGAAAATGCAGAAAAGTAACTTTTCTAAACTCTACAAATTCATGGAAGAAAGAATAATCAATGATAATTATCTAAAACTATATACAAACCTTCATTTGGGTGGTAGTATGTAATACTAGATGATGGGGACAAACAAGATGATGATGCTATAGCCTTTCCTTGTCGTTGGTCTCTGAGATCTAATATTATTCATTACTGTCTTTTCAGCAATGAGATTTCAGCTTAAGTCTCTGAAGGACAGATGCAAGATGCAACTCAGGCCTCATTCACACTTTCAGAAAACCCAGCAATTGGGTTGATCATTCCAGAATCAATTTGATCTGGAATGAAGTTCACACAATGTTTTCCATTACTGTATGCCTCCATGTCTATTTAATACAGTTCACGTTCACACTTACTTTTGTACCGCTACAAAATGGATTCTCAATCTTGGACGTGATTGATCAATCCTGGGTCTTTAAAAAAAAAAAAATCAAACATATGATGCACATTTGTGTGTTTCCAGTGACATAAGCACTTGGAAATGTGGCTGCGCACATCAGCTGTCATTATTTCCGGTCACATCGCCTCATGGTCTGCCAGCAAGGGACATGGATCCTGTATCCATAGCTGTTTTGCAAACAATGTTGTTATATTTGCAATCCATTTTCCTCATCTGCCTCTGGATGAGGGATGCCCATCTCTGAAGACTTGCTGCTTTAGAGGCACACTTGGGTGTTTGAATTCAAAGACAGAAGGGAGTGACGTGTCCACGACAATAAAATAATGCAATGCATGATCTCATTTTCCTAGGTGACTGAGGCCACACATTTTGACAGTGGAATGCAGTGCTTTTATGAGCCTGTGCTGAGGAAGTATAGCCAAATCAAGGAATTGTGGAATGTTTTTGTCATTTCTGTGTGGCCCGATGAGAAGTGGAAGGAGATGTTCTGCATGTCACAAAAATTTTCTGTATGATTGTGGAAGAATTGCGATCAGAGATCAGAGGACAAGACACTCATCTATGTCAGGCCATTTTGGTGGAGAAATGGGTTGCCATTGATGTGTGGTTGCTGGTAAACCAAGGATTCTAATCAATGGCTGCGCAGTGTTGGAAAATCCAGTCTGCACTGTTTTTGTCCAAGTGGTCCTTGACATGGAGTTCATGCTGCTGTGGAAGGCTGTCTATCTTGGAGACTATAGAAAGGTGTATATTTGAAGCTGATGTCTTTGAATTACTTTGTGTCTGCATTTGTATCTTTGTGTTATTTTGTATCTGTTTGCTTTTCTTTGCACATTATTTATTCCCATTTGTAATGTCCCTACAGGTGATGGCTGGCTTTGAGACAGTGGGGTTCCCGCAGGTGATCAGTGCTGTGGATGGATGTCATTGTGAAATCATTGTTCCAGTGCATCAGGGTGGACAGTTCATCAACATACTCCATGCTCCTGCAGAGGATTTGTGACCATACTGGATGTTTCATAGATGTTCTTGAGAGCTGGGCAAGATTTAATCTTGATGCTTTTGTATTTCATCACTCTGGCATTTATGAAGCTATGACAATCTTTGGGTGACAAGTAGGACCACTATTGATAGCTGATGTTGCCTATCCTATTAGGGCATGGGTCATGACACCATTCAAGGGGGTGATGTGTCATCAGGCAGTGTTCAACAAGCATCTCAACAAGGTCAGAAATGTGATTGAGAGGGCATTTGGCCAGCTTAAGGCTCGGTGGGGATGCCTCATAGCCCCCTTGGAAGTGGCAAATGAAAATGTGAACTCTGTGATTGTTGCATGTGTGATATTACACAATATAGTGGAGTCAGATGGCAAAGTACTGACATGCCGACCTCCACAACCAGCAATATACACTGTGAATACTGTTGCCTCAGTCCTCCTTAATGTGGACCAGGAAAAGATAGAGGGCGAAGCTACCAGGAAAGGATTAGTTGAGTGTTTTTGTTACCAGCAGCAAGAACGACCTCTATGCATCCCCCACACCATGTCATCCCCTGACCATAATAAACAGTTTGTCCTCAATAAGTGATGTTCTGTGATTCTTTTTCCTGTGGGCATATTCACTAGTATCCATTGCATTTGGGTGGAGGGTTCACTTCGGCTTATAGCTCAGGGAAATTTTTTGCAATGAATTATGGGTTGGTGAACTTTGGATGGCTGTTAGAGTGGTCCCTCCACCCCAACAGTTTGCAACACCCCATGATTGCAATTTTGATGGCCACTAGCACTGCAAGACATTGTGAATGATGTACCCACCCCCCAATGGCATCTTCCCCAAAGGTCACACATTCCCAGCCTCTGAGGAAGTTATGGGCACCACAGTTTAGTATGGCTATGACCCCTTACATGGGCTTTACCAACAATATGGCACTGCAGCCAGAGATGCCAAAGGGACTATGTTATGCAGCAGTTTATACACTGAAAAAACTCTCACCATCTGAAGAAACCCACAGTAGCCCTTTCCCATGTTCTTTACTCCTCACCTCCATTAACAACCCTATCAAAAGCCTCACCCCCACAAGCCCATAGCAATGTTATTGCCATGTCTTTTAAACATTTCTTGACTGGCTTCTGTAGCCTCTGTAACGAAAACAGAAGTGTGAATGTGACTTTTTGTTTTTCTGTGGCCACTGTTATCTTGCTCCCTGCCCAGTGAAAATCCCCTCGTCTCTCCATGGCACCAAGCCTTAAAAAGTTTTACAGTGTATCAATGTAACTGTCCGTAAAACAGATACTGACAGTGCATTGGATTACATGATCTTTTAAATACAAATTTGAATTTGAATCTCTAATATATAACCACGACCCAGTTAATACTCTGTCAGTTGGGAATCATGACAGCGCAGTGGGTTCTATTCCACATTGGAGGACCTGAGAAACCATCCTCCTGTTGGAGAGCATTGTCCAGCAGCGTGGAGCTGCCAGGAGGTTAATGTACTCCTCCAACAGGAGGAACATAAATTTCTATCAGGTGGCATCTAGGTACCTGGGCCAGTATGGGTTTGCTCAGTTGGCTGTACAGTGCTGCCACCCGCCAGCCAGCCTTCCTTTTATAAGAGAGTGAAAGCCCTGTGGGTTGCTGCAGGGAGGCCATCGTGGAAGGCGAGGAGGAAAGCAGATAAATGACATTTTTAACTTTTTGGCTACAGGGCAGGGAGAGAACTCAGCCCAAAGTAGACATTCTCCTTAGTGCAGTATATTATTATTATTATTATTATTATTATTATTATTAATTTTCTTTTCTTACATCGTGTCTTTCTCCCAATGTAGGGACTCAAAGCAAAATGTGCATTGCATTTAATGCACAGCATGTAGCAATATTATCTTCACTCACCACAAGGGCAAGGGAGTGATCCTGATTTGGAACATGATGAAGGGAAAGAAATGGGTCTTGTCTCCCCTTCCTGGTATGAAGGGAATCAAATTTTCCCTCTCCTGTAGAATATATGGACAGAGAGGGAGTTCCCACTGGCATCAGTGGAAATTCTTCTCATCTTCAAAGTGCAATGGCTGGACAGGAGTAGACTGGTGGCCCTTCTAGAACAGCTAAGGCATACCTGACAAGGCATATCAGCCACAAATACTGCCACTGGTTTGTGTATTGTGAAGCCAAGGTTTTGCTGGGTAGACAAAAATGCCATTATAGTATCATTTTATGTATTTGAATACATGAAAGTAGTGTTGCCAAGTTTTTAAAAGTTGTTGTTATGTGCCTTCAAGTCATTCCCACCTTATGGCAACCCTGAAGTGAACCCATCATGGGGTTTTCTTGGCTAGATTTGTTCAAAAGGGTTTTCCTTTGACTTTGAGGTTAAGAGCGTGTGACTTTACAAAGGTCACCAGTGGGTTTCTAGGGCCAAGCAGGGATTTGAACCCTGGTTTCCAAAGTCATAGTCCAATATTCAAGCCGTTACACCACACTGGCTTCACTGTGCCAGACATAGAAATGTCTTCATTCCATGTACTGTGTAAACACCAACTCATACATATGTGTCATGAATTAAGGAAAATCTAAATATATAGATGACTATAATACCCTGAGCAAATGTCTAGATTAGCCCTGAATCAGCATTCTGTGGCCACTTAACATGCTTGGACTTTAGTGCTATCCCTTTCTAGCTTTATTTCTGTCAAACGTGGGTTTCCTCTAGCCTACTGATACTTCCTTTGTGTATAATGCTATACTGGCTACATCCATTAACATATGTGATTGGTGTTTACACCATGCTTCCTCTGTTTTTGCATATTTACCCCATGCTTCCTCTGTTTGGGAAAAGAAAGTTGCTGTTGGCCTCCCACTCTGGCATTAGTCAAGTCCACACTTCCTTTGCTTCAGCCATACTAAAGCAACAGGTCCTCCTGTCTTAAAAATGGAATGAGGAATAAACTAATGTCTTAGAGCTGTACCTGGAAATGTACAGTGAATAGGTAACACTAGGTACCAGAAAAGGCATGTTTATTCTGGGTAGAACCTCATGTGGAAAGAACAACTGAGGAACAAAAACAAGGAGCAAAAGTAGCACTGTTCCACATTTTTTGGAAGAAGATGGAACATATAAATCTTAGATCACACAGTTGGGAATGGTATAGGGTAACCTTCCTGCAACAAGCATACTCTTAAATGTGATGGACTACAACCACCACCATTCCCAAGCAGCATGGTTGGGATGACAGGGTTTGTTGTCCAATTCATCTAAGAGGGCAGCAGATTGGGACAATCTGGTTTAAGGAATATGCTCCTTCCTGCAGCCGATACATTGCAAAAGTCTTCTTCAGTCATATGATGCAGCTACTGCTGGGATTTCCTAATATAAGTGAAAGCAATGCACAGAATTTTAATTTTTTGGGGGGGGGGTTGGTTTGCTTTGATTTGCTGGGAGTGATGGTAGAAGTTGTGAGATCTTCCTTCTGTTATTTTCCCTGCTGTTCCCTCATGCTGAGACTGGCTATCAGTTTAATTGCTGAGCAACTCAAACCCAGCGACTCTGTGGGTGGTCTCTGAGCCACTTCATAACAGAGCCAAGATGAAAAAGACAGTTCAGGGTTGAGGAATTACAAGGAGCAAAACACTGAATATAGATTTGCACTGGAAGACCTGAGGGAAACACACTTTTTTTCCTTTTTAACTGATAGAAGTATAATTTGGACACTGAAAGGGTAACAATGACCATTTTCTATGACAATCTGTCAAAAGTTTGATTGAGAGAACTCAAAACAGGGATGGTTAATAGCTTCCTTCAGTTCACTTCACACAGTCTCTGTGATTAACCTGCTGAAAGCAAAATGGGGTGAAGAATGTGGGACCTGTGATCAAAATCAAACGCTCCTTCCTTTATAAAGAAAATAACCTTTCCTGCATTTGTTTGCTAAAGATGGCTTTAGTCATACTAGTACTACCCATCCCCTGCATTCTCTCCCCAAAGGCTAACTGATATTTGTTTAGTGGCATGAACAACTGCTTCCTAATGAATGTTATATATATCTTGTTTTAAAAGCAATCTCGGGTAGTGACTATTGGTGGCTATATGATCAAAAAGGGGCCACCAAAAAACAAACAGACAGCAATGTGAGTAAGGTTCTAGGAGTGGGGAGATGTATACCCATGAGCCCCAAGCATGGTGGTAGCTACAGAATAATCAATGTCAGTTGGAAAACTACATCTGGAATCCTGTAACTGCAAATTTTGTTTGTTTTGTTGTTAACTGCCTTCAAATTGACTTTGACTTATGGTGACCCGATGAACGAGAGACACCCCCCCAAGTCATCCTACCATCAACATTCTTGTTCAGGTCTTGCAGACTCAAGGCTGTGGCTTCACTGATTGAGTCTATCCATCTTGAATGTGATATTCCACTTTTCCTACTTATTTCTACCTTACCAAGCATTGTCGTATTTTTTAGTGAGTCAAGTCTTCTGATGATATAGCCAAAGTACACCAGCCTCAGATTAGTCGTCTTAGCTTCTAGGGAGAGTTCCAGACTCCTAGGTTCTGTGAGCCATTTTTGGTCGTTTTAGCAGTCCACAGTATCCATAGGACTCTTCTCCATTCAGTTTTCTGCCTATCGCTTTCTTCACTATATGTAGTAATAGGAAATATGATCATATGGGTCATTGTAGCTTGAGTCATTATTTTCATAGTTATTATGTTTTTTTTTTAGTTTTCAGTTACTTAGTGTTTAGCCCTACAGATAGCGCAAAGTGCTGTCTTTGAGGCAGGGAAGGGGAGGGGCAGCCACACATTGGGCACCCCAACCCCTTTCCGAGGATGTCATCATAGTGTGCACCACTAGGCATGGCGTGCGCTGTCAGGACGTCCTCCCGGAGAGCATTTTTACATGCTGTGCCGGAAGAGGCGCAAAAGAGCCATGTGGCGGCTCTTTGGGTGCCCTTTTTGCCACCTGGGAAAGGAGCGGTGTTTAGGCAGTCCTTTCCCAGGTGGTGAAAGGGAAGATCGGGGCCGACGCATCTGCCAGCCTCAGCCTTGATCCTCCATTTTCCAGGGCAGCCCAGGGCCGCCCATCTGCATCCCCCCTTAATTTACTTTGTTTAATCAAGTAATCTCTCCTGGCCCAAACATGATGGAAACATTATTCATCCATGTTCTGATTGCTGGCAGAATGGATTTCCTTCTCCCCATGCAGCTAAAGTAGGTTGGGAGGGAGGGGGTTACAATCATGGCATTAGTGTCACGATCATGACTAAGTAGTGATTATTAATATGGAACAGTTACAGATAAGTAAATCTAAGTAACTGCCTTGTAGTCATGATTGCTGCTTAGTCATGAATGTGACACTATTGTCACAATTGCACCTCCCCGCCCCTGGCAGCCTACTTCACCAGGTGTCATTTTCATGGGGAAAAGGAGATCCATACTCCTGGTGATTGGATAGTGGGTGAATGACATTTCCAACAGCTTTTTTTGGGGAGGGGGGGTCAGGCCAGGAGAGATTACTTGGGGGGGCTGTAGACGGGTGGCTCTGGGCCGCCCCTGATACCCCCGGATTGGGGCCGTGGCCCCAATCCTCCCTTTTGCCACCCTGAAAGAGTGGCAAACTGCCGCTCCTTTCAGGGGCGGCAAAAGGGCACCCTAAGTGCCAGCACACGGCTCTTTAGCTCTCCTTCCGGCGCAGTGTGTCAGGACATTGTCAGGCTGGGGTTGGGGTGGCTGGCGTGCGGCTACCCCTCCCCATCTCTGCCACCAGGCCAGCCCTTTGGGCCAGTCTGCAGAGGCCCTTAGGGCCTCTGCAGACGACTAATAGAGTCGTCTCCGAGGCAGGGAAGAGGAGGGGCAGCTGCACAATCGGTGCCCCTTCCTCCTCCCGAGGTTGCCCTCGGAGCTGCCGGCCCTCCACACGGCCGGCACTCCGAGGGCAACCTCCCGCCGCAGCGTCCGCACACGCTGCGGTGGATAAGTCAGTGAAAGTGCGCCCTACGCTTTTAGGGCGCACTTTCACTGACTTCTGAAAGGAGCGCTGATTTAGCGCTCCTTTCAGAGGCGCCGACGGTGCGCCGTGGTGCGGATGCCACAGTTTCGCGGTGCACTATCCCGCGGTGTCTCGGACGCCCTCGTGTGCTTCCCCCCTGAGTTAAGTATATTTAACTAAATAGCTGATACTGGTTTCTGGTCATTTTCAGCTCAACTAGAAATCATATTTTGGATTGTAACTCCCCAAATCCCCTAGTCAGGACTGGCCATGTTGGATGGGGGGGGGGTTCTGAGAACTGTAGTCCCAAAAAGCAACTTTTCCAAGCTCTGGTTTTATGTTTTTAAATTGTAAATCAAATTTGGCCATTTGGGAAGTCAAAAAGCAATTCAGAAGTAAATAAAAATGGAAAACTGAAGGAGAGATGGGATGAAATGAATTAACTTGCAGGAGAGCTGCATTGAGCTGACTGGGACATGAATATTCCCATTCAAGAATAAGGACAAAGTATAACACTGAGGCCAGGGGTAGGCAACCTTTCCCCTTTTAGGGCCGAGGGACTTCAGCTCCCAGAATCCCAGGAGCTATTGGCCAACATGGGACTATTGGCCAACATGGCTGAGGCTTCTGGGAGCTGAAGTCCCTCAGCCCTTAAAGGGGAATGGTTGCCTACCCCTGATTTAAACCAATTTGCAAATCAGATTAAACTGGCTTATGTGTGCCTCGTTCACACTGGAGTCAATTTCAAACCTGATTGTGATTGGGGTGAATCGGCGTGAATTGGCACAAGGCCTCCTGAACCAGTTCTTTTGAAGATGGATCTTTTAGAGGTTCTTTTGAAAAGAATCAGTTTGCAACCATCCTGAACTAATGTGAATGTGTTTCCAATCACATTCGGGTCACTCAGAGAGGGAGAAGCAATGGGCAGAGGGTGAGCAGAGGGATGGTACCCCTCCCACCACAGGTCTCATGGCAAACTGCCATTCCTACCCCCCAGCACTGCTGTAGAGCTGTCGTAGGGCTTCCGTGGGACTGTGTGATTTCCAGCATAGCCAAGTGGTCCTTTTAAATCACACTGTGAGCCCAATCACATTGTGCAGCTGTTTTCCAATTCTGCCAGAAAAATTTCATGTGCTATTTCCTATGGATTACATAGATGGTTTATGGTACAGGGGCAGGTCATGTGGGGAGGCTGTCCCCCATGTTATGAGTTACTTCTGATAGCTGCATGCAACAGGCTCACATGCTGATTAAATTTATAAAAATATTTGGTTGCCTATGCTCACAATTTATTTCCTTACATTGCTAACATATGGGTGGATGTATTTAATTAGGTATAGTGCAGGGACGAACACATAGCGATATGTGCCCTCTGGTCACCATTTTTCTCCTTTTTATTTAGGTGACCACACACTGTAGTCAGTGCCTTGTAAAGTTATTGTTAGTTGAAATATGTAGAAGCACCAATTCTCTCAGTTCTGTTACAAGATAGCATATGTGGATTTTTGATCAGCATCCACTCAGAATAAGGCTTCATATTGAGCTACCCCCATCACCATGTTACCTTTAGGTTGCTTAACTGTGCAGGAGCATGCAATTGATTATTATCTAACAATTATCACTCTTTCTTTTTGGCAGATCTCCCAGGAAAGGAAGAGGAATCTGT
>CM034710.1:100835444-100845832 GCA_020142125.1 Phrynosoma platyrhinos
AATATGACCTGAATAACATTTCAGATGAATTCAAGGAAAATGTAAGAACAGATTTGAACTATTGAATATAGTCAACCGGGAACCTAAAGAACTGTGGACAGAAGTCAAAAACATAATTAAGGACAAATGTAAGAAAACATTTAAAGTGGCCAAAAAGAAAGAGAAGAAACAATGGATGACAGATGAAACACTTCATGCAATAAAAGAAAAAAGAAAAGCAAAAGCAAAGGGAGATAGAAACAAATCCAGAAGTATGAACACAACTGTCCAATATCTGACACACAGGGATAAAGAGAAATACTGCAATGACCAATGCAGAGAAATAGAAGACAATAACAAAAAGGGAAATACAAGAGACTTCTATCAAAAAAATCTGAGAAATTAAAGCCAAATTCAAACCAAGGGCAGGGATGCTCTATGGAGAAAGAAAGAACATAATAGAGGAACAAGAAGAAATAAAAAGACACTGGCAGCAATACACAGAAGAGTTATACAAAAGAGATGAGGGAATGAATGATATTTGGAATGAGGATCCATATGAACATGAACCCCAAATTCTAAGAAGTGAGGTGGAATCTGCAATAAAGGAAATGGAAAAAAATAAATCACCAGAAACAGATGATAATCCCAATTGAATTGCTACAGTGCCTCAGACAGATGCAACTTTAGTGCTAACTGAAATATGCCAACAAATATGGAAAACAAAGCAGTGGCCAACAGACTGGAAATGCTCAATATACATACCAATCCACAAGAAAGGAGATACAAAAGACTGCAGCAACTATAGGACAATAGCACATGCAAGCAAAATAATGATCAAAATTCTGCAGCATAGACTCCAACCATACATGGAGAGAGAAATTCCAGAGGTGCAAGCAGGATTCAGAAAAGGAAGAGGCACTAGGGACCACATTGCAAACATGCGATGGCTAATGGAGCACACCAAAGAATTCCAAAAAAGAATCAGCATGTGTTTCATAGACTACAGCAAAGCATTTGATTGTATAGATCACAAAAAAATATGGAATACACTGAAAGACATGGAGATGCCACTACATCTAATAGTCCTGATGAAGCATCTTTACCAAGGACAAGAGGCCATGTCAGAACAGAATTTGGGGAAACAGAGTGGTCAGGCAAGGCTGCATCCTCCCACCCTACTTGTTTAGCTTATATGCTGAAAACATCATAAGAAAAGGAGAATTAGAAACAGAAAAAGGAGAAGTTCAGATAGGAAGAAGCAACATTAACAACCTAAGATATGCAGACGACTCCATAATATTAGCAGAAGACATTTAAGAATTGGAACAGTTAATAAGGAAGGTCAAAAATGAAAATGCAAAGGCAGGTCTGATGCTGAATATAAAGAAAACAAAAATAATGACCTCAGAACACAAATTCAATCTAGACAATGAGAGAATTGAAATAGTCAAAGAATCCCCATATCTAGGATCAAACATTGACCAAAATGGAGACTGCAGTCAAGAAATAAGAAGAAAACTAGAAATGGAAAGGGCATCTATGAAAGAACTGGAAAAGATACTGAAGAGCAAAGACATACAACTGAGCACTAAAGTTAGAATCGTTCAGGCCATTGTATTCCCAATTACCATGTACGGATGTGAGAGCTGAACAGTGAAGGAAGCAAACAGAAAGAAAATCAACTCATTTGAAATGTGGTGCTGGAGAAGAGTACTTAGGATACCATGGACAGCCAAGAAGACAAACAAATGGGTTCTTGAACAGATCAGACCTGGGCTCTCCTTGGAAGCAAAGATGATCAAGTTGAGACTATGGTACTTTGGTCATATAATGAAAAGGCATGGATCACTAGAAAAAAACAATAATGCTAGAAAGGGTAGAGGGTAGAAGAAAGAGAGAATGGCCAAAAACCAGATGGATAGACTTGATTAGAGGGGTTATGGGCAAGGGCTTGCAGCATCTGGGCAAGGCAGTAGAAGATAGGGATTTTGGAGGGCCTAAGCAGACTGCCAGAAATAGTGCACATTAAATTGAGGCACTGCCCTGGCTCAGTGCTAGGGAATCATGGGAACTGTAATTTATTGTGGCACCAGAGCTCTCCTGACAGAGAAGGCTCAATGTCTCAGAAAAAAAAATACAATTCTCATGATTCCCTAGCACTGACCCAGGGCAGTGCCTCAATTTAATGTGCACTATTTCTGGCAGTCTGCTTAGGCCTGGAGATGTCTCATCCACCATGAGTCAGAACCAACTTGAGGGCAGTTAACAACAACAACAACAACAACAACAATTTTTCTAATCAGGGTTTCTCAACATTTGAAAAAACATGTTTTTTAGACAGTTTGGGGGAATATTTTAAAAATATTTTTCCATCCCTCATTTTAAGTCTTGTCTCTGCGATACATAATTAGAACTAACCAGGCAACCAAAAGAGGTTTCCAGTAGATGGATATAGTGTTCCAATAGATGGATATAGGCCTAAAACTGATAAAAGGCTAACGGTATGAAAATATTGTTGAGCATGTGCAGAGTGGCTCTGACATACCAATGCAAAATTCCAGTCAGAACTCACAAATATATGATTAGTGCAGGGGTGATTTACTTTTTGGCTCACTAGGGGTTATTGTGGAGCTTCCTTTCCAATCAGCAGAGTCAGTAGTAAGGGATATCTTCAATATCTTTGCAGCCACCAGTTGCATGCTCCTAGATTAGGGGAAAGAGCTTCCAAGTTAGGCAGTGTGACTGCCAAGGTGGTTTTATTTTGGATATAAAGTATGGTGGGAAGACACAACCAAAAAGAGTCACATTTAATAAGCAGATAGGTCCTAAATACCCTAAAGGCACTGAATCACATCTGATCTTAGTAGCTAAACAGGGTCAACCCTTGTGAGTAATTAAATGGGAAACTGGTGACAAATACCAGTTGTTGTAGGCTGTATTTCAGAGAGAGGAACTGGCAAAACCACCTCTGAGTAATCCCTGCTTATGAAAACCCCATGATTCATGGGGGTCACCATAAATTCACAGGCACACATACACATACACACACACACAGACACACACACAAGGCTACCACTGTAGGCAGCTGATTTTGAGCATCATGGGAATGTAAGGAAATGTTGATTATTTAGTTTATTGTCATTATATTTTTACTGCCAGGGAGTACAAGAGATGCTTGAGGTTTTATCTGAGGCAAATTTCAAAATAACCTGTGTCCAGACTATCTAAAAAATAGTATCTCAGTAAATCAGACTGAGTTATGGTGATTGACCTATGTTCACCCAGTTAAATTTAAGTCTCAGCTGGAACCTGGATCTCCCTGGACCTAATCTGATACTGAAACCTCTGAATCACATTGGTGCATCATGTCTGGCTATATATGGATGTGGATACTAGCTTTGATTTTAAAGATTAGAATGCAATAGGAATGGAATGGGTATTTGACAATTTGCCAAATGTGCTTGAAATGTGATGTCCCTGGCTACATTATTATTATTATTATTATTATTATTATTATTATTGATATTATTATTATTTCAAGGATTTATATCCCACCTTTCCCCCAAAATGGGATTATAGCTATCTGATATGACTTTAACTATCATGGGCTGCATTCACACTGCAGAAATAATTCTAGAACCTTGTTTGCCAAGCTCAATGCTCATCCCCTTGCTTGAGAAAGAGAAAGAATATACACATCAGGAAAAAATCAAACAAATAGCAACAGAACATTTCAAAAATTCATTCAAAGCAGATAACATAATCAAAAATAAGAAAATAAGGATACAAGAATTTATCAAAAAAGAACAAATCCCCAAATTCTCAGAAGCATAGGAAAATGATCTAAATATAACAAAAGAAGAAATATAGAGAGTTAAGGACCTGATGGCTTAACGGCCAAATATTATAAAACTTTTAAAGATGAGCTAATGCACCCAATATATAATACTATAAGAGAGATTGAAGAGGGCTTTTACCCCCAAACATGGGGTGAAGTGACAATAATACTAGTTCCAAAAGATTTTTTTTAAAAAAAAACAAAAACCAAAAGAAAATAGAGACATAAGCCTAATTGAAAATTATACACCTATATTCCTACTGAACCTTGATTATAAGATATACGCTTCAATTATAGTGGACAGATTGAAAAAAGAACTATTGCAATGGATTCACGAAGATCAATCCAGCTTTTTACCAGGACGCCAAATTAAAAAACAACATCAGAACAATCGTGAATATTTTAGAGTATTATGAAAGGCACAAAGAGAAAAAACTGGGTATTATCCTAATTGACTTAGAAAAAGCCTTTGACAATGCAGATTGGTTCTTTATGAAAGAAGTGCTAAAACAAAGCAACATTGGAAGTAAATTCAAAAAATGGATTAATACTATTTATTCACAGCAAACTGCCCAAATAGATATAAATGGGGAGAAATCAGATAAGTGCAGAATCAATAAAGGGACACGTCAAGGCTTCCCACTCTCACCACTCCTATTCATAATGATGTTAGAAATCCTGATGAGAAAAATAAGAAATGATAAACAAATTACAGGATTACAAATAGGAAACCAATAATACAAAACAAAAGCATTCACGGATGATTTAGCAATTATACTAGAAGATGCCAAAAAAGCATTAAAAAACAATGGTTAATCTTTGAAGAAGTATGCAGTATGGCAGGCTTTAAAATTAATAAAAAAAAGTGGGATTCTGGTGAAAATTTTTTCAAAATTAGATGAGGAGGAGCTAGCGAAGAAAACAGACATAAGGATAATAACAAAAACAAAATACCTGGGCATTACGATAACAAACCAAAATCAGGATCTTCTATCCATACAGTGATATGGAATAAAATCAGAGAGGACCTAAAAAGGTGGCAAACACTGCAGTTATCTTTACTTAGTAGAATAGCACTAATACAATCATATATACTCCCAAATATGCTATACCTATTCCAAACTATCCCTGTGGTTACATCTAACACTATCTTTAAAAACATGGAAAAAAGACATTAGAGAATTTATCTGTCTAGGGAAGAAATCAAGAATAAAAATAGCAGTGTTACAAGATGACAAAAAGAGGGGAAGTTTAGGTTTACCCAACCTTCCAGTTTACTATAATGCAGTGGCTTTTACATGGATAAAAGACTGGATAGAGCTAAAGAAAAAGAGGTTATTAACATTGGAAGGTGAAAACTTGAAGGAAAGATGGCATATGTATTTACATTATGGGAATGCAACAACAGGCAACAATTTCAATAACCATGCGATCAGGATAGCCCTAATGAAAACTTGGAATAAGTACAAGAATTTTCTATATACCAAAACCCCAAGATGGGTTTCTCCACAGGAAGCATTCCACAAGGCAGAAAAACATAAGGGAAGTGGCTTACCTATGAAGACATCCTAACTAGAACAGCAAAAGGAGAAAATATTAAATCATTAAAAGAGCTTCAAAAAGAAGGAGTAGGATTACAATGGTTAGGATACCTCCAAATAAAGGAAAGATTCAAAAGAGATAAGCACCTAATAGGAACAGACCCCCCCCCCCAAAAAAAGAGTTAGAAAAAATTCTGGATACAGGGGGAAAACATATGATTTCTCGGTTATATAAGATGTTGCTTGACATCGAATTAAAAGAAGAGTCCATCAAGGAGTGTATGATTAAATGGATGCAAGATATTGGAGAAAACATTTCGCTAGATACCTGGGAAGAAAACATGGTCAAAAAATTTAAAATTTACCAAAAGTGCATACTTAATAGAAACTTATTATAAAATGCTCTACAGATGGCATATGTCCCCTCAAAAAGTGGCTAAGTTAAAAAACACAGATGAAAGCAATTGTTGGAAATGTGATCAAAACAATGCCAATCTATTCTATATGTGGTGGAAATGTAAGATAGCAGAGGAATTCTGGAAAATGATCCACTAAAGAATCCAAGAGACATTTCAAATAAACTTCGAGATGAACCCTAAACTATACTTACTGAATATAACAGAAGAACTAAAAAGTAAAATAAGTAAGGATGAAATTGGCGTTGTTTTGTATATAATTACCGCAGCTCGAATAGTATTTGCTAAATATTGGAAAAGTAAAAATGAGAATTTAGAGGAGGAATGGCTTGCAAAGGTAAATGATTTGATGACTATGGATAAATTAACAATGATGATCAAAGATGAATTGGACCAAAAATTCTGTGTGAAACAGGAAAAAGTAAAAGAATTATGGAATTATTTATTGGCAAATATAAGGGGTTATCTGACCTATACTACCACTAGAAGAAGCTTATGTTCTCTCTGTGCATTTTACTTTATTTGCGCTAATGCTGTGTTAATATTATGACTATACAAGCTAAATCAACTACAGTGTTGCTGCAACCTCCTCGGGAAACAAGAGAATGTATGTAGATTTATTTTAACACACTAAAATAAAATTAAAAAAATATTTTCCCCTTGCTCTTCTCATGGTTTCCTGCATGTCTTCATCTTTGCACCTTGTTCACCCTTTTAATGGTCAGCATCGCACCCTCAGTTTCTTGCTGCTGTTATTTTAAATGTTTTATCTACATGACTCATGCACTATGCACTCTGACAAACAGGGTTTGGTTCCTAAAGCGATCAGTTCAGTTTGCATGGGTCAAATTTAAAATGTACAGCATGTAATACTTGGATTGTTTGATTGACAAAACTTCATATTACTGTTGGCCCTCCACATTTGCGGCTTTGACTTTTGCAGATTTGATTATTATGTTCTCTATAGGAATTTCTAGGTCCACCAGGACAACTCTGCCAGAGGCTGGCCACAGAGTTGCATTGAAGGACCTAGATATTCCTAGAGAGGTGTTCTCTCGGGTAAAAATGTAGTGGGGTTTTTTTATTTGTGGTTTTCCCATTTTCATGGAGGCCCTGTGCCCCTTATCCCAGTGAATGTGGTGGGCCCACTATAGAAAGAGATGTTTTGGCTGGGTTTTTGTTTTTTCGGTTTATAATCAGGTATCAGTTGAAAATGCAATGTAAAGCTGTAAACATTTCTTAAATTAAAACTGTCTGATAGGGTTTAATTTGTACCACCTCAGTTTATAGCATGGATAAATCATAGATCTTTTAAATTCCATTTCTTATTCCATTCAGACAAGCTTTTCCCTCCCACCTAAAAAAAAGTTTTGTTCTTGTGAAGCCCTAGCAGATGATGGCTCATTTAAATGCTGAAGCAATAAGAAAGGAAACCTCATATAGCTCTGGGTTATTATTTAGCAAAAATGCACTTTTACTGAAGAATGGCTATAATTTCAGAAATGCTGAAAGCATTCTAATTGATAGAACTCTTGGACTGAGCTTTAGGAACTGGGTTGAACTTTAGGAATTAATGCCTGCGTTTTAGAACTTAAACTTTCCCTGTCTAATATAAATAAAATTTATGAGAGGCTCTTCATCTCATTGTGAAATTATGCCAAAAATGCTTAAAAAAAGCACAGATACAAACCATGGAGAGTTAGAGGAATTCTTTTGTAGTATGAAAGTTTCAGAAAATAATGACAAAGGGCTGTTTGAAGTAAATGTTTCTTCTCTGCCTTTCTTTTTGCGAATGATGATCAGTCTCTTGATCTGTAACACCTTTCAAGCAGAACGCTATGTTTCTCATGATTATCCCGGGGAAGATATGCTTTTCAGAATGCCAGGTATACATCTTGAGCTGGGGTGTGCATTTTTGAGCCATGATGTTTGCTTATGATGCTGGCTCCAGAGTTAGGGTCCACTTGTGCAAACACACATAATACAATCACATGTGTGCATGTACACATATGCTGTTATTCTGGTACACTTCATGTAAGTGTTTTTCCCCCTTTCTCTTTTTTGTTTGTTTATGACCAGGGTGGTTTTTGTGCCTCTGTGGGAAGCTTGAAACAAATAAGGAAACCATAGATCTGAGTATGCAAGACCTGAACTGGGCTGTTAATAATAGGGTCTCTTGGAGGTGGCGCATTTATAGAGTCACCATACATCAAAGCACAACAACAACAACAACAACAACAACAACAACAACAACAACAACAACATTATTTTCACTCTTTACAAATGTTTACCACTGTCCAGGTTGCTATTTGTTGTTGTTGTTGTTGTTGTTGTTGTTGTTGTTGTTGTTGTATGCCTTCAAGTTTCAGGGAGAAATGAATTAGTACTTTATCAAAGTAAAGAGTATATATATCATCTCTTTTGTCATCGAAATAACAAATAGAGAATTGTTCTCAGTTCCTACCACACAGATCTAACTTTTAAAAGAAGCCCATGTCTACATAAACCCCTTATTCCACAAAAACATCATCAAACAGAAAAGACTGGAGAGTTAACCCTCACTGGAATTAATAGAAAAAAATGTTCTGTTTGCTATGCAGAAAACAACAACATTGTATAGCTCAACTGAGAATTTGTTTGGGAAGAATAGAATATCCAGAGGGAAAAGTCAAACTATAAAACATTAACGTTTGCACTCTACAACCAGAAGAAAGAATTTTCCATTGATAACAAGCTGATGAACATCTTTTGTTTGAAGCCTTCAGTAATGAGGATTCTTTTTATCAAACACTCTTTTCTTCTTTTAGTTCCCCCCCTTCAATCCTCCCACCAAATTTCATATTTTCTATGAGGAAGGAGAAATAATAGTTTCAAATAAATCTTATGCTTTCATACTTCAGACTCACTCTTTCTGTCTTGCTAACTCTGTATTTTTTTATTTATAACTATAGGCAGCAGTTAATAACCATAGTCTAGTTGCAGTTTTGGTGTGAGAATAATGTAGCTGGAGGTGTCTGAACACAGGCCTGAACGATTGAAGCTTTCTTCAGCCTTAACTTTCTAGAAGATGAAGGGGTAGTTTTATGGTAGCTGTGTGCATAGAGATAGAAATCATGCAAAGAAAGTGTGGGGAATGCACCATAAATTGCTGTTTCTTCTGGATTATTTTTTCTTCTATTTCAGCCTCTTTTTCCCACTCAAAAAAGGGAGCTGATCCCTTCTTATTTATATCTTTAAAATAGAAGCATACATTATCTCAAAACAGAGCTATGATATTTTTAAAAAAGGCATGAGAAATGGCTGCAGAGCAGTATTCAGAATCATATAAAACTAGTAAAGATGAGATTGTAATTTACCATAGTTCAAAGGCAGCAATAACTAATAACAGAGGAAATATACCCATTTATATATATTTATTTTGCTTGCTTTACTATCCTGCTGTTAACAAAAAGAATATTATTTCAGAAACTGTTGTATCTGACTTAGCTTTAAAAAGAAAAAGAAAAACCTCACTTTCCCCCAAGTTATTACTTTGGGGCAAAAAAGGTCTTCAATGAATCCAATTTGTTTGCTTGTATAGTTCATTTTTCTGGATCTGTTTATTATTTTTATTCTTCTTGCACTGAAAATAATGGAAAATGTTACTGCATTTGACTTATCTTTTAAATTGTGCTTTCTGCTCCTGTTTTGTTGTTGTTACCAGCCCTCGAGATGATCTCAACTCATGGTGACCCTATGGATGAAACATCTCCAAGACCCTCTGTCCTCCACTGCTCTGCTTAATTCCTGGAACCCCATTCCCATAACTTCCATAATAGAGTCCATCCATCTGGCATATGGCCTCCCTCTCTTCCTACTTCCCTCCACCTTTCCCAGCATTATTGTCTTTTCCAATGAGTCCTCTCTTCTCATGATGTGTCTGAAGCATGATAGCCTCAGTTTGGTCATCCTGGCTTCCATGAAGATTTCCGGCTTGATCTGCTCTAGGACCCATTTGTTTGTCCTTTTGGCTGTCCATGGGATCCTCAGCACTCTTCTCCAGCACCACATCTCAATTGAATTGATTTTCTTCACATCATGTTTTTTAACTATCCAGCTCTCACATCTTCTATACATGGTAATAGGGAATTACGATGGCTTGTATGATTCTAACTTTTGTGCTGAGTTGTATTATCTTTGCTTTTTAGAATCTTTTCTAGTTCCTTCATAGCCACCCTCCCGATTCTTAGTCTTCTGATTTCCTGACTGCAGTTCCCATTTCTATCAGTGTTTGATCCCATGTATGGGAATTCTTTTACTAGTTCTATTTCTTCATTTCTTCATTTCTGTGAAGGCTCTCGATGGTCATTATTTTTGTTTTCTTTATGTTCAACATTAAGTCTGCCTTTGCACTTTCTTCTTTGATCTTCCTTAGTAGGTGTTCCAGGTCTGTGAGGTTTTCTGCTAGTATTATGGTGTCTCCTGCATATCTTAGATTGTTGATATTCCTTATTCCTTACTCCTATTTTCACTCCTCCTTCTTCTGTGTCCAAGCCTGCTTTTCTTATAATATGTTTTGCATGGAAGTTGAACAGATAGGGTGAAAGGATACAGACTTGTCTGACCCCTTTG
>CM034710.1:100845932-100860736 GCA_020142125.1 Phrynosoma platyrhinos
CTGATTTTCTTTTGGAATTCCTTGGTGTGATCCATTAGCCATCGTATGTTTGTGATGTGGTCCCTAGACCCTCTTCCTTTCTTGAACCCTGCTTGAACCTCTGGGATTTCTCTCTCCATGTATGGATGAACTCTATGTTGCAAAATTTTGAGAATGATTTTGTTTGCATGGGAGATTAGTGCTATGGTCTATAGTTGCTTCAATTTCTTGTGTCTTCCGTTTTGTGGATGGGGTTGCATATTGATTGCTTCCAATCTGTTGGCCATCATTTTGTTTTCCATATCTATTGACATATGTTGGTTAGCACTAGAGTTGACTCTGTCAATGTGGACTGCAGTAGTTCAATTGGAATATCATCTGTTCCTTGTGATTTGTTTTTCAATTTTTGTCTTATTGCAGTTTCACCTTGCTTTTTAGAATTTGGGGTTCATCATCATATGGCTCTTCACTCCATGTGTCCTTTATTTTGTCATTTCTTTTGTATAATTCTTCAGTGTATTGCATCCAACATCTCTTTATTCCTTCCTGGTGTTGAATTATGATATTTTTATTATGTAATGAGATCTTGTAGCACCTTTGAGACTAACTGAAAGAAAGAAGTTGGCAGCATGAGCTTTCGTAGACTTCAGTCTACTTCCTCAGATGCTTTTTGGATATTTTTATTGTTATAAAGTGTCCTGTTCCTTAGTTTCAATTTTCCTTTGATTTCCTGGATCTTGTGAGATAGATCTTGTTCTTCCCTTTTTGTTGTTATGTTTTGTTTCTCTGTATTGGTCGTTGTAGTGATTTTTTTAATCTTTCCTCACAAGCCATTGTAATTTTGCATTCATAATTCTTAGTTTCTTCCTATCTCCCTTTTGTTTTTCTTCTCTTCTGTTTTTTTGTTTTCTGTTACTGATTTATTTAAAGGAAAGATACATTTACAATCTTGATCCTTGATTACATAAACTTCAGGTTGGTATTTATCCAGTTATCTCTTTCATATCTAGGGGGGGATTTTGCATGTGTGGCACATGCTATATGATCCCTCTATCCATGAAATCAGGAATGGACCTATTATTGTTATTATTTCACAGTCTGTTGGGGGTCTCTGGCTGGAGTTTTGGACCACCAGTGAATTAGACTCTGTCCAAGAATCAAGAAAGCAGTGAGGTATTGTTGAACAATGTTGCACCTTTGCAAGCGCTGCTGTTAAGAATACATGAGAGTTCTAGGACATTATCGCATGGGCTTCCGCCTGACTCCAGAGCAAACTGAAAATTTGGGAAATGTTTTTCAGATTGGGTGTTATCACGCACCTCTGTCCACAGACTGGAGGCATCATGACCTGATTTTAGTCAGATTGGTCCCCGATCTGTCCTAATCTGGTCCTTCGGTAACTCCCATTCTTTGTGAAAGAAGGGATTAGGACAGATCAGGGATGGATGCCTCCAGTTTGCAGACAGAGGGATGCGATAACATTTGATCTGAAAAAAATTCCCTCAATTTTCAGTCCGCTTTGGGGCTGGGCGGAAGCTCGTGTGATAATCTCCCTAATCTAGGCAAACAAAGCTTTTAAAAGTTTTGCTTTCATTGTGTAATGTAGTATGTATCATTAAGGCTGGTATCACTGGTGCAGTAGCTCGTGGTGTCATCTACCCATTGACCTCCCCCATACTGCACCATAAGGAATCCTTAGTAATGTTTGTTGTACTAATGTTACTTGTAAATCTTAATTCACTTATATCACTGAATGTGATGGCCATACTTGTGACATAAACAACTATCAAAATTAAAGTTATAACTTTAAATTACAAAACCATAAGCACAGCCTAAATGTATTTACTCTTACATAGTTCCATGTATTCAAAGTGGACATTTGGTAAGGTATGGCTTTTTTAAAGACAATTTAAAAAGAATATTTTTTTTAAAACAAAAAAACCTGAGGCTTCTCCTTTCTCTGCCACTGAGCTTCACCCTACTCATGCCTTCTCTTCTTCTGAGTTCCAGGGATTTAAAAGGATGAGGCCAAACACTATGACCCATTGCTACCAAAAGGCAGACATTTGCGGACCAGTGGTGTCACCCTTCCCTTAGGATGTCACCTAGTGTGGTTCACACTTACGGCACTTCCATTAGTGATGCCTGTGTGTGTATGTAAAAGTTTCAAGGCAATATTTTCATGCTATGATTCCTCCCCCTTGACTTGAAGAGCTGAGAAGAAGAGCCACTCCTCAATCTGGGAACCCTATCTGTGACTTATAGAGGTAGAACCATCATATTGCAAATACACCCAAGAATCCCCAAGGCTCCACCCAAGGATAGGAGTAAGGTGACTTCAGCCTGTGTGGAGTTCAAGGTTTGCAGTGTCTACCTCACTATAACCCCTAGTCCACCATAAATATTTTAAAAAACCTCTTAGGGCACAGCAAGTAAAACAATACAGCAAGGTAAAATGATACACAGTGAGTGCAGACTGTTGTCATAATGATTGTGTTTCCCCGAAAATAAGACATACCCCTTAAAATAGGTTATAGCAGGATGTGTAAGCATTTGTGCAATATAAGCCATACCCCCAAAATAAGACATAGGACCGATGCAAATGGGGCTTTTCTGGGCCATGGCAACCACACGCCGTGGCCCCGATCCTCCTTTTTGCCACCCTCAAAAGAGCGGCTTGAAAGGCTGCTCCTTTTGGGGGTGGCAAAAAGCTAGTCTTTGAGCTGCAGCCACAGCTCTTTTCTGGCCTGCCCCTGGGAGCAGTGGCCCAGAAAAGAGCCGCTGTGGTGGCTCAAAGGGGCGTGGCCCCAATTCTCCTTTTTGCCACCCAAAAAAAAAAAGCAGCTCAAAGAGCCACTCCTTTGGGGTGCAGCGGTGGTTCTTTTCTGGGCTGCCCCTGGGAGCGGCGGCACAGAAAAGAGCCACTGCCATGGCTCATAGGGTCGTGGCCATGATCCTCCTTTTTGATGCCCCCAAAAGAGCGGCTTAAAGGGCCGTTCCTTTTGGGGGCAGCAAAAAGCCAGCCTTTGAGCTGCTGCCATGTCTCTTTTCTGGGCTGCTCCTGGGAGCAGTGGATCGGGGTCATGGCAACCACATGCCACGGCCCCAATCCTCCTTTTTGTTGCCCTCAAAAGAGCAGCTAAATGCCTTTCCTTTTTTGGGGCGGCAAAAAGCTGGCCTTTGAGCTGCCACGGTGACTCTTTTGCCCCCTTTTGGTGCAGTGTGTATGCACACTGTGCTAAGAGGGTGCCCTGTGGATGAGCATGTGTTGTAAGGGCAGAGTTGGGACAAATAAGACATCCTCTGATAATAAGCCATACTGTGCCTTCTTTAGTAAATATAAGACAGTGTCTTATTTTCAGGGGAAAATTCGGTATTGGGAATGGGGAATGGGAAACTGTCATGGGAGGAGGAGGCTAAACAGAAATATGTTCTACAGTTGGGAATATGCTCCACAATGTAGCATTTTGTTGTGTCAAGAAATGAGTCTCATGAATGCTGCTCTTAGCTTAGTTGAAGAAAATTAGAATACAAATGTAATTAAAAATACACAAACTGATAAATTCTTAATAAATTAATACAGTGGTCCCGTGATATTTGCAGGACCCAACATGGATACCAAAATCTGTAGAGACTCAAATCCCATTATATACAATAGGGTAGTAAGATGGTGTGACTTATATAAAATGGCAAAATCAAGGGTGGGTTTTTTGTGGGTTTTATTTTATTTTATTTTTAAAATATTTCTAAACCATGGATAGTTGAATCCATGGATGTAGAATCTGTGTATATGAAAGGTTGATTGTAGATGAACTTCAAGGTCCAAGAGTAGTTTAGGAGACAAAATAAGTTTCAATGAAATGATGACTGTTTAAAGCAGGAGTTAGAATCAGATGACTCTTCAGTCATTGTTGGACAAGACCTCCCAGCATTTCCACTATTAGCTATGCTGGTTAGGACTGCTGGGACTTCCAGTGCAACAAAAACTAGAGGGTGGCATGATTTCCAGTCCTGAATTAGAGGTTTGGTAAATACTCTTTGCTGTGGAATCTACATATAAATGACAGTATGACAAAGAGAACACAGGAGGTTCTTGATGGCAGATTACATAAACCATATTTAAGGTGACACTGTGTTAACTCATATGTTGGCTAATAATAGAACACATTGATAATTCTGTTGGTCGGGAACAATGGAACAGAAGTTCTCAAAGTAGAAGAGGAACAATATGAGATATCAAACAATGATTAATTGCTCCCATATCACAGGCAAATGCACAGCTTTAATCATACATATTATTTCTCCTTCAATGAAGTAGCATTTGAATCCCAGTGACATCTGCTTTGACTCTCAGTAGTCTCTAAAGCTTGGAAAAGAATATAGATTTCTGAAAATAATGTTCTAAAAGAGTCATTTTCCAAATTCTGACAGTATCCCAGGGTCTCAGCTACAGGTTTTTCTCATTTCTATATCTGAGCTATACATCTGTCTGGAGACATCATGGATCAAAACTGGGACTTTCTGCATGTAAAGAATTTACTTCATCATTGAATTAAAGGGTCATTGCTCCTTGGGTGCAACCTCTTCATTGTTGTTGTGTGCCTTCAAGTCATTTCCAGCTTATGGTGATTCTAAGATGAACCTATCATGGTGTTTTCTTGGCAAATTTCTTCAGAGAGGTTTGCCATTGCTGAGAAAATGTGACTCACCTAAGGTGACCCAGTGGCTTTTATGATTCAGCAGGGATTTGAAACTTGGTCTCCACAGTTGTAGTACAACACTCAAACCACTACACTACATAACCTCTATCTCTATATAATGATTGGGGAGGAGCATAGAGAAGAAGATGTCATTTTGATTACATAGAGTCATTGATAATAATAATAATAATAATAATAATAATAATAATAATAATAATAATTTTTATTTATATCCTGCCCCTCTGTCACACAATCGAGGCAGTACACAACAATTTAAAAACATCATACAATGTTAAAATACCATCCAAATCCCACAGCCCCCCACCCCTTAAAAAGGAATTAAGCAATTTTTGCATTAAAACAATGATACAAACACATAATTAAAATAAACCACAATCAAACAAACAATAAAGTCATTCAATTGTTGTATTCCTAAAGGGACCATTAAAAGAACTCTAAGATGTCCAAGGCCAACCTTGATCTGTTGTTATTAATGATGCAATAATCTTAGAAAAATGAGAATTCCAAATCTGTAATTACTTCATCATTCCATGAATATTAAAAGTGTAAAAATACCAAATGACCAAACTCATTTTTATTTAGGAGAATAAGTGAGAATTATGCTATTGATAAAGGTTTTTATGCATTTAAAACATCTGAATGTGTTTGAGCAAAACATCAGTAAAAGGCGGAACAGACTGCAGTAGTCTTTCATTCATTCATTGATTCATTCAAAGTTTCCTATTATGCTATGAACCCTCTTTCCATAAGTCTGTAATGCTTAGGGCTCATTTAACATTTACCGTAAATCCCCCAGTCCCAAATGTCCAGTAAAACTGTATGTGCTAAACTGATACACAAATTCTTTGTTTCCTTTGCATTCCTCACTGATCCATTTTTTGGAGTTTCTGCACTTTAGAGAATCAAAATCAATCTGAGAACCTTGCTGCAGGCTAAAAAGATCTTTCATTTCATACTTTAAGAATGAAAACACCATACATAGTGGCCATTAGCTCACAGAATGCATGGAAGTTCATTTTCTTTCTCTCTTTCTAAGAATTGTCAGATACCTAGAATCCTCCCCCCCCCAACCCCCCCAGATCATTACACATCATAACATATTTAGGATCCTTGGGCTGTTACCTGCAGCATCTACTCTTTCCAGTTTGAGTTAATTCAAAGACATAGCCATGTCACATGCATCTGAGGAAGTAGGCTCAAGTTTACAACAGCTCATGCTACTAACTTATTTCTTTCAGTTAAGTCTCAAAGGTGCTACAAGATCAGATTAGTTTATTTTGTCCACAGCTTTAGGTGGAAACCTTAACTATCATCCTAGTCATAAATTTGCACAGAAGCAGCTTTACCTGATAGGCATTTTATAACATTATCACCTCATGGAAAGGGTATTGTTGTTGTTTTGTTCCACTGATATAAAAATGGATCAAAATTGTTCCAACACATTGATTGCATTTTATCATTAGGTACTTTTTTCATTACACACTTTATGAGATAAAAAGGTCCCATGTAATTTTGTGGTTGAAATACAATGCAGAGAAGCTGTTCTGAGTATTTGGATGAGAAACAACCCCTCTCACTGCACAATGGTTGGAGGGCAGGGACTATACACTCACTTAATCTTGTTTTAGAAGGACTAAAAGATACTAATGCAATGAGAGACAGGTTGGAAAGACCTGGTGCAGACATCCACTGTAGAGGAGCCAGAGAGGAATCCTACCAACGTCAAAGCATGGGAGCTCCTTAATATCACTGAGTGGAAGGCATTGGGCTACTACTCTTGGCAATGGTGTATCATGGATAACATGGAGGAACTGTGGCATCCAGGTCAGAGTATGGTCACTTCAGATATATGATTAGCCTGGAGAGGCTTCCTTGGGCAGCTGTTACGAGTAGACATTGGGAAAAGTTACTTTTTGGATTACAAATGCCAAAAATCCACAAGCAACATGGCCACTGACCAAGCTGGCTGGGGGAAGATAGGAATTATCATTGCAAAAAGTAACTTTTCCAAGGACCCCATCACCCCAGGCAGGACCACTGCTGAAAACTCTTTTGGAACGCACTTTGAACTTTTTTTTATTGTGACGCTGTGTTCTATATCAGGTATTTTAGTGTTTTAGACAATATCTGAATTTCTCATAGTGCCCTGGAGAGATCTCACAGTGAGCCATTTAGATGACATTCAAATGACAGCTCAAACACCCAGTCTTTTCCTATGGGTCAGAGTGCCTTGGCTTATGGAAGGGAAAGGAAGGAAACTGGAGGTCATTTACTGAGAATGTACATACTCCCTAACAGTTAAAGTAAAAAATATGTGTGTTGATCATTTGTGAAGCTTTCTACACTCTGCATGTAGTGGAGTGTAGATTGGCTCCTTCTGTGTGTGGTGTTACAAACTACTTTCTGCAGGAATGAGAATATAGTGGGCCCTTGTTATCCACTGGCGTTTGGTTACAGTACCCCCTATGAATACCAAAATTGGTGGATTCTCAAGTCCCATTAAATACAATGGCATAGTAAAATTGTGTCTTGTATGTAAAATGGAAAAATCAATATTTGCTACTTGGAATTTATACTTTTTCTGAATTTTTTCAAGCCATGTATGCTTGAATTGGTGGATAAAAAAATCTGTGGCTAAGGAGTAACTGAAGTGCAATGTCTTGACTAAAAGTTATCTTGTTACTTGGAGATAATGAAATATTTTTTATAAAATCTTTATTTATCCTGAAGTAAATGTATTCCTGAACATTATTTCTTTTACAGAAAATTAGGTACCAGAAGCAGAAATGCCAGAGAAATAATGGGGAAAGATTCCTTAAACACATAAGGAAGAGCAGTTCAACATGTTTCAGCACACTTTTTTATTCAAAGTCCATGTGAAATGAACCAACCAGGGGGTCAAGCAAACCAGCAGCTTGGGGTGGCCTCTGGCCACTCTAGTGCTGGTTGCTCCCCATTCGGTGTGGGATCGCAGTCCTGAGGGCAGCCACCACTGCAGTCTGCAATGGACTGTCAGCAAGGAGTGCTTTTTTGCACTCCTTTTGTGGCTTGGTTTGGGCTGCCTTAGGCAGCTGTGGAACAGCTTCGGCCTGATCTTTCTGTGTGTGTCATCTGTACGTCATGCCTCCAGATCAGCCCGAAGGCAGCACTTTTGACCCATCTGTTTCAGGTCTAGGTCAGGTTCTGCAGCACAAAAAAAAAGAAGAGCTGTTCAACAATATTCAGCATTTTTTAAAATCCAAAATTAACAATGTGCACATGTGAAAGGATGCAACCAGGTCATGTAAGCCTCCCATAAGTAAAAAAGAAACATTTTGATCCTTCTAGAGGCCACTTGAAAGCTTCCTCCAGGGATGATTTTTTTTCTTTCATCAGCCTTCACTATTCTTATGATTTCCATTTTGGTAGTCAAACATATAGATCATGGTGCGGGGGGGGGGGGGGGGGGGGGGGGGAGGAGGCTGGTAAAAAAAAATCTTTCCTCTTTTTGCTTTGCTTTCTGTTGACACATCCTCAGGAAAGGATTCTGGAGGCAACTGCTGTTGACCTTTTCTGTTGTAGGTTGGCACAGATAACTGCAGTAGGATTGGCTAGAGTAGAATCCTGTTGTTTTCCAGCTCAAGCTTTATTGCATTGTTTAGGACATTGTTTAGGACAGGGGTAGGCAACCTTTCCCCTTTAAGGGCCGAGGGACTTCAGCTCCCAGAAGCCTCAGCCATGTTGGCCAATTGTGCCATGTTGGCCAATAGCTCCTGGGATTCTGGAAGCTGAAGTCCCTCGGCCCTTAGAGGGGAAAGGTTGCCTACCCCTGGTTTACGTGCTGCTGCAATCCTATATCAAAAGTCTTTTTCTCCAACTCTCTTTTGCCACCCTCCTAATGCTGATTCTGCTAAATCAGTGATTTCCAAAGTGGGTGGTATGCCCCCCTTGGGGGCAGTTCAAAGATCCAGGAGGGCTGTGAGGGGGAAAGGGGGTGAGGGGGAGTAGGGGGACTCTTTCAGTCAAAGTACTGGTGCTCAAGAAAGATGAGGAGAACCAGCAGTCTTTGGGACCATGGTGGTGATGAAAATTGCATGAAACTTCTTTTCAGCATTCCTGTGCTGATTGTTGTGTGTGGTGGTGTCTCCTGCTCACTTCCTTTCACTAGTAGTGATGGTTGGGAAAGTCTTGTGAAGCTTGGATGCAGGACATTGCTTCTGTGGCTTTGAGCAGTGCCATATTGGGACAGGTGTACTGGCTTGTGTGAGGTGTTAGAGCACATGGTGACCAAGGAGAAGTGGTGGCAAAAAGGAGCTTTCAAATTTTGGATTCCGCTTCAGCTTTCTGAGCTTTGCCAGGACTTGGCTGGAAGGTTGGAGCTGCACTGTTGTTCCTGCTTTCTTTCATCAGACAGGCTGAGAGAAAAAGCAGCAGAAGAAACAATGCTGGGGGGGGGGGGTAAACAGTTGAAGCTGTGTGGGGAAGGCATGCCTCTAGTGAAAGAGGGGTAGGAGTATCTGGGGTCAGTTCTTGGAAAGAGTGCTTGGAGCAGCTCCGGTACTTAAAATATCTCCCTTTCCCCCATCCATGCCAGTCTCCAGTCCAGAGCAAGTGGCCTCTGTAAACCTATTCTGTTCATACCAGCTGTGAATGGAAGACAGCCACCTCCAACTTCAGGAGTTAGGAGGACAAAGAAGTTGTTTAGGAGTTGTTTATGTCACAACTGTTCACCCCGATGTCTTTCCTCACTAGAAAGAAGCTTCTCCCTTTCTACCTGGTCAGCTTCAACTGAGCAGCAACCAAGCGGCCTCTTGCCCACACTGCCACAAGACAGTGGCATCACTAGGATTAGTATCACTTGGTATGATAACTCATGCTCTCACTGCCCCCGCATTAACTTCCTCTGCTACCAGACCATGCAGATCTTTAGTAATTTTTTTAACTAATAGTACACCTTAATCATTCCATATGTCACTGAATGTAATGGCAATAGTTGTGACATAAGTCCTAAACAACTTCTTAGTCCTCCTAACTCCTGAAGCAAGAGGCTGCTGTCTCCCATTCACACATTCACACTCCAGCTGCAAGAGTAGGGTGCAGGAGGAATCCATGGACTGTTCCTCCTCTTAACTCCCAAACCAGAAGGCTGCTGTTAGAATGGGAAGCAGCAGCCTTCTGCTTCAAGAGTGGGATTCAGGAAGAATCCAGTGATTCTTTGTCCTGCTCACTCCTGAAGCAGAATCCCTGGATTGCTCTTGCATCCCACTCATGAAGCTAGAGACTCCTATTCTAACAACATCCTTCTGCTTCAGAAGTTAAGAAAAGGAAGAATCCCTGTATTCCTCCTGCACTCCACTCCCAAAGCTGGAGGCTCTTGTGTCAGTGGTAGACAGCAGTCTTCCGCACACTCCCTCCCTCCCTGTTTCTCCTGCCTGATTTTCCTTTCATGGATAGGGCCAGGCTATACCAGGAGGATAGAGGAACTGAGAAGGTCCTGCCCTGTCTCCTCATTTTCTGTCACCCATGAGGAAAGAGGGTGATAGCCCAAAAAAGTTTGGGGACCACTGTGTTAAATAAACTTTCAGTTGAAGAGAGAACAAGGAAGAAAAGCAGGGGCTGGGTAGATAGAAAAAGACTTTTAAATGGAGCTTCTTTGTCAGAGGCTTAAAATGGGCTTCCAATAGGGACCAGCAAAGAAAACGTGTATTGTGTTACTGTTTTCCAGTCTAGAACAGTATGTGATTTGGGCTAGTGTGAATATGAAATATTCACAGCTCTTGTCTCTAATACTGCACTACAGATCATGCAATTATCTTTGTGGCTTTTATAAAATCCCTAGAAGACCTCTCACAGAGATAATGCAGAGAATGTGAGAGAAATGTCAGACATATTAAAGCCCTGGATTGTGAAATCAGAGGTCTACCAAGAGGATCAGGGGAACCACTTCTTCAAAAAACATGAGTCAGAATTGTCTTCTGGGAAGATTGCAGTATTTTATTGGCAGTTTTGTGTATGACAGACATGTTGGAGTGCACCAGCCTAGTAGAGAGCTCATGTGTTCAAAGTTGCTGGGAAAAATTTCTGTCTGGATTACTCACATATCTCTTAGGGACAGCAAAAATATTTGTTTTTATTTCCTTCCCTGCAGAGAAATGGGTTTCTTGACACCTTACAGGATGAATAATATAGCAGTGAGATTCTGCAGTTTTCTGTTGGCATTCACACTTTGTGAAGTAGTTCTGGGGAATTATTTTGCACAGTAATACACATGGGTTTTTCTTCACAAGCACCCCCATATTTTCTGCAGAGGAAACAGTGGTGGTTTTTTTCTTTCTTTCTGGGAGTGAGGGAGGAGATGGAAAAAACATGGCATCCCATGCAGAAGACAAGTGTCTTTTTTAACAGTGAAAAAAACACATATATTTCTGTGCAGAATAATTCCTCAGAATATGTTGCAAGGTAAAAATATCTGGAGAATACCAGTCTCTGGCAGTGAGGACAAACTGGGAATTATTCATCCCTGCATGTGAGGATGAAATAGGTAAAGATCTGCATTTCTGGAGTCCTCAGCAGTGGAACCAACAAGGCTCAGCCATGGTGTTTTGACTTTGTCAGATTATATAGTAATGGCATCTATGTAAATTTCCCGAGACTGAGGCCCCTCCACTCTCTGTGTGATTTACAGCAATGTAACCCCCCCCAGCATAAACAGTGTTTTTCTAAAGTCAAGGAATTGTTGTTGTGTGCCTATAAGTAGTTTTTGACTTATGGCAACCCTAATGTTTCCATCGTTTTTGAAACACTGCATAATATGTGCAGAAAATCCCAGGGAAAAATTTCATATGGTATTTTTAATCCTCTGAATGTCAACTAAGAATTTTACAGAGGAGTAGATGGTCTGATACTTTAGCAACAACAAATTCAATTTACAGGAGTTCTACTTTGTTGCTTTAGGATGAATCAAACACAAATACGGCACGAACTGCAGGTAAAGTAATTTTATGAAAGCAAATAAGCAATGAAACACATTTAGTTGAAAAAATATTTTCCTCATGCTATAGTTGTTTTGGCATAGTGTATGTCATCTCTCTCTATATTGTACATACAAATTGTTTTTGATTCCGCAAGCACCAGGGACGTTTATGCCCTTATAAAACTGGCATCTGCAGGAATATGTAAACTAATAGGTATAATGTAACAGAGTTAAACTTTCTAAAAGCATTATTTGGTGCAAAGCAATTACTTGTACTGTCTGCAGGAGTGAAATTTACCACCACAGGAAACCATAAAAAATCAAAACAGCAACTGTATACTGAATGTAAATGATGCCACACCTAATGATATGTCACCTTCTATTTCTTAAAGGGGAAAGCATTTTGCTCTGAAACTGCTGCAAATAATAATAATAATTTAGAGGAATAGCCATTCTCTAGCATTATAGCTGCAGATTTCTCCAAAGCTATCTGAAGATCTTCTTTCACATTTCTTCAAAGTATTTTCATTACTTTGAGATTTTTTTTAAATGAAGGGGCAACCTGGATCTCAAAGGAATTTACTTTTCTGTTGTTAACAGAGTTGAAATTTTATTACCTGTTTTTCTCATCCTTTGTCCCCAGTCCTCACGTGGCCAAGAAGGGGAGTGCCCTCTGCCTTCATTGAGATCCCTCCAGAACAACTGAACTACAACAGAAACAATATCTGATAGAATAAGCTTATTGCATGGCACTCCAAAGAACGGGAACAGAACACGAGGGAACGGAACAGAGCAAAAATACATTTTACTGCATGGGAGAATGCCACCAATGCCACTGGGAGTCCCCGATCCGTTCCCTAGCCATTCCTGGCAGCCAATTTTTGAAGGACGTCCTTCAAAAATTGGTTGCCAGGAACGGCTGGGGAACGGATCAGGGACTCCTGGCAGCATCGGTGATGTTCTCCTGTGCAGTAAAAGGTGTCTTTGCTCCATTCCATTCCTTTGAGTTCCATTCCATTCCAGTTCCTTAAGTGCCATGTGATAAGCTTAAAAATTTAGGCCTGTGACTAATGTCATCATGTTTCTTCTTCTGTATGATTTTAAAACATTTTTGCCTGATGAAGAAGTCAGTGGAGCTTTGAAAGCTTGCATGATGTATTTTCTGCATTTTGGTTGGCCAATAAATGTATTACTATTTGATGGATTTTGGATTTTCTTGTATTTTGCTGCATGGCCAACATGGCTACCCTTGAATATGCCATGACAGTGTAGATGTGGTCCTCTGGAACTCTGGAGGAGCTTAAAATTGGCTGTTGCAGGCCTCTGAGCTCTGGAGAATGCCTACTCTTATCTTAATATGAAGGAATGAATAGGGTTTCTATCAGGCAAAGTGGTTATTTAAATATACGATTAAATAACTACCGTATTTTCCGGTGTATAAGACGACTGGGCATATAAGACGACCCCCCACTTTTTCAGTTAAAATATAGAGTTTGGGAAGAGTATGACTTCCAAAACTGTTGTTGTTGTTGCTGTGCACCTTCAAGTCATTTCCAGCTGATGATGACACTAAGGCAGACCTATCATGAACCTCCTTATACCCGGCGTATAAGACAAACCCCCATTTTAACCCCAGATTTTGCAGGTTAAAAAGTAGTCTTATATGCCAGAAAATAAGGTAATTTGAGTTCCACTGATTTCCATAGGACTAAAGCACAACTAATGAAGCTTGGACCCTATCTAAGCCATTTTTTCCCATTCCTAAATAAGATTTATTTTGTAAATATAAATAAAAAAACATACAAGCAAAAACAGGTTTTTGTCTGTACTCTTCTTCCAGTGTGGCTGGAATTATGAAAAGAGAACTCTGTCCCCATTCCTATTCCCCCTTTTTATCCTTATAGTATTCAAATCTCTTCCACATGCACTCTTGAAGGGATGGAGCATGTGGGTTTTGTTAGTGCTGTGCAGAAACCTATTAATTCATTTTTTAAAAATGTAATTGTCCCTTTTGAAAAAGGCTTCTGTCCCCCCCAACTTGCCCGACATCCTCATTGTACTTTAGAATTTCTTCAGTTTTATTTGGTGGCATTTATTAGAATTTATCTTCTTACTGTTGAGACTGATGAATTTCTCCAGAAGGATGATGTAATATTTCTGTATCTGGCTCAAGGAACACCCAGACACTGCCTGTCTCACTGCCCTTCTTTAGCCTATGGGGAAAAGGCATCCATGTGACATGGAGATAAGGTGGTACATCCAAGCGGTATGCCCAGTAATTTCTGAGTTAGGTTTCTCATGTTGTTGTGACCTACCATGGAAGAGCATGGGCTTGAAATTTTGGTCCCAAATCCACTTTGGGGGCTGCATGCCACCCTGCCCCTAAATGATATTCTTGTAACTCAGATCTACATGTTAACTACCAGAGATCAGAGATTATGATGCTAAAACTGGTTAGCAGAGCTGATTGAAAGCAGCCAATCAGTTCTCCTGTTTTACAGGTGAAAAACACTGAAGTGAGCCATGAGCATACACACTAAGGGTCAAAAGCCACGAGAGATCTACTGAAAATCATCCAGAGACATACCAGTAGATCCCAATCTATCTTCTGTCCAACCTTGTCTTAGACTGGTAAGCAATCATACTAAAACTGCACACAAGGCAGGAATAAACTTGTGACAGATAGCAATTATAACAATTCAGCCTTGTGGCCATATGGAGCAAGCAGGAGTAGAGCTGGGGGAGGTTATTTGTTTGGGTTACAGCTCCCAGAAAAGGTGGCATGACTAGGGGCCAGGGCTTTTTAAAAACTTTCCCCAGTTCCGTCCTGAATTCTGTTGTGACTTTACATTGGTGAAAAAGCTGCTACATAAATAGTTGCATTTTCTTGGAGGTTACACAAGAGTGACATTGGACATTATCACATGTGGCCCACAAAGTGATAATAAACTGGAAATGACAAATTCCGAAAATAAACTGAAAATAAACCTTGATTCCGCAAATGGTTTTCACACATAATTACCTTAATTGCGCAATTAAGGAAAGCTCCCCCTGAAACTGCATTTAACGTTCACACACAAGTGAGAAAATCCCGTACTTGTACTAGAAATTATCTTCTAGCACATGTGCACTACAGCCGCGGCTGTCACTCG
>CM034710.1:100860836-100871564 GCA_020142125.1 Phrynosoma platyrhinos
ACCCTCTTCCAAATCCCCCTTCAAAATTCGCATTTGCTTTTCACATTATGGTAAATGCGAAATTATCTTCATTGCGCATTTGCATTTCCTCCAAAGAACCGAATTTCAAAAGATCTCGATTAACACCAGTTTCTGTCCACTTTCTGTCCAGTTTCTGTGCGATGTCGTGTGAAAACACAGGGCACTAATCCAGTTTCTGTCTGGATTTTGTGTGGATTAACCAGCATATTTGCCCCCGTGTGATGACGTCCATTGTCCTATTTAGGGATGCACAAGTACTGTGCTGCTACAATGGCACATTCTAGCACTGCAGCATTATCTACACAAAAGCATGTATACTTTTGTGCTAGGCAGGCAATGAAAAGACAGCCAATGAACTTGGTCAATGTGTTTATGTTCTAGAAGGATAGCATGTCATAGACATCATATCTAAATGACCCCAAATACATGTGGGTTGATGGCTAAAATGGTATTGATAAATCCCATTACCAACAGGTCAGTAAGTTCTACTTACTCTGAAAATTACAGAGTGGTGGTGATGGGGAGAGTCTATATGCTGCTCGCATTGCATGTTATTATTTTAACTGTCATCTCTAGTTACGAATGGCATGCAGGTTATAAATATAGTCAAATTAGTGCGGAGAAGGTGACTCAGAAAACCTACCTGGGGAGTGATGGAAAGTATCATATAATTACTTCTATGGATGATGGAAGGAGGTTGTATCAGTAATATTTCTGCCACATTAATGAGCTAAAGTGATAGGTAAAAAAATCCACACTATATTAAGAAGCCACTCAACAGTCTTACAAAAACACTAAAAAGAGGGGGAAGGGAGGAAGAAGAAAAATCCCTAACAACTCAGAAGGGAAAGTCACAGTACAAGCTTGCAATAAATGTGAGGATAAAAATGCTTCTGGGGGCCTCTGTAGGATATGCTGTCTTTTTCAGTGTAGTTGAGAAATAGTGAGGCTGTAGTTAAACACATTGTAAAATATAAACAAATAAGACGATTTTATGGGAACTAAGCAAACAGTATTGCAGTAAAAAAAATGCAAGAAGGGCTGTTTTTCAGATAAAAATGTTGGCTCCTTTCTTGCATATAATGATGAACATACTGTAATTGGGCTGCAGGGAGAACAGCATATGCTGAACATGCTTCTGACCTTTTCATGTGTTTTGATAATGGTGTGAAAAGAGTTGACATGTATATGCTTAAGGCATGGAAATCATGCAGCCCTCTAGATGTGGCTTGGTTGCTGCCCCCAACATTCCTCACCATTGGCTATGTTGACAAGGGCTGCTGAGATTTAGAGTCTAATGACATCAAGGGCAGCATATAATTGTCACCTTGATGTAACAGTATGCATATGGCAATTTATCCCACATTCTTGAAGTTTGATATGGAAACTTGATTAGCAAAAGCATTTTCACCTTCTCCATAATTTCAGTATTATGACTTAAGTTCTACTGACTTAAGTCCAACAATTAAATCAATTGTTGGATGGTGAGTCAACACTTTGGTGTCATCCCAGTGGTTTGATGGGATTACCAATAAATACAGGCAAAGGTGTGCAAATGCCTTGCAAGACTGGTGATATGTATTTTTTAGAATTTACATTGTATTCCTGTCTCCCTGCTCTTGAGAGAGAGAGAGAGAGAGAGAGAGACTTTTTTAAAAAAATGAGACAACTTTGGTACTGAGATTTCTAGAAACTAGAATATGAACCAATGGATTCAAATAATAAGAAAAGTTATTATTCCTAAACATTAAGGATAACTTCTTGACTGTAAGAGCTTTTCAAAAGTGGAAAAGACTGCCTCAGAGGGTAATGGATTCCTTCTTTGGAGGACTTTAAAGAGAGATTGACTTGCCATCTCTCAGGAATGCTTTCATTGTATATTCCTGCACTGAAGGAAATTGGTCTAGGTGGCCCCTGTGGCCCCTTCAAATTCTATGATTCTACTTTGTATTGTTCACACATTAAGAATGTTGAATAAGTTCTGTGGCTGGAACCAACCAAAGTGTCTTATTTTAGCTAAGGTCTAATTCCTCTGTTAGTGGATTGTAACTCTCCACCACTGTAGCTCTTTAAATACTCTAGGGTGTAAAGCAATCATCATCCCCTGGAGTCCTGGACCATTGGAAGAGCTACACTATTCCTCCTTCACCAGGTGCAAACGGGAAGCTGGAATTTCCTGGGAATAGTTCCTCTCCCCATCCAATGATTGGGTGTAGATCCACAATCAGGATGCATTCAGTTATCCATATACATACAAAGGAAAAGCAAAGCAGCCACCATGCTTTGGGAAAGAGCAGAAACTGCTTCTTTGTTCCCAGGTACCAAAGAAAAAGGGATACGGTGGCTCAGCGGTTAAGACACTGACTCTGACACTTGCAAGATCAGGACGTCAACAGTTCAAGGCCCAAGTGCTACGTGACGGAATGAGCTCCTATCACTAGTCCAAGCTTCTGCCCAACCTAGCAGTTCGAAGGTGTGTAAAAGTGCAAGTAGATAAATAAGTACTACTTTAGTGGGAGAGTAACAGTGTTCTGTGCAGTCATACTGGCCACATGGCCATCAGAGCAGTTGTCAGGCAACACTGCCTCTTTGGCTAAGTAACGGATATGAGCACTGCTCCCTACGGTTGAATATGACTTGACAACCTCATCAAGGGAAAACCTTTGCCAAAGAAAAGCTGGATGGTTCCTGGGTGTAATCCTGTGTCCAGTCATTGTCCTGGAGAGGAGCTGCACTCCAGAGGCTGCAGCTGCTCCTCCACACTCCACAAAAGGCATTGCACAAGAAGGTACAGGATACTTCCTTCAACAAAACATTAAAAAGTATTTATGCCAGTTTAACTGGTAATTATGCCAGCATGAGCTGCCAACTGGATTCTGGATTAAGCATGCCCCAAGTGTCTTCAAAGCGCATAGTTATTAATTTTATTATTATTGCATTTTCACTGCCAGGAATGTCTAGAAGTACAGTAAGTTTTTCTGCTTTGGTACCAAAATAGCATGGCTATTTTGTACTTCAGGCAGCAAAATGAGTTGGGTCACCCTGATTGGAAATGTAATCTTTGAACACAGAAATCAATCAAGTAGGTCCTCCACTGAATCAGAAATGTTTGGACTGTCACTGCCAGAATCCCGACCCTGTGCAGCTACTAGCCATGTTGTTAAGGGGATTCTGGGAGTTGTACTAAAAAGTAACTTGTACACATTCTTGTCTATTATCATATTTGTGACATGTTCTTGGTAGTGGATGATTTGCAGTGGGCAACCCAACACACTTGAGGCATTCCAAGGATATTCCTACAGTGATGTTAGTTCAAGGGGCCTAGTCATTCTTTCATTTGCAGATGCCTGTGGTAACCCCCAAGGCTACTCTTAGGTTCAGACAGAGATGTAGATTAGTTAATACATTTTGTCAGCTTCAATTTTTGTTATTGTTAAATTAAATTGCTCTTAATTCTTAAGATTCATGTCAGAAACAGTAGCTAAAATAGTATTTTTTAAAAGCTCTGTCCATCCATCCACCCATCTTTTCTTCCTTAATAATATTCAGTTGAACATACTTACAAGACATTTTAAAGCAGGGTTTCTGAAGCACTGCTTCCTGGAACACTAGGATTCTGTGAGAGATCATGACTGGAAAAAAAAATCTACATTATTTTGAGCTGTACATACAATAATTTTTATTCAGGGGTTCCCTGAGACCTAAAAATTATTTCAGATTTTCCTTTGGTATGAAAAAGATGCAAAAGGCTGTTTTTAAAAGTGATTTCTGATTTTGTAGATGTTCCCTTAAATAAAATCATCAAATCAAATTTGACAATTAGGTATTTTCATGTGTTCGAACTGTAAAAACACATTGCTGCCAGTATTGCCACTGATTCAAATAGTGATCGATCAGAACTTTTGCAATGTCAAGGACACTGCATGTCTACCCAAGTGCCTGACTGTGATTAGGGAAAGAAATACGATGGTCATAATCTGTATTATATAGACCTATTCATTTCTTTCATTACAAGCTTAGTACTAGATGTACCAGCTTTAGTTCTCTTGCTGCTCAATCCAGTGACCTTCCGCAAATAAGCATTTAGGAAAGGTTGTAACAACGTCTTTTGCATTAGTGCAGCATCTTAGTGTGTGGTAGAGTGCTAATGAAAGTGCTTCATGTAGAGGAATGTCAGACTGTTATTGTGGCTAAAGTTCTGCTGCTACACAGAAACAATCACCTTTGTACAATACACTGAAATGCAGTACTTGGAAAAAACACAGGTGGGAAAAGAATGGAAGTGAAGAGGCCTGGGCTTAGTAGGCAATATGTTTTGGCCAGGAAAGGCCACAATTTCAATTTAAAAATCAGCAGAAGGGCATTGAAAGACCATTTTCTGGGTGTGCCTATGCCAATTTAAAAAAACAGACTCACACTGCATTTTTCTGGTCCGCAGATCGGATTGGGGGGAAGAGTAAAAGCAGTAAATATAAATGGGACACTGAAGCAGGAGAAAGAGGAGGAAAGGGTTGTCTGATCTAACCCCTCACTGTTGATCTCATGGCTGAGTGTACATTGCAGTACAAAAACATGGCGATACACACCAGGCTTGCCAGACCCAAACAGTCCCACCCAACAAAAACCCCTCCCATTCCACTCACACAAGAGTGAAGATCTGGATTTTCCACTCAAATTCAACTTTTTCCACTCTAAATTAAAGCCCTGAGGTGATGAAAAGGGATTTGGCCTGAAACTTTTCAGATGTCATCTGGATAGATTGCAGTGAAGACAAGGGACAACTGTGTAGATAAGCCCTCTGTCTGAGACCTTAAAAAGCCCCTATCAGTCAGAGAAAATAACATTGGGCTCAATTGACCAAGGCTCTATGTAAGTGTAAATTGTTAATTATATGGTTATTTTTGTTAAAAAAAGATATGTTGATGAGTTAATTTAAATGAAAATTGAACACAGGACCAATCTGAACTAGGAGCTGAAAGCAGCATTTCAATCAGGTTACCAAAGGAAGCTTAACAAATGATACTAAAGTAAAATAAACTTGAAAGTACTACATGGCTACTCCTACAGCAGTGGCTTGCTCTGTCATGCATCTTTTCTTCCCTATTTTATTATTTTCCTTTATTTGTCTTTTAATTTCTCTGAAGAGAGAGCAGTCCCACCTCCCCCCTATATCAATTGTTCTGAGGTCTCTCTGTGTTGGTGTGTGATGCTGTTAGTGTATGGCGTGCAATGTGTTGATGTTAATGTGTGACTGAGTGTATAATCTGAGAGCTGCTGTTTCCAGAATTTGGAAAAATTAGTTTTTGGACTACTGCTCCCAAAATCCCAGTGATCTTCCACAGTCAAAATTATGATCATCTACTGAAGTGTGGGCTCTCTACTCAACATTTTCCCCCTCATTTCTGCCCAGATGTGCACATCCAACCACTACAATTTACTGCATTGCATGAAGGTAATTGTCTCTAGTGTAGGAACAGGACTTGAGCCACAATGCCAGTATGCCATTTTTCTATGTGAATTACTTTCATTAATGCTACACCACACATCATGATGCTGTATTCCCAATGGACAAGCTGACCAGGAGGTTGTCGTGCCAAAAAAAAGTAACATTTCCAAACTCTGGACTTCACTAAAGTTCTAAAGAAAAGTAGGACATAGTTATAAGATTGCAAAAGAGTCTGGGAGCTGCTTCTTGGTTAGTGTAATGTGGCCATTGGGCTGCAGAATGTCTCTGGCCAGTCATGTTAATGTAAATAGATTCTTCCTGTCATAAGTGAAGGTCAGGGACAGGCATTTAATCTTGCTGAGAATGAGAAATACAAGGGGCCTCTTGGGTATTCAGAAGGAGAGAGGGCAACTATCAACATGCAACATGATAGAAGGCCTTTCTCTGGACGTTTTCACACTAGGGGTCTCAAAGCCGCCTGGAAGCAATCAAGAATCATTCCGGAATGGATCCTGTAGCTTCAGACCGGTGAAAGCAGCATCAAGGTTCTTGATTGCTTCTGGCTGCGGCAACTCAATTCCTTTTTGATAAAGGAATTGCAAAGAACGGGGATGATGCGGGGATGGCACTGGATGGGGCGGGGCTTGCTGCGACGTAAGTGTGAACACTCGGAGAAAGGACCCGGAATGATGCAGGATTGCGCCGGGGATGGCACTGGATGGGGCGGGGCTTGTGCGACGTAAGTGTGAAAACTTTGCAAAGGATCCGGACTGGGGCTGGAGTGAGGTAGGATTGCGTCTGCCAGTGTGAAAACGTCCTCTGTGTAAGCAGCAATCGTTCAGTCTTGGCTTCACCACTGTGGCACAAGGAGGAAGCTACAGTAAAAGAAACCAAGAGCAGAGGACACTAGTAAAAGTTTACTGCAGCACAGAAAACAGAAAAAGCTGATAATCAAAGCAATTGTTCCCCTTGAAATTTTGGTTTCAGGGTCAATTTACATTAATAATTCATTCTGAAAATGGGGTGATGGAGAACAATTTGCTAGAAGATATATTGTGGAAAATCCTGACTGATTCAGAGAGAAAATATTTGGACAACCTGAAACTGTATGTAATAGCAAAAGTTGTTTTCTTTGAGGTAGATTTTGGTCTGCTTGCAAGATAAATAAATATGCAGGGCAGCTTTCTTTAAAAAGGGTTACCAGTGTTTTTCAGTGTAAGAGCAGAATGAAATGTTTAAAAATGAAATTGCTTTTACAAGAACAGTACCATTCCTGACTTCACATAGTGAAACACATGTTTAAATACCTTATTATATCCAAAACAACAATCATGCAAAACTTCTTGAACAGGGACAACTAACACATTAAAGAAAAGACTAGGCTGGAATTCATTGCAGTGATAAGACTTTCAGACTGAGGAACCAGTTAAAAATCAGGTATCTCACCCTTTGCTTTAGATTTGAAAAGAGCAAATCTGCCACCATCCCATCTCCTTTGGCCCTAAGGCTCTGTAGTATCTGATTAATACATGAAAGGCATTAAGAGATATCTATTCCTACTATTTTCGGTGCTATTGATTTTAGGCAAACATTTAGGAATGGCATTGAGATGCCTTTAAAAGTCATTGCCAGAATGTTTGCTATTAGAGAATGCACTTAATCAGGGGAAAGCTTGTTCCTACTTCATCAATATGCCTGGTGATCGTGATTCTTATTATCCATGGCTTCAGTATATGGGAGAAGGAAGAATCATTCAGAAATGTTATTTTTCTGGAGCATAGTTCCAGAATTCCTAAAGTATATCTGATCATAAACTTTGTCAGGCATCTTGTTGGTGATATATTCAGGTGTAGCTGAAAGTTATACCTATGTATCTAACTTTTTGGCTTGTGGCTGATGAAAGAATTCAGTACCACTATTTGCTAAGGAGCTTATTGCATTAAAAAAAAAAAAGGGGGGGGGAGCTTGCTGTTTTTGAAAAGTGGCTGGCTAAGTGTGCTGGGACCCAGAATGCAGCCAGGTTGCAGTCGATTGTTGGCATTGGTGGCAGCAATTTTGAGTGCAATAATACCAGGTATTAATCCAAAACATGAGTGTATCCCGTCGGGGATAAGTCACTTTTTTTTGAATGCAATAATCTTCTAAGACTTTCTTCTCAGGCCACTTATTTTCTGCTACTCTTTATAGCAAATCAAGGACCAGGTGAAGACAGGGAGGATGAGGCAGGCATCCAGTCATGTTTCTGAAGCTACCCTTGGGAAGAACAAGTCATCTTTCTGGACCTCCTAGGAGTCCTCCAGAGGTTCAAGAGGATGGCATTATCTTCTTTTGGATGTTTGCAGTAATGCCACCAGCTGGCTGCCTGACTGTTCTTCATTCTTTCCTGGTCCCTGCATGGCTATAGCAGGTGTGCCAAGCCTAGAGATAAGGAAAAGAGAGGAGCTTGCGGGGTGGATGGACAAGCTGTAATTATGTCTCCTGGAACTTTATGACCCACTGGTGCAATGCAGAATCTTGGCTTTGTGAATCTAAGTGCTGTACATTATTATGGTGCTAGTGTTGGCTGCAAAAGTATTTAAAGCATTTTGACTTTCAGTTCCAAGTACTGAAGCCATTCAAAATGAAGCCATTGTTTGGGTCAAAATCTTTGGATCCATTTTTTAGTCTGTCTCCCTGGCTTTCTGCAACTGTTCTAATTGCAAGAACTGTGTCCAGGTTCAATTTCACAGATAAGGTTATAAGAAGAATTTTGAAACTGATAGTCCTACCCTGAGAATCACCCAGTCAATCACAGGAATTCTGCTGTTACAAAGACTCTGTTCTCTTTAGAAATAAGAAATGACACACATGCAATAGAGGAGTCAAAACATTAGCTTTGTTTATGTGCTTTTTTGCCCTGTTTCTGTAACTTGGAAACCTTTATAAACTGTTACTGCTGTGGAATTAAGTTTGTCCATTAGAGGCATTGCTATGAGTAAGGGCCTCTACAGACAGCACATTGCGCTATCTTGGAGGCAGGTAAGGGGAGGGTCAGCCACCCGCCGGGGGCCCCAGCCCCTTCCTGAGGACGTCATCATGGCGCACGCCACTACACACATTGTGCGCCATCAAGACGTCCTCCCAGCACAGCGTTTTTACACGCTGAGCCAGAAGAGGCGCAAAAGAGCTGTGTGGTGGCTCTTTGGGTGCCCTATTTGCCAGCGCTGAAAGGAGTGGCATTTTAGCACTCCTTTCAGGGCCGACAAAAGGGTGGATTGGGGCCGAGGCGTGGGGCAGCCTCGGCCCCAATCCGCTGCTTCCCAGGGTGGCCCATGGCCTCCCGTTTGCATCCCCCTAAGTTAGACTGAAAGAAGTTCTGTTTTTCTGTAGATCCTTCAGCTAAATAAAGACTTTGAATAGTACCTTCCTATCCAGGTTCAGGGCTTAATCCAGCTCCGTATACTACTTGTGTTCCTGTTCAAATTCTGCCTAGCTTTGCCACTTCCCATCCTTATTTTTCATACTGCTGTATATGATGGTATTTCCCTGAATATATAGGAAGTGAAAATTACTAGAAGTGTCCTAGCAAAAGGAGTAAGGTCAAGGGAAGAAAGGATAAAAGTCTCCCTTCCCCTACTCTTTGCTCCATTCTTACTCTCTAGACTACACTGTTCTGTTATTCCAAGGGAAGGATTGGTTTATACCAGAATACATTTCACTCTAGTATGATTGAAAAATATAAGGACATAAGATATGCCCTGCTGGATCAGACCAAAGCATTTGGTTCACATAGAGGCCATAATAGGCAGCCCACACGCAGGACATGCCCTCCCGCATGTGTGCCTTAAGAGCTGATCTCTAGATGTCTAGATACAGGGCATCCCCATTTCTTCTGTATTTGTTCCACAACTTATGTGAAAAGGAAAGCATCTGAAAGTGGCTTAGGAATGTTGTGTTTCATGCTCCATGTTACAAAGGGTGACTACACACAGATGGACATTTTCATTTGTGGGTTCCCACTTCCATAATTATGTTGACCAAAGGTCCATTGATGTCTAGGCCTATTGGATAGTACACGAGGGTGTTTAAAATGTAAATAGCTATGTACCTGTTTCGTTATTCTATCTCCCTGTGGCTAAGAGGAGATAATAGCTTATTTAAAATAGCAAATTGAAAACTTGCCATATTATCTCTCTGCCCCATTTCAGAAACACATTCTCTCCCTGGCATCAATTTCACAGAATCGCTGCTCTGAGGTCTCAGAGTAATAGGGTGGCTGTTTTAAGCCATCAGCGTTCTCTGTATACTGCTTTCCCCTTAATTATTTTGAATCCCTCTTCCACCCAACGCTCTTAGGGGATCCAACCCAAAAGCCATGGAAGTTAATCGAAAGCTTCCCACCAGTGTCAGCAGACATGAGATCAGACTCCCAAGTGCAACAACTTGCCACAAAGGTCACTGAGCAATAAGAGATCACAAAGCAAAATATAACAAAAGGTCAGTTGGCTTATTTGTGCAGATCGGCTCTGAACTATACACATGCTGAGGCTGGGCTTTCTTTTAATCCAGGATTGACAGTCAGTGTAGGCAAAGGAAGAAAGAATTTATGGAGTTCTTTTCCTAGAGACCTTCTTTTCAGTCTCTTCAGTTCATTAGTGGTGGTAAAGGTAGTTAACATTTTGCTGATATATGAAAGTGGCAAAGCAACCTTTATAAAAACTGAAAGGAACACCAGGCTATTTTACTGCTTTGGGATGAGAGGTCTGTGCTTTGTTGCTGTTGTTGTTGATGTTGTGGTTACAACTATTATTATTCATATGTTGATTCTTGAGATAGGTTAGAGCCTTTGCAGACTGCCAGAAATAGTGCAAATTGAGTTCACTTTAACTGCCCTGACTCAGTGCTAGGGAATCATGGGAACTGTAGTTTATTGTGGCACCAGAGCTCTCTGACAGAGAAGGCTCAATGTCCCAGAAAAAAATACAGTTCCCATGATTCCCTAGCAGTGAGCCAGGGCAGTTAAAGTGGACTGAATGTGCACTATTTCTAGCAGTCTGCAGAGGCCCTTACTTGTTCAAAACCAAACTTGTTTAAAAATAAGCACAATATTTGTGTGTGTGTGTATGTTAAGAGTCAAACATATGGAAAGAGAAGCAGCAATTTTTTAAAAAGATCTCTGCTACAATCAGAATAGAGTTGGCATGGTGGCAAATAACTGCCAGAGAGAAGCTCATAAAATTAAAAAACCCAAACAGCCTCCAAAGTGTATAAATTACTACTTA
>CM034710.1:100876663-100900247 GCA_020142125.1 Phrynosoma platyrhinos
CTTCGTTACGGATTAGCTCTGGTTTCTGTCTAGTTTTGGTGCAACGTCACGTGTAAACACGGGGAAATAATATGTATTAGCTTCGGATACCCTTTGGATTAGCTCTGCTTTAGACCCCGTGTGATAAGGTCCTAGGAGGCAAGTGGAAAGAAGAGAAAACACACAAAAGGAAGACTTAGATAGATGGGTTCTCTTGCCTGGTTCACTCACCATCTTTTTCCCAGCAAAGCCATCCAGGGAAAGAGGTATGTGAAGGGCCAGTTGATTCTTTTATCACCTCTAACTCTGCCCTTCCATGCATAGTGTCAAAGGCCTCTGGTCTTTATCCCTGGAGGCCATCAAAGGTGGCCCCTCCACCACAGTGGTGTGCACTGTGTGGGTCCAGGACTCCATTCACTATAATTCATAGGGTTACCATAAACTAACTTGATTCAAATAACAAGTGACTTATTACTAATGCAACAACCATTAGGAAGAGTGAAACAGCTGTCTCATCTGGCAGGATGTGGAGACTGTAAAGAGTGGTGGCCAGGAGTTGGAGTATTGACAGATAAAACTATTAAAAAATGAAGTCAGGACCAGATCAAGTCCATTCTCTAACTGAGGCAAAGACAAGATATTGTTCACCTTCCTCTGATTCCACATATAGAAGCCAAATATATTGTCAGTTAAATCTTACATCAACACTGTTGACATGATAAAGTCCTACACTGTATTTGTGGATACCAGACTACCTTGCAGGACAGAGGACAGGCTGTGAGGCACTGGTCCAAAACACTGCAGAAATAATCCAGTTTGAGACCACTTTAACTACCCTGGCTCAATGCCAGAAGATTCTAGGAACTGTCATTTTGTGACACATTTAGCCTTCTCTGTCAAAGAGCTCTAGTGCCACAATAAACTACAATTCCCAAGATTTCCTAGTACTAAGCTAGGGCAGTTAAAGAAGCCTCAAACTGGATTATTTCTGCAATGTGTTTTGGATCACAGTTTCTTCCTTCAGCAACAAGTTTCTGCTCTGTACTTTCACTTCTGCACTTGCCTAATGGTCATGCTGGTCATATTCAAATGTATTGCTTATTCCCAGAATTTACTTGAAGGAAAACTGGGAACTGGTCCAAGACCTAGTCAGACGCTGAAGAGAAAAACAGTCAAAGAAACGGTAGTGTTTATTTCATTCCATAGAGGGAAAATACAGTTTAATATATCAGAAAGACATCAGTAGATTTTAAACAGTGTTCAAATAGTACAATACCCAGTCAAAAATTGCAGCATGACAGTGAGTTTCACAAACCTGAAAACACATCCCCATCTTCCTGGGACGATTGTGTACAAAATGGGTACAGAACCATTGTGTAAAGAAAAGTATAGGTCTGATGGAGGAAAATTCAAGAAATGAATATGTCTAGAAAAAATGCATTAAGATTTTTTTTCAAATTTCCATTTTTATATAGTGAAATGAATATAGCACTGGTTCAAAGAATACATTTACTTTTTTTTTTTTTACTTTTCCTTGAATCTTGATAGATTATTGGTTTTTTAAAGGACATTTTGTTGAACATGTGAGAAGGAGTGTCCAAGCACAGCAAAATTTACTTGCCATAGCCATCCATTACTGACAATATCCCTTCTTTTGTGTGTTATTCACTTAAGTGACGGAAGGGCTGTGCTAGTGAGGTTATTTAGTTTTCCCTGCTCACTGAAAATAGTGTTTCTCTCTAGTTGAATTATTCTACTGTGTTAGAAAGGCATATAAATAAATAAGCAGATCCTTCAGGATTAAGACAAAAAAATGGAGGGGGAGGGAGAGTAAAATTAATATCAGGAGGCAAGTAGTAATAATGTTATCTTGTCTGCATCTAATTGCCACCAATAATAAAATATTCATATGACAGTATAAATGAATATCTCATCTTCATGCACAGCATTTGTTGGCAATGCTTTCTTTCAATACAAATGCAAACATGCTGTGATATAATTTTTTTTTTTATCACAGACACATAAAGAAACTTCCTGCCAAGACTTGGAAGAACGACTATTTCTCAGTTAAAATAATGCACTGAGTTGACATTTCTAATGAAATGAAAGCTTCTGATAGTCCTACATTTTTAATTCCTCTGCAGTCACAGCTTTCATTAGGTAAATTAATTTCTAGACTATTGGAATTGGGGAAAATATAACCTACAGGAAGAGGAAAAGTTTCTGTTTGCTTATTTCTGGATTAGACTGTTATTGTGCACTCTTTCAGGTAGACTTCTCTAACCTGGCATGGCTTCAGCTCTTGGCCTTGCTGTCTGACAATGATGACACTGGCATTTTAGCCCATATGGAGACACGCTTATTTGGGAAGTGATGTTTTGATTGTGGTGGGCAATATACAGACAGTTTATTTTCAGCTGAACAATAATATTTGAAGGATGACCATTGACAGGCTTGTCTACATTTACCAGAAAACTCCAGAATGCCCTTGCAGTTTCTTGATGTGTAGTGGACCCTTGTTTTCTACACAACATTGAGTTGTATTCAGCGTAAAGTGACCACGTGCTTGCTACTTCTGAAATCAGAGCATTGTAAGAAGAAGAAGCTCCTTGGGGATGCCATAATGGATTTTCTCAATTACTGTGTAGTTGAAGATTGTGGGTCTTGGCTGTGTTACCTCTAAAAGCATTTTAATTTTCTTCATGGCAAGATATCTCCTTTTGTGGAATACTTCTGCTGCTACACTTACACACAGAGAGAAACATGAATGTGCCATCTCAGATGGATTTTGGCATCTCAGAGGTGGTGCAAAAGCAGCTTTGAGGTTGGGGTGTAATATTTTGACTAGGTTTATTTCAGGAACATAGGAGCGCCACTTTAAAAATAACTTTTCAGAAACAATGTAATACTTTCACCAAGTCAATGGAGATTATCACATGGCCCAAAAGGACAGGAGTGAAGCGGGATGCTCCTGTCCTTATTGCATGATTGCGAGAAGATTATCACATGATGTCGTCTTTATCCTATCCTTCTCCCATCAATGAAGTGGTATGGCCCCATCATTTTGTATTAATGAAAACTCTCTTTAATACAAAAATGATGGGGTTGGTCCACTTTACTGATAGGAGAAGGACGGGATAAGTGCAACGTGTGTGATAATCTTCATGGCAATCATGTGATAAGGATGGGAGCAATCCGCTTTGCTTCCATCCTTTTGGGCCATGTGATAATCTCCAATGGTTCTGAATCTCCTTTGGGGCCTTCCCTGTCCCTGGGCAACACTAGCAGAAGGAGAAAGTGTCTGCTGGTCCTCCTCCCACTATTGTGGTGCCTCCCAGCCATCTATACACAATCTACACATCTACTCTACAGGTACCGGCCTCCCCCAGCCCAGTGCTGTTGGTCCCTGGTGGCATAGGATCCCAGTTTATGGAAGAAGAATCTGTGTGAGTCTCCCTGTATAGATATACCCTCTGAGGCATGGACATAAAGGAACAGCTGCTGGACACATAATACTAGACCATGGGTGTTTATAATACAATATATTTGATTCTGTAATCTGCAAAATTTGGGAAATTCTAAAATTCTCTTCACTTAAATATTATTTTTACTAATCTGCACTGACCAAATTCAATAGGTATAGCCATATCCAGCATGCAAAGGACCAAATTTTACCTACCTGTGTTTCCCCGAAAATAAGACATACCCATAAAATAAGCCATAGCAGGATTTCTAAGCATTTGTGCAATATAAGCCATACCCCGAAAATAAGACATAGGGCTGATGCAGATGGCCAAGAAGGGGCGGCTTTTCTGGCCCACCCCTGGGAATGGTAGATCGGGGCTGCGGCAACCACACACTGCGGCCCTGATCCTCCTTTTTGCCGCCCTCCAAAGAGTGACAAAATGCCACTCCTTTTGAGGGCGGCAAAAGGCCGCCCTTAGAGCCGTGGCGGTGGCTCTTTTATCCCCTTTTGGTGCAGCATGTGTGCACGCTGAGCCAAGAGGGCGTCCTGATGCCACGCATGATGCAGACGGGTGCATGATGTCAGGACGGAGTCAGGTGGAATTGGGGCAGCCGGCGTGCAGCTGCCCCACCCCAACTCCATCCCCAGGCCAGCCCTTTGTGCCAATCTGCATCAACCCTAAAATATTCCCTGAAAATAAGCCATACTGTGTCTTCTTGAGGAAAAATAATTATAAGACAGTGTCTTATTTTTGGGGAAACATGGTACTTTCGGGGAAACATGGTCACATACAGGTCTTAAAGATGAGGATTCCGTCATTAAAAAAAGACATGACAAAGCTAATTCAACACTAACATGTTTGAATATGTAATCAGCCCAAGCCAGGCTTTATGTTGATGTTAAGTACCAAATGGTTGAGGTCTAGATGGATGAATATTAGTTTCAAGTTATCTCTCTTATTTTCTCACTGTTTTTTCTGTTCTATACCAGGGGAAAAAATCTTGAAATGTTGGAATTATCACAATAGAAAATGAATTGAACTGGATTATCCCCCTCCTCTACCAGCGGCATATAAACACACACATAATCACAAACATAGAGCACAAGAGATAATTTCCTGGGGGGAAAACATTTGAAATGGATGAGTCATCAGAGCCTTCCTGAAAGCCAACACTCACAGTGTCATCCATGGTCAGCATCCCTTTGGTGACATACCCAGGCATAATGACATACCCAGGCATTTGGTGACATACCCTCCTTCCACAAAGCCATACCCTGATGTAGCACCATCTCCCCAATCACAAATCAGCTTGCAGCATTGTGCCCAGGCTTCTTCTAGATTTTCTTGAGCACTGATGGAGGAAGTGTCACACAAGGGGCTGCCTGTTTACCTCTTCACCAATTTCCACTTGCACACTTTCTTTCCACTCTTTCCCTATCCTCTGCACTTTGGTTTGCCAAATCATTTGGCCTACAATACCCAGAAGCCCCAACCAGCTTGGCTAATCTAAAGAATGATGGATTTGTAGTCCAAAACAACTGAAGTGTAAAAGGATCCCAACTCTAACCTACATATTGTCCTATGAATGGCAACCATCCCAAGAATTTTAGAATCTCGCTAGATTCAAGGTGCCGCCCCTTCTTTTCATTTTAAATAGTCTTGCAAAGCTTTTAGTGTTTGCTGGGGAGCATAGATGCATGAATTGAATAGCTGGTGTTTTATAATTTAAGCCCTTTTAGCTTTCCCCCAAAGTATAGTCTGATAGCACAAGAAAGAAGCATGTCATATACTCAACACAGTCTGTGATGATTGGGACAATATAGAATAAAGTAAGGAAGTAAAACATTAATAAGTGTAACAGAAGAAGTGTTACAGATTATAGAGCCAAGAACCCTCATGCGAAATTATTTTGTCCATTCTGGATCTCTGGAGAATTTTTATTTATTTAACAGAAATGCCTCTTCAGCTTACATGCAAGTAATAAATGTGACTATTGACATAAAAGGAGATGGTGTATTAAGACATTTACTTTCTCTACCCCTTTGTCACTCAAGGGGAATGCAGACGGGTGGCTGTGGGCCGCCCTGAGAAGCGGAGGATTGGGGCCAAGGTTGCCCCATGACTTGGCCCCAATCTACCCTTTCGGCAACTGGGAAAGGAACGCCAAAATAGAGCTCCTTTCCCAAGCTGCGGAAAAGGTGCCACAAGAGCTGCTATGTGGCTCTTTTGTGCCTTTTCTGGCGCAGCGTGTAAAAATGCTGCACTGGAAGGACGTCATCAGAGGGCTCGCCGTGTGCAAAGGCGGGTGCTCTGATGATGTCCTCAGGAAGGGGTTGGGGTGTCCAGCATCTGGCTGCCTCTCCCCTTCCCTGGTTCTGCAGACGGTGCTTTGCGCCATCTGCAGAGCCCCTCAGTTTCTTACAATGAGTGAACCAATTTTTTTATCGTCTTGGGCCACAAAGAAAACAAAACATGGGAAATGGTTTGGGAGAACCATGACTGATGTTGATAATCTCTCCTGACTAATAGCAAGTCTATTGCAACACCATTTGTTCATTTCCTGCCACTAAAGCAGAGAAACCCTGAGTTTCCCAGGGTGTTAACCCTTTAAAGGGAAACAAAAATACATAAGTATGAAAGTTAAACTTGTTAGAGTCCAGCTTTCATTAGCAGTGCAACAGAAGTGTGAGTCAGACTATTATTTTAAATATGTCTTCCTAAAGAATAAAGACTAACTCAAAAAAATGACAAACATGTAGTTTGTGGTTTAAAAACAAACAATATTGGCTTTAATAAATATATACATAAAATAACTAAAATCTAATCTAACTGGAGATGGTTTGGGTATAGAGATGAAATCTTACCATCTTTAATATAGCAGGAAGAAACTACAACATACTGCTTATTGACTGCTAACTGCAGTTACTTACAGTTTAGAATCTTGGGAGATAGCTGTTAAACTGCCTCCAAGAGGGACAGGGGTCACATGATAGATAGAAGTCTCTATCTATATAAGGAGAGACAGGAGAATGCAATGCACAATTCTTTCAATGTTTGACACTATAAACAAACCAACTGAATGTCTTTGTTATGATGTGAGTATCAACTCCATCTAAACCATTTGTTATAGAGAAAGAAAAAGTCCAGCCTGATGCTAAACATGTTTAGTTTGCCCTGCCTTTGATATAAGACAGGGATGAGAAAGTCTTGCCAGATGTTTTGTACTACATCTTCCACAGTTCCACCCATGTTGGATGGGGCCTAATGAGAGTTAGAAGCATAAACACCTGACAAGAGAAAGGTGCATTTTAGTGCCTCAAAGAGAAAGAAGTACTAATGGATACCCTAAACATGACCAGTGTTCAGCACCTTGTCTGTTATGGCAGGTACTTGACACAAGGCAGGAGGTGGCAAGTGCCCCCACTGACTGGAAGTCTAATGCCTTTGCAAGTCTAATGGTTGCTACCCTCCTGTTGCCAGGTCAAGACTATCTCAGACCTTGAGATCTGAGAAAAAAACTGAGACTTAAAGTTATCACAGGACATGGGCCCTGCTGATGTTACAAAGGAAGCCTCCAGTGATGTTATTAGCTATGGGCCTCTGCAGATGGGTGGCTGTGGGCCACCCCGAGAAGCTGCGGATTGGGACCAAGGCTGCCCCATGCCTCGGCCCCAATCCACTCCTTTTCTGGCCCTGGAAGGAGGGCTAAAATAGTGCTCCTTCCACAAGGTGCAGAAAGGGTGCTGGAAGGACATCATCAGAATGTGGAAGGACGCGGAAAGGGCGCTGGAAGGACGTCTAGATGCTGAGCTGGAAGGACGACATCGGAGCGCCCGCCGTGTGGAATGGCAGGCACTCCAATGATGTCCTAGGGAAGGCGTTGGGGCACCCAGCATGAAGCTGCCCCTCCCCTTCCTGGGATTAAAGATAGTGCTTTTCGCCGTTTGCATCCCCCCTATGAAATTACAAGCGTCAACCACAGTTGCATGGAGTATGTTATTTATTTATTTATCAAAAACAAACCAAGTCTAACAAATGATGAAAATATTCAGGGGTAGCTGTGTTGGCCATTTAGCAAATTCAAACAAAAATCCATCAGTGATACCTTTATTGGCCAACCAAAATGCATAATATACTTGTTGCAAGCTTTCGAAGCTCCATGGGCTTCTTCATCAGTCAAGATGTTACAAACCAAACAGGAGAAAAACAATTGGATATGTTAGTTAGATGCCTACATGTTGTTTCAGTCTTTAGTTGAGATGGTATTTGGTAGGGAGGATATCTTTTGTAGGCAGGATCCTCCTCCTTCTGGCCCTGTGGCTCTTGGGAGATTTGCAAAGTCCAGGAAATTTAAAATCCATTTGTTTCTCAACAGGGACCCCTCTTCTGCAATCCAATATGTCTCCATTCCAGTGAGGCCACAGGCCTTTTGGTCCCAGAGAACAATGGATTTCTCAAGAAGTCTCCAAGTGTTTGCGTCAGGAATATTTTGATAGATGTAGAGGTAAAACATGTGAATTCAGTCCAAATGAAGAAAATACATATTCATATACCTTTCAAGGCAGTGTTCTGGCCCTGAGATCTTTTTCTCCTTGCCCAGTATACTTGAGAAGACAGACCTTCACATTCAACACCCCTACCTGTTTCTGTCACCTTCTGTAATGCTATATCACTAAGTTGGAAGTATTGTAGATAAGATTCAGATATGTGTTAAATGAGGCACATCAGCACTGTCTAAACTTCATAGTAGTGATGTGGGTACAATAAAAAAGGGAGTCTGCCTCTGCAAGGTACAGTTGAGTGCTATACCTAGTGCTATGTGGAACCATCCCTTTAAACACCATTTGCAGCTAACTGGGAAGAAGCAATGTCTCAAATGTACTGCAGGATTCAAAATGCTTCTTGTGCAAAATGTGAGAGGAACTATATGTTATCAAAAAGAGGACAAAGAAGGATATAGATCTGAACAACACCTGAATATCTATTGATACGTATTGATGTTGTGAGCATCCAAATGATAGGGCAGGATATCCGCCATCTCCCCGGGCCTTCCATATATTTACTAGCATGACAAAGAGTGAGAAGGGGCAAGAAGAGGTGGCTGCATATGAACTAGAGGAAAACAAACAGTATGCAGTTGATATCAAACATGATTTGGAGGAAGGGACCAGAGAATGTTGAAGCCAGAAGTGGGGTTTTAGAGGGCAGTGGGAGTTGAAAAACAAAAAAGAGGACACCATGGGCAGGGGAGGGGGACAAGCCTAGTGAAAGAAGCTGGAGGAATGATGAAAGAGGAAGGGAACATGGAGGGGGAGAAAGAAGATCTGTGAGGAGAATGGAAGGAATGAGGAAGGTACAAGGGCTGTGTGGTGGGAGTGTAGGGAGAAGGGGACTTACAGAGTGTTGGGGGGCTGGTGGTTGGGGAGCAGGTTTCCCTCATGTAATAAGATGGAGGCAGGGTCAGCTAGTTGGGAAAGAAGGACAGAAAGAGTGACAGGGTCTATGGGGCTTGGAGAGGCTTTGAGGTCAGAAGAAGAAAGACCAGGCAGGAGATATTGCTGGTGAGAAAAACATGACTGGGACGGGATGGAAAAGTAACCAAGAGGAAAAGGAAGAAGGAGTCAGACAGGAAAGATGGGGGCATATTAGAGGGCAGTCTGGGAAAAAGAAAAAGAGACAGCTTTGGCTCATAGGCTTGGGACATATTTCTGTTTGTGAGAGAAAGGACAGAATCTAAGGCCCCCCTCCCCTGTTTTTCTCTTCCAACTCCCAAGGAGTGGGAGTGAAGATTTATTGCTATGATCTTGTATCACTTGCTTAGTTATGTAAGCACCTTAGTTATGCAACTAAGGGCTCATTCCCACTTACATTTAATCTGATTTTTTAATTGTGTTGATACTGGGTCGCTGATTTGATCAAGGCCAATGCGTTGTTCCCACTACAGAAGCGAATCATGTCCTAATTCCATGTTGTTCCCACTAGCGACATGGGATAAGCTGGAGGAAGAGGGGGAGAATGGGGCACCCAAGTCCCAAGGGCCCGGCTAGGCTACGTGCAGCCAGGAGACTGCCTGCATCCAGGGAGGCCCAGTGGGCTCTTCTCTCTTGTGTGCATGCTTTGCACTGCTCCTGAGGGCCCTCCCACCTGCCGTGGGTCCAGCATCTGAGGCTGCCACAGCAAGCCTCCCCCCATGTCCCCAGAACACTGGAGAGCTGGCGTGGGCCCCAGAGCATTGGGGATGGGCTGGGGGGAGATGGCAAGCCAACCCCAGTGCCAAGAGCAACAGCTCCCACCACCACCACCACTGAGTGGCCCCTCCGCAATTCAGTTCAATTCAATTAAATTCAGGCCCATCATTCACACATTCCTGAATCAAAAAGTGAGGTTCTTTTGGATTTGTTGCAAGTCCGAATGATTGAAGTTGCTTCTGAAATCGTTCCAAGTAGGGATAAGGCACATATACAGCAATCAGCAAATCACTGTAAAACATAGTGGGAACAACCTCCAAGTAGTGTCTTCCAGCCCAACTCACCTCATCCCCACTTGCCACACAGAAACTGCTGCAAGTGTCAGGGGGAAGCAATTGATAAGCATCTGACTGATGCCCTATCTCTTCCCATGACCAGTCTCTGGTGCAACAGTCAGAATTCCCTAGGTTACAAACTAATGACTGCATCAGTTGAAGTCTGGCCTCCATCTTTGTCACTTGTAGCCCCAAAATAGGCAGAAGGATATGAGACAACAGCTAAAGTAGGTCCCTCCAAAAGGAGAAGGGGTGGGTGGGACCACAATACACATTTAGAAATACTTTTAATTTAAATAACAGCCCTATATATTGCACTAAAACTGTGTGCTACAACGTAACTAGCTGGAGGTATTCAGGAAACCTTTCCAAAAAATTAATAATTATTTGCAAGCTCTGATTAAAGTTTTTAATAAAGATATGTGTGCAATTGGTGGCACACTGCATTTAATTGGAAACTTCATTCATCCTCTATGGTAGATTTGACAATTGTTCAGTTTATGAGAACAAGTAGAGGAGGGGAAAAAACCTTGTGAGTCCAGGTCCTAAGAGTTGTAGCCAAAAGTCTATTATGGGGAATCTTATTTAGCTCAACTGAGAGGAGGCCAGCCACAAGGTTCCTGCGAGACCGTCTCCACGTGTATACCAATAGGCTGAGAGAACTGATGCAGAGACAGAATTCTCCAATTAAAGTATTATTTATTAAAGGGGGAAAATCACACAGCAATTCACATACATACATACACTCATTCAAAGCTCAGGAAATCAGGGATTAGCTTGGAAAGGATGTTGAGGCAGAGCTATGGGTGAAGCTTACTACAGATGAGGCTTTCTCTGTAATCCAATTGGGTGATGTGGCATGAGACACAACCATTCTGAGAGTGTTGGTTTGAACAGAAGTGCTGGTAATGACCAGAGCTCACAGTGACATACAGCCTCAGCAGACGACAAATAAAGTCGTCTCCGAGGCAGGGAAGAGGAGGGGCAGCCGCACACGCGGCGGCCCTTCCTCCTCCCGAGGTTGCCCTCGGAGCTGCTGGCCCTCCGCACGGCTGGCGCTCCCAGGGCAACCTCCCGCCGCAGCGTCCTCACACGCTGCGGCGGAAAAGTCAGGGAAAGTGCGCCCTACGCGTTTAGGGCGCACTTTCCCTGACTTCTGAAAGGAGCACTATTTTTGCACTCCTTTCAGGGATGCCATTGGTGCGCCGCGGTGCAGATGCTGCGGTTCCACGGCGCACCATCCCAGGGCGTCCTGGACGCCCTGGTCTGCATCCCCCCATAGTGTCTCCATGAACTCCAAACTAGCAACACTGGGAGGGAAATCCACAGGTTTTTAAGGGATAAAACTAGCTGCAGGGCAAAGGTGTGAGATTGTATGGGTGAGGTAATCCAGTCTGGCAATATTCAAGGTGAATGGGAAAGGATTAAGTCATTAGCTGGCCCATCAGGTGAGACATCTAGGCAATTATTGCCTATTCTTCTGATTATGGAGGTGATGATGGTCCATTTGCAACTCCCACACTATCTGCCTGGCTTTGGGATGGTTTTTTCCAGTCTTTCAAGAGACCTTGGTATGACCTGCCTGTCATTGCCTAGGTGGCATTTGGGGTCCATTGCAGTGTATATCTGGGGTTATGTGGAATTCATACACACACCAACATTCAGAAAAATGCACTTTGGCTAACAGAGTTCACGAGCAACTTCAGGACCTTTGAGCTCCTTTCTTTAAAGCATACTTTCACACTACACAATTACAGCAGTTTGCTACCACTTTAACAGTCATGGAATCCTGGGACTAGTTGTTTGATAAAGCATTATTGCTTTCTGAGTCAATTCACTAGTTCTTTGGGAACCCGTCCAGAGACAAAACTAAGCAACATTTTCAAATGTAGATCAGTTCATATGTGTAAGAAAATCTCCTGTGTTTCAGACAGGAATCTTTTCCTTTTTTGACTTTCTCTTTATTTTATATCCTAGCTTTCTAGAAGTCCCTTCTGTTTTCTTTCCTCTCTTTTTGTACTTCCCCTCATGCCTTCTTTCCCACGTCCCTGTGCTTCTTCAGGGAGGCCTGCCTCTAACTTTAAGCATCATAGACACAGGCATTTTACCATGACTGTAATGGCAGAAGAAAATGCCATTATGAAAGTAGGACAAAAATGCCTCTGCTTGAAAGATGAGCTGGGATGAAAGTCTTGTGAAAGTGCTGTAGGAAGATGAAAATGGACTCCAATATTGTGAGTTATCTTAATGAGAACCAACAATGTGATTGTCTAGAGAGGAACTGTTATGTAGCTTGTTTTCAGCTGCATAATCATGCTGCCAACTTAAGAAGCAACTTCAAGGCTGTCAGGCAAATTGCTGGAAATGTGCGCTAGTGATCCTGCTGGTAGAAAAAAAGTATATGTTGCAAAAACTGACAAAGACAATTCTAATTACTCTCCAAAAAGAATGTCACTGATAATGAATGCAGCTACACGTAGGCAGGCAAACACTTGCACATGTGCAGGAGGAGCACACACACAAACCACCTAGTACCAACATTGTCAATATCTTATAGCTCATTTATAAAATGGTGGCAGGACCACATAAAATATTACATTTTGGATAGAGACATTATGGGAAGGAGAAGATATGAGCAGAAGGTGGGGTACAAGAACTAAGTTCTTTCTCAGAATTTCTCTCCCCCACAGTTCTGTCATTATCAAATGGAAGTGAGACCATGGGAAACAATTCTTTTATACACCATGATGTGGAAGTTTTTTCCCATTGAAGGACCCATGAGATAAATCAATAGGTAACTGCAGCTAGAGGTTTGGATGTTATTTTGCTGCACTGCAACTCCCATGTTTGGGGAACTGTAGTCCAGAAAAGTAAGTAGTAGACAGAGACTGATCAGGTGGCTGGTGGTTGGAAGAGTTAGATCTCCAAATGATCTGAATTTGCAATACTGGGTGTTTCCAGTTTGGGAGGGGGTCCTCCATATATGTCAACTATATCAACATTTTCTCTGAGTGCCAATCTTTGCATTGCCAAAAAAGGCACCATCTGCACAAAAGAAGAAGTATTGGCAGGCTTGGGGAAATTTCAATAACAACAAAAAAGTAAAAAGTTTTTTAAAAAACTTTTTTTGGTGGGGGGACCCTGTTGTGGGGAGAACTCCCAAATATCCCAAGTAAAAATGAATGTTGAGCGGCCACAGAATGCTAAGTGGTCTGTGTGTGTGGAGGGGGAATGGACAACTGGGTGTGCAGGTGGAAGAAGGGATGGAGTATTCTGGGGAATGGTATGGCTGCTAGGAATCCTGAGCAGGATTACACTTTTGTTGTTGTTGTTAACCACTCTCAAGTCATCCCCGACTCATGGAAACCCTGTGGATAAGACTTTGCCAAGACTCCCTGTCCTCCACTGCTATGGTTAGTTTCTGAAAATTCATATATGTGACCTGCTTAATAGAGTCCATCCATCTAACAACACTACAGACTACAATATTTCAAGAAAGGTCTTAGTTGTGTAAACTTGTCTTTAATGATTGATTCATAGAAGAATAAACATTCATATTGACCACATACAGATTAATTAGATTAATTAGAACTGATTGACTGGAATTCATTGGAATTCATGATAACAAAAGCACTTTGAGTATGTGGTTTCTTCAGGTAAGCAAAATGGCTCACCAAAACACAGTATGGAAACTACACTACTTTTCTGGGAAGGCATTTGTCCCTCTTGCTTCCATCTAGCACCACTGGTTGGGCTTGGCTGGTTTCAGAGATAGTTTGTTTGTGTGTGGTTGAACATATATTTACAATGGCCTTCTTTATATTTCAAACAAATACAGACCACAGAACCTGGAAAAAATGTTTTTTCTTGCACTACAGTATATCTAGCCAGGGCATTCGGGAAACTGATGTCAAAAAAGTATTTTTTCTGAGCTCTGATTAAAGTGTTTAATAACAATAGATGTGGGGTGGATGGCACACTGCACTTAGGTGCAAACTTCATTCAGCATCTGTTGCACATGTGACAATTTATCATTTCATGAGAAAAACAAGGACAGCAGGAGAGGAAAACCTTTCACTGGCTGTCACACTCTAAAACTAAACTGCATGCAGGACCATTAGAAATTGGGGGATCCAACAATCTGAAATTCACATTGGCCAAATCTGGTATTCAGTTAGGGACATCTGAATATACAAGTGTCCATCACACATGTAAATGTACTTTTTCACACTCTATGGGGGTTGGCATTCCTTCCTCTCCATATAGTGCCCAATGCCCCCTCCTGACTTACTCTAATGCCCTGAAATTGCCTTACATGGGCATTCTGTGCTTCATCATGAGCAGGCAGGATCAGAGAAGTGTCTGGCAACTCTTCCTGTCCCCAACTAGATGCACAGAATTGCTAAGACCTTCGTAGCACCCCTGCATTTCTCAGTGTTACTGCAATCATTGTGTGTCCATCTTGTTGCTAAGAAAAGCCATAAGTCCTCTCTAGCTATTGTGAAGATTGAAACTAAACTCAGAAGGAATGAGGAGGAGATCCAGATGACATCATTGTCCTCCTACTTTAAAAGTTCTGGCACCTTTAGCTTGTGAGCCTGGTTTCGTTGCATCATTTCACAGCACTAGACAAGCACAACTGGTGGCTCTATTACTGCAGGGTGGTGAGCCATGATAACCTTAATGAACCCCCCTTTAATGGCAACCTTGGTGGCAGCTCTTCCAGGTGTTATGGGACCTGTCCAGGTGCTGAACCCTACTGTCAACACAGGTTGAACACCTGGATAGCTCCTATAACACAAGGCCATGCCTGGAACTGGAAAATCTCTCACCTTGCCATCCCTTCTACCTTTCAAAGATTCAATGCACACTAGTCTTCCAAGTAGCCACTTGTTGTTGTGATGATAGCTATTATCCTGATAGCATCCTGCCCTTCTCCCAGCTCCAGAAATCAAGATGGCTTACAAAACTTAAAATAAGTCATAGAATCAGAGAGTTGGAAGAGACCACAGGGACCATCTAGTCCAACCCCTCTGCCATGCAGGAATACACAATCGAAGCACTCCTGGTAGATGACCATCCAGCCTCCATTTTAAAACCACCAAAGAAGTAGATTCCACCACTCTCTGAGAGAGTGTGTTTCACTGACAAACAGCTCTATTGTCAGGAAGTTCTTCCTAATGTTGAGCTGGAATCTCTTTTCCTCTCGTGTAAATCCATTGTTTTGGATCCTATTCTCTGGAGCAGCAGAAAACAAGCTTGCTCCATCCTCAATATGACACCCCTTCAAATATTCAAACAGGGCTATCATATCACCTCTTAACCATCTCTTCTGCAGGCTAAACATACCCAGCTCCCTAAGCCTCTCTTCATGGTTTCCAGACCCAGTCCTAGCAGTAAAATAATCAAGAAGAATTGGGAAAATGTTACAGGGTTGATGGGAAGCAATATATGTGCCAGGCTTTTTTCTGTGCTTGATTGGCTTTTTTACATGATATGGGTGGGAGGACATTTTAGCAAAATGGCTCAGGCTGGTCCTGTAATCTTTCAAAATCATTTTTCCAGGACAAATATTGATAATAAATATGAAAACATCTTGATATAACCATCCCTTTCCCTGCTTAACCATTAATCTTTATAACGCATTCTAAATCCCAGTTTGCAGAGTCATAAATTCACTTCTACAAATATCAAAACAAAAATGAACTCTATAAGATAAGCTTTGATTTTCAAGTTTTTCAGACCTTGTTGACATATTGTATCAAGCCTGTTGTCTGTGATGATATATAATTGACTTTCATAAAGAGAGTATGACAAACTGAAACCTGCTGCAAATAGATTTCAAAGCTTTCCATTTCATGTTTGTCTGTGTGTGTGTATGTATGTGTGTGTGTGTATCAGAGAGAGGGGGGTGATTTCCTGACTCTCTGCTCCTTCAGGTATCTGACACAGCATTCAGTTTCTTAGTCTCAATCGGATCATCAGTTTGATTTCTAAGTGTCTGTTTTTAACTCAGTACTTTCTGGACAGCATCATGCCTATCGATCATTATTTTCATTTTACCCTCCAATTTTTATCTCAGACTCATGCAGAATTCAGCCTTGTTATCCATTCTATCCTAAATTACATCGACTCTTTCCATTTCTATCTTCTGTATCTAGTAAATAATCCTCTTCCTGACAGTTGCTATTATTTTAAAAATGTAACCGAAGACTTCAAATTGCTGTACAAGCTCCTTTTTTTATTCTTATGTGGTTTCTTGCTTCTCCTTTTAGCATACACAATAAATTTGACATCAACAAATAAAGAATTTACACAGATTTTTCTGAACAGAATATACTGAATACTTTACGATCCACAGTACTTTCATTTGCTAAGCATTCTGATGTTTATGGAATAGGGAAAATCTTTTGTGAAACTAAATATTAAGTAGTAGAATACTCTAGCATTCAGGCAGGTTGGATATTAGCACTCACATTACTTGACAAAGACCTTCAGGGGAAAGACTGTGTGTCTATAGGCAGGATCAAATTCAATGGCTTAAATCCAACAAAGAGTCTTAATTGAACTCATTAAATTAAATGGATCTACATATGTTTTGAGCCAGTGTGGCTTGGTGGTTTGAGCACTGGACTACAGTTCAAAATACCAGGGTTTGAACCTTGGTTTTGCCATGGAAACCCACTGGGGGACCTGGGGAAGTCACACTCTTTCAGCCTCAGAGGATGGCAATGGCAAATCCCCTCTGAAGAAACTTGCCAAGGAAACCCCACGATGCATCTCCCTTAGGGTTGCCAGAACTCAGAAATGACTTGAAGGAATGCAAAAACAAACAAACAACAAGATTTGTTTTGACATACCATTTAATATGAGAGCCAGCATGATGTAGTGGTTTGAGAATTAGACTATGACTCTAGAAGCCAGAATTTGATTCTTTCTTGGCCCACTGGTTGACTTTGGGTGAGCCACACACTTTCAGCACCAGAAAACCCCATGATAGGTTCACCTTAGGGTCACCATAAGTTGGAAATGACTTGAAGGCACACAACAACAATAATTCAATTATAATAATTCAATTCAGTAGGTCTACTCTAGTCAGAGTAGCTTCATAACAGAAAGAACTTCCAAGCAGATGATATTTTCTCTTTGATAGATACTGCATCAAATTGCTAGAACTACCAGTACTACATTTTACCTAATGTTCAGAACAAAGATGGTTTTTTGCCTTCCAATTGTTATTGGATGACTACTTCCCTGAGCCCTGTCTAGCAAAACCACTGGGAAGAGATGAAGGGATTCATAGGTGAACACCATCTGAATGACTATAAATTGCTCACATCTAATTTAAACAACAGTCCCAACCCTCCAGCTACTTTTTTTTTTAAAATTGAACCCACTGGAGTAATAAATCAAAATAGTTCTGGAATTCCTAACATGGGTCCAAAACACACTACAGAAATAATTTAGTTTGAGATCGCTAAATGCTAAGTGTTTCACAAAGCTGCTTTTCCTAGAATTCCCTAGCATTGAGCCAGGGCAGTTAAAGTGGCCTCAAACTGGATTATTTCTGCAGTGTGTTTTGGACCAATATTTATTACTTTCATGCTTAAATCTATAATTTTTCCTGGATAATTGTTATTCTCAACTTATGTGCTGGAGGTTCTGATATATCGGGTGGATTGAAGGGGAGATTTTTGTCACTCTGGGCTGAATCCAGACATACAGTGCATCTACAGTATGCAAATAATGCTGTATTTACAGTGTACAAATAATGCAATCAATAATGACACCAATTCAGCTATCATAGCTCCATCCTACAGAATCCTGGGATTTTTGTGAGGCACCAGCACTCTTTGGCAGAGAAGGCTAAAGACCTTGTAAAACTACAAAAGCCAGGATACTATAGGATGGAGCTACAATACTTAAAATGATGTCAAACTGCATTGTTTCTATAGTGTCAGTGCACCCTAAGTCATATTACTCATGACTAATATAGTCCCACCATTTAAATTATATTTAATATTAATTAAAATATTTATATTCTACCCTTTATTATAAGTTCTAAAGGTAGCACACAATTAAAAATATATATAAACAGTCTAGCACAATTCTAGATGAAGACAATCGAATAATTTAAATAGGATAAAAGCATGTTAAATAAATCAGGTTAAAGCAGCAGAATAAACTAAAACAATTAATGGCTTGCAAAGTTATACTTTGAAAAAAAAATGATAAGGCTAGGCCTCAAAGACTTTAATGGATCTCACGCATTTAGTGTTCCCACATTATTCCCTTCACTTGACTGTTGAATCTGAGAAGGAAAATGTGACGTTTAAATCCCATTGGAACACATGGGTCAGACATTAGTTGTAAGAAAAATTCTATTTATTTCTGAGACATGGGTGCATGATTGAAATTTTTCTACAGTGTGAAAATGGTACTTTTAAGGGCTGAGGATGTTAACATTTGAATATGTGTAATGCAAGTTGGAGAGTCAGCATGGTGTAGTGGTTGGGCATTGGACTATGAGTCTAGAGATCAAAGTTTGATTGGCCATGGAAACCCATTGGGTGACCTTGGGTGAGTCACATACTCTCAGCCCCAGAAAACCTTGATATAGGTTCACCTTTGGTCACCATACATTGGAGCAAGTTGATGTGATGTCACTGCCCAGAATCCTATTCGAGACACACATGTGGATAAGCATAAGGTTACTCATGGTCATGCCTTATTTCAGATGGGGCACAGGGAGTTTTTTCACTAGCCTTTTTTGCTCCATAAAGAAATTTGGCAATCTTGGAAATATAAATTAAAAATTAACTGAATTGACATACAGCACATTCCTTACTAGCCAAATTCAATTGGTACATTTATTCCTTGTCCAGCACGGACTAGGACTGCTGCATTTGCCAACCAGAAAGGGGATAAAGATGAGTGGTTTTTTAGCGGGGGGGAAAGGGATGACAATTCTAATTTTCAGCACTTAACAAGGTTGAACACACTGACCTGAAAAACTAAACATTTAAGAGAAGCACTCAAACTACTGGTTCTGACTGGATGAATCTGTCATCTTATGGTTTTTATTCTGCCGTTTTTTAAGATGTCACATTCTTTCCAGCTCAGAAACAAAATATTTTTTTCAAGTTATGGTAAAACTTATAAAAAAATAAATCGAAAAGAAAATTCTCACCCACTCCTAATGGAGGAATAAAAAAGAAATCCTCCTGAAATGCCTCCTCAGAAGCCGGGTCATGACCATAAAGCTTCCAACTTTCATATAATTAGAACTATTAATGGGTATCTTTTACAGGTCATTTTAATACTGAGAAAGCTCCCTCTTAAGAAAGTCTGTGCATGACTAATAATGCAGTCAAAGTGACATGAACAATCAAGCTGCTTCTCAGTGAAAACCTCAGAAGTTTTCTCCCTTGTTAGTATTAATGCCAGAATAAAATATTAGTTGCAACTTTCAATTCAGCTGAAAAAACATCTGCAGACTGATTCATGGCCCATTTTCATGTATTTCTTGGATTAATGGCACCTACTGGAGCAGACTGTGGCTAGTGGGCTTACTTTTTACAACACCCAGATGCCTTTGAGTGACAGATCCTTGTGAAAATAAATTCAGCTGTGAAAATTTCATGTTAATATTATTGTAAAGTTGCTAAAAAATTTTTTAGGAAAGGAAGGTTCTTGGGCCTATTAATGCTGTCAGCAGCAATGTGAAGCCTCTTATATGCAAATTAAGAACAAAATTTGAGTATATTGACAAATAACATTCTTTCAGCACAAAACAATTATATCACACAAGAACACATTTACAAGAGACAAACTCTTGTTTTGCTTTTCATTTGAGGTTGATGATCAGATTCTGTCTTTCAACAGTAGCATTTTAGAAAAGATCCATTTGCATCTTTCAGTGCTTTGAACACCACCTGTCTTTGCTAGAATATCATTGTGAAAATTATTAGCATTCTGCAGTGTCCCTCTCATATTCATGTGTGTGTGCATGTGTGTGTGTATGAGTTGAAGGTCTAATTGACAACTTTTTTGTCGTTACATATTCACAGATTTCACAGCTGTCATACATGAATAATGATAATTCAGAGTCTGCCAAAGGATTTTTTTTAAATCAATGTTCTTTGGTTTGGTTTTCTGTGACTTTGTGATGTACTGAATAATCTCCAACATAATGTCAGTAGAAGAAATCTCCAAAATGCTGGGTACTGCTAAGATGAAGAACATGCATAACTTGCAATCCTTGGAAATCCTTAGAATCCTTTATTTCTTTACTTATATCCCACCTTTGTCCTAATAAAGCACCCATATTGTGTTTCTAACAGGCATACTGGATGCCCATTGAGGCCAAAGAAGCAGTGGTTTCTCTGAGTCATAGATATTTTTGTATCATCTACTGAGAACTTTGAGAAGTGATATTTTAGGATTATGGCTCCCAGACTTTCCTAGCCATGATACCCTGGTCTGACTAGTGGATTCTGAGAATTATAATTCTAACAGTATTTTTTTTTCAAGCTCTGCTTCTTTTGCCTGACTTTCTTAACTGAAGATAACAAAGACTGAATCAGGAACTTTCTAAATGCCTTGCCAAATAGTTGCTATAGAATCTCTCAAGCTCATCTGAATTTCTGGATCAGAGCTTCAACAGAACTCAGAAGCTGAAATTCTGTTGTACACAGTGGGCCCTTGGTATCCACTAGGATTTGGTTCCAAGACCCTCCCCTCATATATATCAAAATACATGAATGCTCAAGTCTCATTAAATACAATGGCATAGTAAAATGGTTTTCCTTATATCAAATAGCAAAATCAGGATTTGCTTTTGGAATTTATATTTGTAAAACTATTTTCAAGTTGTGGATAATTGAATCCATGGATGAAGACTCCATGGATATGGAGGCTCGACTGTATGTATTTATGTAGACTCTGACAATTGCAAGGTCAGCAGGTCAGTAATTTGAGACCCAAGTGCCATGGGACTGAGTGAACTCCCATCACCAGTCCCAGCTTCTGCCAACCTAGCAATTCGAAAGCATGTAAAAGTGCAAGTAGATAAATAGGTACCACTTCAGTGGGAAGGTAACAGCATTCTGTGCAGTCATGCTGGCCACATGACCCACAGAGTAGTCTTTGACAATGCTCGCTCCTTTGGTTTAGTCATGGAGTTGAGCACCGTGTCCTACAGTCGGACATGACTAGACAATCTTGTCAAAGGGGAAACCTTTACCTTTACCTTCTGTTGTTGTTGTTAACTGCCCTCGAGTCGATCTCAACTCATGGCAACCCTATGGATGAGACATCTCCAAGACCTTCTGTCCTCCACTGCTCTGCTTAATTCCTGCCACCCCATACCTATGACCTTAATAAAGTCCATCCATCTGGCATATGGCCTTCCTCTCTTCCTACTTCCCTCCACTTTTCCAAGCATTATTGTCTTTTCCAATGACTCCTTCCTTCTCATGATGTGTCCGAAGTACAATAGCCACCATTTGTTCATCTTGGCTTCCAGGCAGGTTTCTGGCTTGATCTGCTTTAGGACCCATTTGCTTGTCCTTCTGCTGTCCATGAGATCCTCAGCACTCTTCTCCAGTACCACATCTCAAATGAATTGATTTTCTTCCTAACATCTTTCTTAACTGTCCAGCTCTGACATCCATACATGGTAATAGGGAATACAATGGCTTATATGATTCTAACTTTTGTGCTGATTTGTGTATCTTTGCATTTTAGAATCTTTTCTAGTAGCCACCCTCCCCATTCTTAATCTTCTTCTGATTTCCTGACTGCTGTCCCCATTTCTAACAATGTTTGATCCCAGGTATGGGAATTATTTTACTATTTCTATTTCTTCATTGTCTAGGTTGGACTTGTGAAGGTCCATGGTGACCATTATTTTTGTTTTCTTTGTGTTCCACATTAAGCCTGCCTTAGCACTTTCTTGTTTGATCTTCCTTAGTAGGTAATCCAGGTCTTCTGCTAGTACTATGGTGTCATCTGCATATCTTACCTTACCTTCACCTTAGTAGTAAAAAAAAATAACTGTCACACTCTGTAAATGGATTGGTGAAATCATAACGTCTGAGATGCAGAGCTGCTTATGTAACTTCATGAAATACTCTGTAACTATTGGAGGTCTGTCTGAAAGGTTGTATTTTTATAACCAGAATACTCCCCACAACAATTTTTTTCATTTCAGCAATAATGCATCATGATTTTCCCCGAATGCTCCAAGCACTTCACATGTTTTGGATTAGTAATCATTGAACAGTCTAATAGCTAGGCCAACATCATTACAGATTATACAGCAGACTCTTAAAACATTGGCTTTCTTGCAGCTACCTAGTGAGCTTCTGATAAACCTGAAATTTGAACCAGGTCTTTCCTTAAAAAGGTGTTAGTTAATAAAATACCAACTTGAAATTAGAGATGTTTGATTTAGGATGAGCTGACATGCTTTGCTCCTCCTGAACTAAGGTGTAGTTCAGAATGTGTATTTCTGACTGTACACCACTCAGAATTTTGCACTGCAGTTTTTGTCTTTGACAGTGTATGTGTGCAATATCCTAAACCAGGGGTAGGCAACCTTTCCCCTTTAAGGGCCGAGGGACTTCAGCTCCCAGAAGCCTCAGCCATGTTGGCCAATAGTCCCATGTTGGCCAATAGCTCCTCGGATTCTGGGAGCTGAAGTCCCTCGGCCCTTAAAGGGGAAAGGTTGCCTACCCCTGTCCTAAACCCCTGCATTTGGAATTATGGCAATGCTGTAAGTGAATTGCCTCCTGAATATGCAACTGAATATGCATCTTATGAAGCAGTTTGCATTTCATACACATCTCATATGCACAAATCTAACCATTTGTGCATGCATAAGACATCAAGGGGATTCTGGCTACAATGGCTGACATCTTGTCAGTCATTTACAGTGTTTTAAGTTAGACTTAGAACCTTGTAACTGCTTCATATTCTCATTTGCATTCATTGCACTATTGACATGACTGCAGATGAATCCCACTTTAAAAGCAAGTCAGATATTTAGAGGGAGGGAGATTTGTTATGCTGCTGAAAGGGAAATTATAGGATGATCGCCCAAAAACAGAAGCAGGGATCCCAACTTTTCACCAGAGCATCACTGGCTGGTGGGAAAGATAACATCATTGTGCAGCTCAGCACCTCATCCTTGTCAGCAGCACAGACCTCCATTGCTCTGGGCAACTGACTGGCTTTTAAGGTGGATTTCAGGGGTCAAATGGGGAGTTAAAGCATGACATTGTGGCTATACAATAACTGAAGCTAGATATTGGGCATTGTGTGCATGTATTTTACAGTAAGATGTAATAAGATGCTATCTAATACATATATAGTTGTGTATGGATTCTACCCAAACACTCTCCTGCAGTGTTAATGCAGAAATGGGATGGAATAGATTTGTGAACAAACACATGTAAAGATGACAGACTGAAAATAAACTGATTTGTTGATCCACAGGAATTCCACTTGGTTTTCAGCATTCTGAGCACCAGTATTTCATTTTTCTTTTTGCATATAACTCACATGCTTCTTCAGTCAGAGAACCTACACCCGTGATGGCGAACCTATGGCA
>CM034710.1:100963184-100995538 GCA_020142125.1 Phrynosoma platyrhinos
CACTTTACCAAGCATTATTGTCTTTTCTAATGAGTCATGTCATTTCATGATGTCCAAAGCATGATAGCCTCAATTTGGCCATTTTGGTTTCTAAGGAGAGTTTAGGCTTACTTTTCCATGGACTTATTTATTTTTGGCAGTTCATGGAACTCTCCCCTTCAGCACCATATTTCAAATGAATTGATTTTTGTCCTGTTAGCTTTCTTCACTGACCAACTTTCACAACCATATGTAAAAATCAGAAATGTTAAGGCATGCATAATCCTGACTTTGTTATTCAATTATATACAGTGGGCTCTTGATATCCATTGGGTTTTGGCTTCAGGTCACCCAGTAGATACCAAAATCTATGGATGCTCAAGTCCCATTATATGCAATAACTTAATAAAATGGTGTCCTTTATATAAAATGGCAAAATCGAGATTTGCTTTTTGAAATGTCATAGAATCATAGAGTTGGAAGAGACCGCAAGAGCCACCTAGTCCAAGCCCCTGCCATGCAGGAATACACAATCAAAGCACCCCTGACAGATATCCATCCAGCCTCTATGTAAAAACCACCAAAGAAGGAGACTCCACCACTCTCCAAGGGAGTTTGTTCTACTGTTGAACAGCTCTTATGGTCAGGAAGTTCCTCCAAATGTTTACGTGGAATCTCTTCCTGTAGTTTGAAAACTACAGAGGTCCTATTCTCTGCAGCAGCAGAAAATAAGCTTGCTCCATCTTCAGTATGACATCCTTTCAAATATTTAAAAATGGCTCCATATCACAATTTAGCCTTCTCTTCTCTAGACTATACATTCCCAGCTCCCTATGTCACTTCTCATAAGGCATGGTTTTCACCATTTTGGTTACCCTCCTCTGAACACATGGCAGCTTATCCACATCCTTCTTGAATTGTGGTTCCCAGCACTGGACACAATAGTTCTGGTGAGGTCTGACCAAAGCAAAATAGAGTTGTACTATTACTTTCCTCGATCTAGATACTATATTTCTGTTGATGCAGCCCAGAATAGCATTGACTTTCTTAGCTGCCACTACATGTTACCGACTCATGTTCAGCCTGTGGTCCAGTAAGACTCCTAGATCCTTTCTGCATTTACTGCTGTCAAGCCAGGCGTCACCCATCCTATATCTGTGCTTTTCATTTTTACTGCTCAAGTGTAGTATCCTACATTCCTCCTTGTTCAAATTAATTTTGTTAGATTTGGCCCAGCTTTCTAATCTGTTAAAGTCATTTTGAATTCTGATCCTCTCCTCTGAGGTATTAGCTATCCCTCATCATCATCATCATCACCACCACCATATAGCTTGCCCTTTCCACCATCAGAACATATACAATATGATAAGCATTCCCTTTATTCCACCATCAAGTAACTGATAAAGATTTTGAATAGCACTGAGCCCAGGACAGAACCCTGTGGCACTCCACCAGGATGAGGATGAGCCACTGTTGAGTACCCTTTGGCTTTGGTTAGTCAACTAATTACAAATCCACCTAACAGTAGCATTATCTAGCCCACATTTTGCTAGATTTTTTGCAAGGTTATCATGAGGGACCTTGTCAAAAGCCCTAATGAAACCAAGATGTGCTACATTCACAGCATTCACTTTATCTACCAAGCTCATTACTCTGTCAAAAAAAGAGGCAAGATTAGTCTGGCATGAGTTGCTTTTGAGAAATCCATGCTGACTGTTAGTGATCACTGCATTCCTTTCTAAGTGCTTATAGACTGTTTGTTTAATGATATTCTCTAGAATCTTTTCTGGTATTCATGTCAGGCTGATTGGGCAGTTATTATATGGGTCCTATTCTCCCCCCCCCTTTTTTTTTTTGAAGAGGGGGCAACATTGCTCTCCACCAGTCTGTGGGAACCCTTCCTTTTCCCAGTAATTCTCAAATCTTATTGACAGTGGTTCTAATATTACTTCTGCCAGTTCTTTTAATACCCTTGGATGTAGTTCATCTGGCCCTGGAGACTTGAATTCATTTAGAATAACCGGGTACTCCTGTACTACCTCTTTACCTATTCTATGCTGCATGTCCTCTACTGCACCATCTGCACCAATATCCCCAGGTTGAGCACTGTTCTCCTTTTCAGAAAAGACTGAGGCAAAGAAGGTCTTGACTAGTTCTGCCTTTTCTCTGTTCCCTGTTGGCATTTCACCACCTTGTCCACACAGCAGCCCGATCATTTCCTTGTTCTACCTTTTCCTACAGAAATAAAAAAATACCCTTTTTATTGTTTTAAACCTTTCTAGCAAGCCTGACCTTATTTTGTGCTTTAGCTTTTCTGACTTTCTTCCCACACAAGCATTCTATTTGTTTGAATTCTTGATTCCCCCCTTTTTCCATTTCTTGTACATGCCTCTTTTGAGCCTTAGCTCAGTTGAAAGTTCTTTAGACATTCATCCTGGTTTTAGACATGTCCCATTTTTCCTCCTCATTGGAATTTTCTGAAATTGTGCCATCAATATTTCACTTTTAAGAAACTCCCATCCATCATGAACCCCTTCACTATTTGTATTACTGACCATGGGATCACCACCAGTATTTCCCTATGTTTAGTGAAATCAGCTTTCTTAAAGTCTAGAATGCATGTTTGACTATGTTTGGTTTCCCCTTTCTGCTGCATAACAAACTTCGGGAGAACATGGTCAATCCCACCTAAGGATATTGCCACTTTCACCCTATTAACCAGATTGTCTCTGTTGGTTAGCGTAGTGGTTAAATGCCTGTACTGCAGCCACTCACTCATAGACCACAAGGTTGTGAGTTCAATAATAGCCAGGGCTCAGGCTAGACTCAGGCCTGCATCCTTCCAAGGTCGCTAAAATGAGTACCCAACTGGTGGGGGGCAATGAGCTTACAGTTGTAAACCGCTTAGACATCCCATAGCGTGATATGAAGTGGTATATAAATGAAGTTGCTTTGCTTTAAAACAGCTGATCCCTAGTTGCTGCTTCCACTTTCTGGACAATAAAATTGTCTGTAAGTCAAGTGAGGATTTTTTTAAAGAAATATTTTCAATCCATGAATGGTTAAATTTGTGGATGCAGAATCTGTGGATACAGACTATATATTTGCACCTGAAGAGCTTATCTAGTTACAAGGTCAGATGATATTTGATGAGTCTTTACATTGTTGGTCTCATAAGTGAAACTTGTGAAATAAATGTATTGTTGGAAATATAGACCACAGAGCTAATTGAATGCATCTCCAAATATTTTCTGAAACAACATCAACAAATTGCCACTGAATTAGCATTTGTGAAGCAGGTGTGGATGCACACTAAATATACAATAGTAGCATTTGTAGGGTTGGCCAATTGGGCAGTGCTGCCAGCTCACTTTGCATCCTAACAAGCATTGAACAATATAAACATAATTGCACTCATCCATAAGGGCATTCAACTAACATGCCAAGCTTGGGAATTAACATATAGTTAAGTGTGCAATTACATTTTTTCATACCATTAGGTACCTAACTGGCTGGCTAAAACTAATCAAATGTGCCAAAGTATGATTTATTTTCTCAAATTCAACAATTTGGTCTTTGACTCTTCCAAAAAACAAGGGCAAGACATTTGCAGATTGATTGTATGAGCAAACACATGAATTAGATTAGGCAGAAAGACTTGTGTGAAAGCACAACCTGTGGCCTCATTGTCAAGGATATTGAAAATGACTGCCTAGGATATTGAAAAGCATGGTAGTAGGAGACATGACCACATATGAAAAAGGAGTGCTGTGAAACAGTAAATAAGTAAGTAAATAAATATACACCATGCACGCTGAGCAGGGAAGATGAGTTGGCATGCCAGATTAGACTAGCTGGTAGTAGTGGTTAGTATCATTGGAAGTGACTAATGCATCTGCAGGGTAATCATTTCCCTGGATCTGATGATAAAGATGATGATAATTATGATTATGATATTTCTGCTTTTGCTGATTTAGTTATATTTGTACGTTGCCTCTGCCAAGGAACTCAAGGCAGCATATATGGAACTCTTTCCCACTCTATCCTCCAAACAACTCAGTCAGGTAGTTCAGGCTGAGTGAAAGTAACTGTAGAAAGGCTCAACACTCATTGGAGACTTGAAACTGATGAATATGACTATGTGCAATATTGTTCTGCCTGCTCTTTCCATCTACCAGCTCATAGTAGCACTGGATATTCATACAATGAATTTGCACATTATGGCTTCAGTAGAGAAGCAATACCACAACTTTGGGCAGCAATCATGTTGGAGCCATATTGGTTCAAACTTTGAACCAGCAACCCTTTCTTACTACCCAATTGCAGTGCCACGCTATGGCAATATCCTATGCAATTCTGGAATCTGAAGGGGTGCTTAAACTCTCAGCTAGAGAGTTCTAATGCTTCACTAAACTACAAACCTCATTATTCCACAGCATGCAGCCATGGCAGTTAAAGTGGAATCATAGTGCTATTACTATGGGAAAGGGCCCCAGATCTGAACCAACTCAGTAACCCTATGTATTTTATTGTAGGCTGTCACAAGAGCAGACATCTATATTCAACTACCTTGGCTTATGTCATGCTGTACAGACCGGCCACAAAGGCCAGCCTGGGGGTGGATTGGGGGCATGGTGACTGCACACTGGCTACTCCAACTCCGCCCCCACGTTGTCCTCATACCGCCCCCCCAAACAGATAGCGGGCGACATCAGGGTGCTCCTTTGGTGCAGCGTTCATACACACTGTGCCAAAGGAGCACTGAAAAGCCGCCACTGCAGTGGAAAGGGCAGCTTTTTGCTACTCTAAAAAGGACCAGCATTTACCGGCTTTAGAGTGGCAAAGTGCCGGATGGGGACTGCCCGGGTCCCCAGCGTGCAGTTGCCACAGCCCCAATCTGGCACTCCCAGGAGCAGCACTGAGCCACCTCTTTTGGGCCGTCTGTTTAGCCCCATGGCCTAGGAGTCCAAGTCCAAGGATCAGGAAAATTATCCAGTCCAACCTGTGGAATAGCAACCTCAGGACTCATCTGAGATTGATCAAACATAGAAACCACCTGGACAACTGGAAAAATCAAATGAACAAGCCTGGCCCTTAAGACCTCAGTCCCAACAGACAGAAAGGAGAGCAAAACAAAGAAGATCAGTGAGGCTTCTTGCCAAGCAAAAGGAGAAGCCCTATAAATCAAGGGCAGCCAGCTGTAGCAAATTTAGGCAACAGCTCTGACCCACATTCCCTGTTGGAAATAACTATCTGATTTCTGGCTCTGACAATGGTGTGGCATTCCTTCAGTTCTGCTCCAGATACCTGAAACCTTGACCTGTGGACTGGCTGGTGTCCAGTTGGCTTTTGGACCTTCTGACTGGCTTTGACTTCTTTCCTGAGTAACTCCTTCCCTACAAACCCTTCCGGGGAAGGTTCCTTTCAGAGACTGTGTGATTTACTGCCTCTGCCTTTGCTGCTGTAATCTATAAAAGCTTGGAGTAGATTGCTTCTTCCCTAGGCAACTATCTGTGAGTGTGCCAGAACTTGAACTAGGACAGATTGCTTCCCATTTTCTTACCTTCTGACTTACATTTGGGCCATAAACAATGCAGAGTGAAGTTCGTACAAGACTATTGGTTTCAATAAGGTTAAAATATATTTTAATCTGCTTTTAATCCCAGCCTTTGTGCATGGGTAGGCCATATGGTCTACTGGCTATTTTTGCAGCTCTAATACATATACCCCCTTCAGCCACTGAGAGAAATGTAGCACACTATAAAAAGGTAGTATATTACCCCCCCCCCCTGAGACCTTTTCCTCTATTCATTCCCTTTTCTTCCAGAAGAGAAGACACCCCTTTCAGATAGTCTGCTCTAAACACTATCCTAACCAGTAGGGAATTCCTGTGATTGACATGGAATGCTGGCAGTAACTGCACAGCTCCTGTCAAAGTTGGGGTGGAGAAGGAGGCCTAAATGCATTTTGTAGTCCCAATGTAAGAGATTACTCCACTGCTGAAATAACCCAGTTTACCTCTTCTGAACTGAAGCCTAATTTGGGAGGCACCTAGGTCCTACCCCAAGGATTTTGCTGCTGAAGTTGCTGGGACAGTCCAACCCAGCTGCAGCCCAGGTTCCCAGTGTGCTTCAGCAGCCTTATTTTGAAACTGGGAGCTTTCCAACTTCAAAAATGGCTGCCAAATCATACTGGGGACCCAAGCTGCAGCTGGGCTGGATTTGCCCAGCAGCTTTAGTGGCAAAATCCTTGTGATAGGACTTGGTTGCCTCCTGAATTAGGCTTCAGTTTGGAAGAGGTAAGCCGGATTATTTCAGCGGTGGGAAAATCTCTGTGGACCTATTGAATTAATGAAGCTTATATAATGATCAACTTATTACATAAGGCTCACATTGATTTATTAGGTCTACCCTAACTGGGACTAATAACTGGATTCAGGCTCAGTGCAATCTCAACATCAAAACGTTAGCCCATGAGATCATAGAATCATAGACTTGAAAGGGGATGCAAGGGCCACCTAGTCCAACCCACTATCATGCAGGAATATACAAGTACAACACTCTGGAAATATGTCCATCCAATCTCTATTTAAAAACCTCCAGAGAAGAGGAGTCCACCTCTCCCCCACAGGCAGTCTTTTCCACTATCAAACAGGTTTTACAGTAAATAAGTTCTTCCTAATGTTCAGATGGAATTTGAATCCAAGAAAATACCTTTTTCTCCAACAAATCCAGTTAACCCATTAGTTCTCAACAATTGGTCCCTGAAGTGTTTTGAACCTTCATTCCCAGGATACCCAACCTTGGCCATGGGCTGGGCTTCTGGGAGATGAAATCATAAAAATTTGGAGGATTGAAGGTTGTGAACCAATGAGTTAATTCATTCAACAAGGTCCTCCCTCCACCTCATATGAGTTATTTTCCTTTGTGTGGCACCCCCAGCCCCATTTTTAATGAGTCAACATCTAGCTTCTGCCTTGACTTGTTGGCTGGATGCTGAAAACCTGTCCTTCAGCTCTTTGGTTGAGCATAGTCTAACCTACAAGTGAACCCTTGTTACCAAAAGTACAAGTGTGTGTATGAACTCCACACAAACCCAGATGTACTCTGCAATGAACCCCAAATGCTACCAAGGTAAGGTCAGGCCTGGGTCACTAGGAAGACCAGAAAAAACCCAATCCCCAAAGCCAAGCAGATAGTGTGAGAGTTGCATATGGACCATCATCACCTCCATATTCACAGGAATGGGCGATAATGGCCTAGATGTCTCACCTGATGGGCCAGCTAACGACTTAACCCTCTCCCTTGAATATTGCCAGACCAGATTACCTCACCCATGCAATCTCACACCTTTGCCCTGCAGCTAGTTTTAGTCCTTTAAAACTCCTGGATTTCTCCTTTCAGTGTTGCTAATTGGAGTTCATGGGGACCCTGCGTCACTGTGTTCTCTGATCTAGTTACCGGCACCTCCGTTCAAACCCGCACTCTCGGAACAGTTGTGTCTCAAGTCACTTCACTCAATTGGATCCCGGAGAAAGCCTCACCCGTAGTTCTGCCTCAACATCTTTTCCAAGCTAACCCCTGATTCCCTGAGCCTTGAATAAGTGTGTGTGTGTATGTGAATTGCTGTATGATTTTTCCTCTTAATAAATAATACTTTAATGGGAGAATTGTGTCTCTGCATCAATTCTTAGATCCCCCGAACTCTTGGTATACATGTTGGAGACGTTCTCACAGGGTCTTTGTAGCCAATCCCCTCTCAGTTTGAGCTAAATATAATTTCCCTTAATAGACATTTGGCTACACCATGTTCACTACCTATTTCCTTATTTTCATTAACCTTAACTACTAATATTACTACCATTAAGCCAAAATTGCAGTTCTGTCTACCCTGATATGGTAACAAAATCTCAATTGAATAAAGTTGTACTTATATTTCAGTAAGTATCCCTACAATTAGGCTGGAAGAGTTTCAGCAATTTATTTGATTATAAACCATCCCCCGTATATATAATATTTTAAAAACATCTGGTCCAACTTCTGGGTGGACATATTCATGACAATGAGGGAAAGCAGACCAGCATTAAGTGTTAGCTTGGGGATGGCATGGTGGCCGCATGCCACATGCCCGGACTCCTCCCCCAAGCCAAAGTCATGCCACCCGCCCACTCAGATAGTTGGCAGCTTCATGACATTTCTGCAGCATGGCGTTTATGCACCCCACACCGCAGAAATGTGGAAGAGCCGCTGCTGCTGCAATAAAGGAATTTTTCCCCAACTGAAAAAGGAGCAGCATTTTGCTGCTTCTTTGGGGGCTGGAAAAATGCTGGATTGGGGCCATGGTGAGCATTTGCCATGCCTTCAATCCAGTGAGCAAAGGGGCGGCCCAGAGCCGCTCCTTCAGGGTGTTCTGCTTAGCCCCAATGATGATATATTAGGGACAGGGAAGAACAATAGACAAATAATAACCTTAGAGTGATTTTCTAAATGGACAGAAACCATATATTTAAAGGGTAGAACCAATAACATGATTTCCTAAGAGTCTTCAAAATCCCAACTGTAAAATGAGTATGATAAAGTTATTAAACAGCATAATTGGGACACATGTCAGATGTGTAGAGTATTAGCCATCTAAGCAACTGGAAGAAAAAGCAATGGGAGAATTTGCTTTTACCATGGTAACTGGCATTCTAAAAATAACTCTGAAAGGCTATTACTTTTCTGGATTAAATATGTGAGAAAGAGAACTTCAAAATTAACTGATGCTTTTCCATTTGTTTTACAAAACCACAAAATAATATTGCTATAAAATTACTCTGAACTGGGTTCAGGAGTAATACTGATCAGCGTTGTGTTAAATTCTACAGAGCCATATAAATATTCTGTCCAACATTTCAAAGATGAAAACTGGGATACTTGTGGTCAAGCAACATGAGTGTGGTTAAGATGGAAACATTGTTAATGAGGAAGAACAGATAAGCTAGGCCAATCTGCTACAATTTCCTTTTGCTTGAGCCTACTAGGAAGGGCAAGATTCCATCCCATTCTGTCCTCTTGCTACACTGAGTTAACCGAGTACAAATTAGTTTTCCTCTTTGATACTACCAATGAGAAGCTGCAACTGTGTTGGGGGACATTCTAGGCCATATTTTATGACACTTGCATCTCAAGAGCAAGTTGGAATATAGGACTATAGAGGCTCAAAGAGAGCAGTGCATCAACAATTAACACACAATTTTAAAATGGAATTGAATGACACCATCTGGCATTATAGGACTTAGTACCTTTGTTTTTCATTTGCTGTCTGGGATCCAATTAATGTCTAAATGGGTTTTTAATCTTTTAATTGCCCAACCAACGTGTGTGTGTGGTGTGGGGAGATTTTTTAAAATTATTTTTTCCATCACTTAAATCTTATCTTTACCCAGTAGCATTTTCCCCCTTTCATGTGTGCAACCTCCCTTGTAACCCTGCATCTGAATTATTTACTGTTAAAAGGAAAGTTTGTTGAGTTTAAATACCGAAACAGAACTAGAATCCTCTTAAAATATGCGACAGCACAGATTCAACATGTGATAGTGACTTTATATCTTTTTGGCTTAAGGGAGCCAAAATGATAGCGAACATTATGTTGAAAGACAAGGAGAAACAGGGCAGCTGAATCTCCTTCAAGTTGCTCTTTCATTTCTGAAACAATATGTCATTGTTATTTTGAGTATTACTGGTGTAGCTCAGGAATAACCTTGTGCAGTGGTGTGAACTGTGGAAATGATCATAGCCTGCATAATAAAACATTTCACTGCTTTTGATTAAACCATTTCCTATTTGTTCCACAACTAGCAGATAAATACAGTTGCATAAATATTGCTATTTTTGTATTCCTTTTTTCCAAGGCAATATTAGAAATGATTTATTGCAAGGGGGCTGATTTGTTTCCAGCTAAAATGCCAGCCTTGATGTCAAAGATCCAGACAAAGATTTATGTGGAATTACCACCTATTTCATAGATTCAAAGATCTCCGGGAGTTTAGAAAAGTTAGGGCCGATGCAGATGGCCCCTAAGGGGTGGCTCTGTGCTGTCTCTGGGAGCGCCAGATCAGGGCTGCAGCAACCAAATGCCACCACAGCTCTTTTGCGCCCCTTTGGTGCAGCATGTGTGCATGCTGCACCAATGGGGTGCCCTGATGCTGTGCGCCATGTGGTTGGGCACACAACATGACGGTGGCATTGGGGTGGAGTCAGAGCAGCCGGTGTGCGGTCACCCCACCTCAACTCCACTCCCAGGCCAGCCCTTTAGGTGGTCTGCATTGACCCTTACTTTTTTCACAGCTGCCCCAGGAAATGGTTCAAAGAAAATCAGGACTGAAGCACCAGAATCCATATAGGATTGGAACAGGGGAAGTTGGAGTGCATTGACTCAACATTCATTTTATGTTTAATCCATGTTGCTAAATAATCCAGAAAGAGTAGATTAGTATTAGATCTCCTTTCCTGTATCTGGTACTACATTCTTTCTTTGCATATACATTATCTCTGGAACATAATGCCAGAGAGCTCACCCAATCTCAGTGTAGTGTAAATATCCACCAGAGAGGAGCTATGCTGTGTAAGACTACATAATCCCTTCACTGAATCCCAGTGTAGACAACATATGAGAATGGTGAATACACATAGCTGTCTCTTTATTGCACAGTGCACAGAGGTAGTGTGTAAGGAACATTGGTACACAACTCTAGGTGCATTATTGCATATCCACAATGGTTTCACACATAGAACTCTGCTTTCACCACTGTCAACTCCATACTGATGAAAAAAATCACATGTGTAGGGCAACTTTTACTTGTGCATGTCATCAACAGGATTCAAGCTGATCTGATTCAGTGAGGTTTTCTTATACCTATTCTATATTTTAACTATTTTTATTTTTTATTCTCCCAAATTTGTTTTTGTCTTTTGTATCAGTCATAAATATTTTGAAAGATAAAAGTGTAATAGACTATGTTGTTATCACTAGACCAGAATGCTCAAAATTAATTTAGTTTAATTCTACTTAAATCAGCCCACTGAACCTTTTATGCAAATGTGTCTGGCAATTACTAAGAAGACTGCACACATTATATCTTAACAGGCTAGCGTATCAGTTTAATTTTTTTAAAAATGGAGGTTGGCACTAGGGATGTTCAAATTGAACTTGGCAGTGGCTTCACCCATGCTCATTACAGTTCAAGTGAAGGTATTCTAATATCTTAAGGCCCAGGAGATGTCCACTCTGTGCTGTCACTGATTTAATCTGGAGTTTACTCATCATCATAAATTAATTTGGGCATATCAACCAAATGTTGTATGCAATTTCATGCAGTAAGAACAATGTGGGCCTAGTAAAATGTGCTGCTTTGGCGGCAAAAGCCAAAGTCTCAGCCAAAGAGGTATTTCAACTCATCAAGAATGTTAATCAAATCCCTCCCTCTGTTACTTTATAAGGCAACAGTTCAATGACTACTTACCTGGGAATAAGGACTACTGAAATAAGTTGGTAGCAGTGGTAAGTGTTGCCTTCCCTGTCAGTGGAATAGTAAATCCCATCTGGGTTTTAAGGAGCTATGCAAACTTTAAGGAGCTATCCAAGGTGCCAAACTCAAATAGCTTTAGCACTTTGAATAGCTTCTTAAAGTTCAGACTTTAAAATTTACTGGCTCACTGTCAGTTTATTTCTTCCTTCCTTCCCTTCCATCCTCCCTCCCTCCCTCCATAGCTGCATCCGTACTGCAGAATTAATCCTGACTGACATCGCTTTACGTGCCATGTCTCAATGTTATGGAATTCTGGGAATTGTAGTTTGTGGTGGCACCAGAGCAGAGCTCTGTAGCTCTGGTGCTATAACAAACTATAATTCCCAGAATTCCATAGCATTGAGCTACAGCACTTAAAGCAGTGTCAAACTGGATTATTTCTGCAGTGCAGATGCAGCCCACCTCTCTCTCTCTCTCTCTCAGACAGATACACAGTTGGCTAGAGCTCCTAAGAAGTGTGATTCTGAAGAAAAATGGAATAGAGAGGAGAAGGAGGGGGAAGGCAAACAAAAGGAAGAGAAAGAGAAGAGAAAGTTATCAAACTGAAGAGGAAAAGATGACAGGACAGCTGCAGAAAACAAGAGGAAGTAAATCAATAAATCATTAGAACACAGTGCAAGATACAGACCTTGGTAAAGCCCTACATAAAAAAACCAAAAAACAACAGAAGGGGTAAAAAAAATGAGTAAGGAAGACCCAGAAAACAAATTTATATTTCACATTACACAATTATAGAATTTTAATGCTATTTTAACGGCTACAGCTGCATCTTACTACCTTATTTTCCTGCGTATAAGACTACTTTTTTACCTGCAAAATCTGTTGCTAAAGTGGGGAGGTCGTCTTATATGCCGGATATAAGAATAATGAGGATAGAGGTGCTAAAACTCTATATTTTGACTGGAAAAATGGGGGGTCGTCTTATACGCGGGTCGTCTTATACGCCGGAAAATACGGTACTTTAATTGCTACAGTCTCGCCAAACTACAAATCCCAGGATTCCATAACCTAAACCCAAGGCGGTTAACACCATAATGTTCTGATGATGTAATGTGAAAGAAATCAAAGGTCCAAAATACACTATAGAAATAATTCAGTTTGAGACTGCTTTAACTGGTCTGGCTCAATGCTGGGGAATTCTGGGAACGGTAATTTGGTGAGAGGGATGCAGTGGCTCAAGTGGTTAAGACACTGACTCTGTTGATCGCAAGATCAGCAAGTTGGCAGTTTGAGGCCTGGGTGCTGCATGATGGGGTGAGCTCCCATCACTACTCTCAGCTTCTGCCAATCTAGCAGTCTGAAAGCATGCAAATGCAAATAGATAAATAGGTACCACTTCGATGGGAAGATAAACAGCATTTTGTGCAATCATGCTGGCCACATGATCTCAGAGTAGTCTCTGACAACACTGGCTCTTCGGCTTAGTAATGGAGATGAGCACTACCCCCTATGGTTGGACATGACTTGACAACCTTGTAAATGGGGAATATCTTTACCTTACCTTAATTTGGTGAGACATTTAGCCTTTTCTGTCAGACAGCTTTGGTGTCACAATAAACTATAGTTCCCAGGATTCCCTAGCACTGAGCCAAGGAAGTCAAAGTCATCTCAAACTGGATTATTTCTGCAGTGTGTTTTGAACTGAAACTTTTTTTTTCCTATAGAAGTGCAATTAGTGCAGCAGTTGAAATCCTGATGGCAGAACTTCTTGCTGCTGCCTTTGCCAGCTTTCTCTGGACAACAATGCCATTTTGCACAGCACACACTGGATGCAACAAGAGGCTCTATCACCATCTTGGAAGAAATGGTGCAACATGGTTTAGGGGGAAAGAATGTCATCTCAAAAGACTGTCACTTTGATGTAGTGGAAGACCTGGCTCAGGACAAAAGCCAAAAGACACTTTCAGCATCATTCTTCTCTTACAGGTAGTATAGATATATGACTCTTGAGTAACTACTGGGGGTGCAGCTGAGGAGGGTACAAAATAAGAGTTCTGTCCCACAAATAAGAATTCTGTCCCACAATGAAAATTTTTTTTCAGTTACCAAAATTATAGCATTGCTGTAACTTTAAACTTCCATTCAACATTTAGAAATAAAATTTGGGCATCTCAATGAAAGGGAGAGGCAAATATACCAAGGGAATGCAGATACAGCAAATAAAAGAGTTCTAGGCATGACCAATGTTCACTCTCTGCAATGCTAGAAATTTGGGGACTAAAGGGTAATTTTATTGTTGGGGAGATGCCCTAATTTTGTCTCCTATGTAACAGTTGTAAATTCCAATAAGAAAGTGTGTTAAATGTCCCCCTCTTTACATTTACATTTTTGTAAAGCCATTAAAAATGTTAATATTTCCAATTCATACTGCAGATTAAATGAATAACTCTCCCATGCTACTTTGATAACACACAAGCATGGATCATGCATTCGTTATATAAAACACTGTATTTGTTAGGGTTTAGCGTACCTTGAAGATCTGTATATTTATACATGTATACAGAAGTACAAAGATCAGCAAGAATCTTAAACTCCATTGGACTCAATTATGTTCTTAAATTGTGCATATTAATCAGTTAGACAGTAACAATCTATACTAATAGTAGAGGGGAAAGACATAGGCTGGTGGCACAGAGTGGTTGTAAAAAGAAAGAAATGAATTAGATGTTAAAATCATCCACTAGAGGAAGACAAACAGTTGTTAGAGAAGCATTATCAGCTTTAAAGTTACAGTAGAATGAACAAAAGTTAGGCTAGTTCTAGGCATGACCAATGTTCACTCTCTGCAATGCTAGAAATTTGGGGACTAAAGGGTAATTTTATTGTTGGGGAGATGCCCTAATTTTGTCTCCTATGTAACAGTTGTAAATGTCCACAGTTTTGCTCACATTTTACTTATAGCTTGAGATATTAAGAATATTCCCAGATTTCCTCTTACTTGACCAGAAAGTGCATTGATACAGCGATATCCCATTAAGAAAAGGGTAAACTTCCATGTCATTTTTCACATTTTGGGAATTGTTTTTGTGACAACAAATTGTTTGTGAAAAGTGGGGAGTGGTGTAAAAATGGGGGGGGGGGTTGCATCATTTTGAGCAGAAAACTTTTTTTCTCCAGTAATCAGCAAAACAGTAAAATTGTTTTACTGATTTCTGTCCAGAAATGATCTTGTATGCAGAAAAACAATTTTTTCCACAAAAACTATTTTTTATGCACAAATGTTCATAGAAAGTTCCAAAACGTGTGGGGAAACCCCATCAAAGCTGCACACTAACTCTTAGAGCCCTTTTGGGGAGGGGAGTGTTTTTACTGAAATTACTTTCTCTTCCATGCAAAAATGAAAGGCAAGTTTATATCTTTATTTGCTACTTTTTCTTCAACAAACCAGAAACTCAAACTATACCTTGAAGTGGCCTTGCAATTCACACTTTGTACTAACTGTGTTTTGCTGTTATATGGATTCATAAACCATTGAATCACTACAAGAAGATATGTTCCTCAGCAAAAACAGTAGCTGCATCAATGTGGGGTCCAAAAATGAGTGTGCAAACCTTTAATGCTGAACAGATGAGTGGATAAAGTGACCAAACAGCTCAAAGTCATATTTAGATCTAATCTGATTTTAGAAGCTAACCATGGTCAACACTGGTTTGTACTTGGATGGGAGACTAATAATGAATACCAGGTGCTGTAGGCTATATTTCAGAGGAAGGAACTGGTAGAACCACTCCTATTTTTAGCCTAAGAAAACTCAATGAATTTTATGGGGTTGCCATAACTCGATAGGTAACTTGAAGGCACACACACCCATATCCATACCCATGCATCTGGAAACTGATGCAGTTTTTTATTGATAGCACAAAACCATGACCTTAGATTATATTTGTCTGTAGCCCATGGTACGGCATATATGAACTGCTGGTTGTGTTCAAAAGCTGCTGGCTGATAGACACCATTATTCTTTGACAACTAACTTACATTAAGCTCAGGAGAAATAAGACTGGCATCTTGTTCTATAAGGTATAGTTTAGTGAAACTTAGGGCATCATGATTTTGGCTGTCACACTTCATACAACATTCATTTTATACAGGGATGGACATCTGGATTTGATTTGTCCTTGTGTGGGAAACAAAATTGAAAAGATTTTCTCCACACCATGAACCAGCATAAGATGGCTGGCTTTTCATTTCATTTCATTATATTTTTTGGTAGACACAGAGAAAAATTGGACCTTTTCATGGATGATTTTTTTTTGTGCATTTCTGTAGAATGTCTGCTACCAGAAAATATGACAATTGCTGCCTTTTACTAGTAGCATTGGATGAGTTGCTTTTGTCTTGGTGATCCATCCATCTCCCTTGTAGTTGCTGTGAAAGTGTGCTTAGCTTCAAAAGGGGGAGAAAAAGACAATAGTTGTGCTCAGAGACTCAGGAGTTTTGCATGAAGTCAACTTTGCAAAAATTGCAGAGACTACAACAGAACCCAAATACCAAAACACTTCATCTTGCACTGGAGGAGTGCTGTCCGATCTTGACTAAAAATTCAGCAACAGGAAAATTTCTTCATGTTGCTAGTTTTACATAATGTCCTACCAAATGCGAAGAGGGGGTTTTCTATCCAGGAGATGGCCTTTGCATTGTTGCAACTGTGTTGGGAAAACACCCACCTATTAGAGGGTCACCTATTGACTACCTTGTAGGTTTTCTCTTCAGTACAGATCTTACTGGAGTTATAGGTTTTATTTTGGAACTGTTACTGTTCTTGGTTTTTGTGCTATGCTTCAATGTTTATTATTTTGTGAAGTGACTAGAAAGCTTCTGCTTTTGCATGGAACAGAAATCTAATCAAGTGGTAAAAAACAGCAGAGCAGAGGAGAACAGAGCAGAACATAACAGGGTTTTGATATGCTCACCATCAAAAAAAATTCCTTCTCTAGGAAAACAAAAAACACAAGGCAAAGATTGAAGTTCTAATTTCAATAAAAGTTAAATCTTTCAAGAGATTTTGGAGAACGCAAGTGAATCCCAAATATGATACTCTTTTTGTTTTTAAAATGGGAATCTCTGAAACTGTCAGAAACCATGAATTTTACAGTTATATTTATGTAGACTACCAATGGAATGCCATTTCACCAAAGAACAAATTGAAAGCAAAAGTGGGTATGAGGGAGGCACAAAGTTCTTCTACATGAGAATAGGCAATTCTGGGAGTCCAAGAGCAATTTGAGAAAAAATTTTCAGCTCCCAAATGACAATGTCCAGAAGGCTCAACTAAATGACATTTAAATGTTATTTCACCCCTGTGCTCTTTCAATGTCCAAAAAACCCCTCATTTTTTCTCTAGAAAAAGGAAGTGGTTGATGGGACATTGGAAACAATTTACCCATCCTAGTCTTATACCAGTGGGTATATACTTGAACTCCGTATTGCAAGCTCCATGCACAGTGAGAGGTAACTGACAACCCTTAGTTGTGGGAATGGAAATAACATTAAATTATAATTAAAGATGTAACTGCAGATGAGACTTACTCAGATATATTTCCATTAACTTCAGTGGAATATACTCCCAAGAAAGTTTACATAGGAATATAATTCAATACTTGGGAGTAAGCCCCTTGAATTAAACAGACTCACTTCTGTTTAGGTAAGGAGACACACATGCCCTCTAACATTTCACAGATGAAAACCAGGACACATGTGGCCACGTAACATCAGAATGTGATAAAGACTGCAATGGTTATTAATGAGGAGGAACACACAAACTAGGAGAGGCTGCAGCAGTTTGCTTTTGCCTGAACCTACAGGAAAGGGCAAGATTTATTTCTCCCCTCCCGCCCCCCACTAATTTAATGGACAGTAAACTAATTTCACATTTTGACCTCCATCTGCAGCAATTGAAGTAAGCTGAGGAAAGGGGAAAAGTGGGGAAAGGAGAGACAAACAAGAACATTTTAGAAGCTGAAAAAGTGCAATGCCAGACTGTCACTACCAAATAGGGGCACTTGGAAGGTGTGGACATGCACAGGATTACACTATGGAGATGTTTGATTTGCCTAGATATTTACTTGACTACAATGGATTAAAATGTCGATTTTTAATCCTTGCAAAATGAATAGCACATTTTCTTATTCAAAAATGTGAACCCACAAGGAAAAATGGGGGGTGGGTGGGTTTGATAGCATACATATTAACCCTGAACAGTTCTGCTGACAGGCTTGAGGTCTAGAATCAGATAATAGAAATCTGTAGTTCTGTGTATAATATAATACTTCAAATTATTGTTCAGTTCATGGTCTATCTTCATCTGTGAAATTAAATGTCCTATGGGTTTCCTCCCTGATTTAAAAGAGGGCTAAACTGTTAATTTACATGTTAATTATCATTCAGTCTAAAAGAAATAGCAGCTGTAATTCAGCAAAGCATGTAACAATTTAACTTATCTAGACCTTCCATTTAAAAGTATCATCCCGTTACTTGCTAGACATTTCTGAAGTCCTCTCAAATAAAAGAATCTCATTATTCTCAACAACTCACAGATTTCTGGGCAGACTATTGCTAATTTTTTTGCACAATGAGAAAATAACAAAGCAGTTTCATTGCATCAGGTGCACAGTGGTTCTTAATAAAGGCCCATCAAACTGCATAGATGTGTGGGTATGAAATAATGACTTGTCTAAACTGACATTAAAAATGGGAATATGTTGCCTCAAGTCATAACGTCACTAGATTGTGTTCAGTGGCATTTGATAATTCTGTTTTTCATATCCAAGCACTGATTTCACAAATGTGACTGCAGTAATGTGCAAGTGAAATATCTTGGCAGAACTCTGCAATAAATTAATACTTCAAAAATGAATACATCATATTAGAAAATGATATTAAGTCAATTTCTATATTCAAATGGACCATGAATAAGAAGAATTAAATATAAAATTAAGTTCAGATTGCAGGGACATAGCTATAGGGGCCAGAATAGGTTTTATTTTGGAACTGTAGCATATTTGTCCCCCAAATATGAATTCTACCCCTTAAAGGAAATTTCTTAATCCCACAAAATTCTACCATTGCAGAGAGAGTGACACTCAAAATCAGTTGCATTTGAGTCTCTTATATTTGCTGTATTCACTGTCCCTTAGCTACTTTGACTGCCCCTTTGCTTTGGATGCCTAAACTATGGGTGGCATACTGTTCAGTTTTTATAAGATCATAAACTAGACATATGAACTTGTAACACAGAGAACAGAAGCATAGGTTGGAAGGACCACAAGGGCCATCTAATCCAGCAGGAATCACTGTCAAAGTACTACTGAGAGTCATCCAACCTTTGTTTAAAGTCCTCCAAAGAAGAAGAGTCTACCACCCTTCGAAGCAATTATTTCACTGTAGAACTGTGCTTACTGTCAGAAAGTTCTTCCTACTGTATAGGTGGCATCTCATTCCTTGCAATTTGCATCCATTGGTTCATGTTGTAGTCTCCATAGCATCTGGAAACAAGCTTGCTCCATCTTCAACATCACATCCCTTCAAATATTTAAAAATGACTATCTTATTACATCTCAGTTTTCTCCTCTCCAAGCTATACATTTGTAGCTCCCTAGGCTGTTCCTCATAGGACTTGGTTTTCAGGCCCCTTACGATCATGGTCTCTCTCTTCTGAACATGTTCCAGCTTGTCAATATCTTTTTGGAATTGTGGTGGCCAGGTTCACAGTCTATAATTGTTGATGACTGAATATAACCCCCAAAACCTACCTCTTAAATCAGGCAGCATCCCAACCAAAGGGTTCCCAAAGCACTGCAGATTGGGATGCAGGAAAATGAAAATTGCAATGTTCTCCTTGTTATGAGGCATGTTGAGGCAAGTTGCTGTGTCAGGATCCCAAAGGGTCTCTTTAGCTACCTTTCTCAATGTACCCCATGACCAGAAGAGTGCTGTAATCCTAATTTCTCTGCACTCCTATCTGCACTGCCTCAGATACCTTTGGTTGGGGTGCTACCTGTCTTAAAAGGTAGGTTTTAGGGAGGTGGTATCAGGAGGAGGAGCTATGATGACAGAGCTCCATCATCCTAGCTATGTCTCAGCTTGTATTTATAAATGCTCAACTGAAGTTTTAAAGTATTGCAATGCTAGAAATCTGGGGACTTAAAAAAATTCATGGAGGGAGCAGAATTATAATTAGGGAAGGAATGCCCTCATTTATTCCCCCTGTAGCTACACCTCTGGTTCAGAGAGACCATAGAAATATTAGGTCTTCTCTTTCCTATAGAGTTTCAAAATGATACAGTATCATATAATGTGCCACAGTACCCTGTATTTTATCTTGCTTATTTTCTTGCCTTTATTCAGTCATCTTGTTAACAGCCATTCTTTGGGTAATATAAGGGCTGGTTAGAGTGTATAAATCGTCTACATGATGTACAAGATTCCACCTATGTCTCTTTACAGTACTCATATGTATAAATGAGACATCAAAATCTGTTTCTCTCTACCAGAGACCATTTACCTTCACAGTGTAATCCCTGCATCCCTTTATAGAAAAATATGATCACCGAATTTAGGATAATTAGGATTCATTGTTGCCCTCATGTGCAATAGGGCATGATGCAGTAACAGCTGCTATGTTTGTACTGAATGTCGTTGATTTTTAAATTTCAAAAGGTAACCAAGCTCTGTCTTTCTGAAGACTCATTTGGGCTTTTCATTATATTTTGTATATTAATTCATTGAGAGAGATTTATTTCAGTCTGTTGGCGGAAAGCCTGCCATATTATTTTTAAGACGAATGAACACAAATTAAATTGAACCAACTACAACTGTGCGCAGGTGGGATGATGGTCAGAATTCCGGAGCATCATCCTGGCAGTAGACAGGGATGGCTTCAAGTCTTTAATATATATGAGGTAAGGCTGGCATTTTGCAGTTAAAAATATCTGCTAAAATGTTACCATGTTCACTGCATAAAATGTTAGCACACTAATAGCAATTCCAGCAGTGGAGGCTGGCACCTCAAGCGTCAGTGGAGTGATGAATCTGATGTGGGTTTCAGTCAGAACTTTAATGAATTATTCAAGGTACTGAACCTATTGGGATAATATGATCCAGCACTTTGGATAGTCCTTGGTTGGGTAGCATGGAATTTAGTGATATGTGAAAAATGCCATTATCTTCAAATAACTTTGTTTTACTGAACTTGCTGCTATAACTTTAGGAACTTACTCTGGAGATCTCTAGAGAGAAAAGCATGAAAACAGTTTTATATCCCTGGAACAAAATCCATAAAAAGATCTCTCTCTTTAGTTTTTTGTGGGTTTTTCGGGATGTGTGGCCATGTTCTAGAAGAGTTTCTTTCTGACATTTCGCCAGCATCTGTGGCTGGCATCTTCAGAGAATGCTGGAATGCTGGAATACTGTGAGACCCTGGGTAGGGGAGGAGTGATTCCCATGTAAACTGTGTATTGTTCTGTTGTTGATTGTGTATTGTTCTGTGTTGATGGCAGGGCCTCAGTGTAGAGGAAGATATGCAAACAAGGATTATTGTCTGGTAATTGGTGGTCATTGTCTGCTGGGAAAGCCCCTGCCCCTGGGTGGTTTCCCCTTTGCATTTGCTGATTTTTTTATTTTGCAGGACTGGTAGCCAAACTTTGTTTACTTTTAGGGTTTCTTCTTTCCTGTTGAAGTTGTCCAAGTGTTTGTGGATTTCGATGGCTTCCCTGTGCATTCTGACCAATACAGAACAATACACAATCAACAACAGAACAATACACAGTTTACATGGGAATAACTCCTCCCTACCCAGGGTCTCACAGTATCTATATACACACACTCTCTTTCATTTCCAGCATTTTCTGAAGATGCCAGCCACAGATGCTGGTGAAATGTCAGAAAGAAACTCTTCTAGAACATGGCCACACAGCCCGAAAAACCCACAAAAAACTATGGATGCCGGCCATGAAAGCCTACGACTTCACATCTCTCCGTTTTCAGCCAAGAAATTTTTCACATATCTGTTGAGCAAAACAAAACAAAACAAAACAAAAGGGCAAGACAGCTACAGTTAGTCAACAATGGCAATACTGCATCCCCAAGTGACAATCATTGCCAAAGGACACCAACATGGATTATTCTGTCACTGGAGACAGGCAGAAAAAGATGAAGGGATGTTTGTATTTTGATGTTCAGTTCTTGTGAAAAAGAAGAAAGGGTGAGCAAGACAGAAACTAGGATGGATGTGTTAAAGCAGAAACTCTCCATTCTTGCTGGGACTCATACAAGGAAACTATGAAGGAATTGACTTGCCATAATCTGATCCCAGTGAGTAATTTCTGACCCATCCCAATGAGAATTTCATTGCACTGAAGCACATAAAAATGCCTCATGAGTACAAGAATATTCTACAAAACCCACATACCCAGATCCATAAATCACACATTCACACAAGCTAAAATCAGTGTAAGCTGGTTGTGTACAATGAATCTTGACTTGAAAGAGTGCAGAGATAGCATGAGCTTTTCCATGGCAGGCAGGAAAATGGCTTGAGTTGACCATGCCTCAGACTGAGGGAAATCAAGACAAGTGAGTATGCAAGTGGATGGCTTTCTCTGGCCATCAATGAAGCTGTTGGCATCAACGGGGAATTCTCTTTCTTTCTCTTGTTGCAAGGAAAGAAGTGGTATAGGTACTTATATGGTCAATAAGATCTATGAAATCCAAAAGAGTGGTGGCATATGCCAAGAACTGATGCCCCACTCTAGTGACAGCCTTTTCTAAAACCACACAATTAAACAGTGTGCACGAATGAAACATGATTAGCCAAAACCTTGATTAAGAAACACTGACCTAACAAAATATGAATGCTTGGGATAGATATCTGGCTCATTCCTAGCAGGGAGGAAAATCCCATTATTAGCAAGTTATAGAATCATAGAATCATAGTATCACAGAGCTGGAAGAGCCATCCTGTCCACCCCCTGCCACAAAATTAAAGCACTCCCAACAGATGGCCATCCAGCTGCTGTTTAAAAACTTCCAAAGAAGGAGACTCCACCATTCTCCAAGGCATCATGTTACATTGTCAAACAGCTCTTACCATCAGGACATTCTTCCTAATTTTTTGTGCGTTTTTTTCGGGCTGTGTGGCCATGTTCTGAAAGAAACTCTTTCAGAACATGGCCACACAGCCCGAAAAAAAACCCACAAAAAAACTATGGATGCTGGCCATGGAAGCCTACGACTTCACATTCTTCCTAATGTTTAGCTGGATTTTCCCCCCGTAGCTTCAATCCGCTGTGCTATGTCCTAGTCTCTGGAGCATCAGAAAACAGGCTTGCTCCATCTTCAGTATGACACCTTTTCAAATATTTAAACATGGCTATCATGTTATCTCAGGAGAGGTGAAGAAACGGCCTTGCTTTTTGATGCTTATCCTTTCACCTTATAGGTGTGCTAATTGAGACATTATAGCACCTCCTAGCACTGCAGGAACGTGTGCTCCCAATTCTGAGTGAAGTTTACGTTGTTTGATAAAATATATAGACCATTTGTTCCTTCTACTGCCAATGTGTCATTTCCCTCCCAGTGCATTAAATCTAGTTTTTAGATTAAAAAGAGTTTTATTGCTTTTAACCATGATCTTTTATGATGGAAAGCAGCCAGGAAAAACTGGCTGATGCATCAACATGCCATTTCTATTTTGCATAAATCATCAAGAAACATGAGTAGAGAGTGTATATGTATAGTGAGTGTGTGTGAGAGAGATGCTAAGAATGGATCGATCTGTGTCCAGAAGCAATCCCAATGTGTAGAAAAAGCAGCTGAAGCTGGAAATAAATCCTTTTGTGTAGGGAAGAAGGATTATAGGATTAGCTTCACATGTTTTGGATCTGAAACCATTTTTGTTTTATATCATTACAAGCCTTTTATAGACTAATTGAGTGGTGAGGGGAAGAGCAGTAGCTGATTTCCCCCCTTTAAACCATGATTAACCTAGTTTTGTCTGAGAAACAATAGACCCAAATTATGGCCTTGGTTACATTTGTAAAATTCACAAAATATGGCTTTCACTGGCCATTGTGAACATTAAAGGCTGGAATCAGAAGTTGATTTGCCACTGAATAAAGTGGCATGAAAAGTTGTTGTTGCTTACAGGAGCTGAATTATGTAGGACTGTATGCTGCCTGAACACAATATAAACAAGGATATTATAACTATGGTGTTCAGGCCCTAGAGGTTACCATTCTTGTAACTGATCAGGGAAATTATTACATAGCAATAGAGAAGCCACATAGGGTTGGATCCAATAGTGGTTTTATCTGGAAAGCGTGCAGGGTGGGCCTCTTGTTTGACAATCTCACCCACCCACTATCTATTGTAAACTCCAAGTCTTATTCTGTTATGTTCCCTCAGCCTCTGGAATAGCTTTTTGGGTGTCTTTTGATGTACAATGGTATATATCAGTGGCCAAGGGGAAAGGGCAAAAATTGGGTGCTATAATTTTTTTACTTAGGCAACTCCACAATGGATATGACCAATAGTTATGTAGTTGTACAATCAAATGCATGTTGGTTTGTTACTTTGTTTGCATTACATTCTGCCTTTCTCCAAGTGCTGGGATGCAAGGCAACTTTCTGCATAATTAAAGCACATATCCTACTCTCAAGTGGAAATAGACAGCATTTCCCTAGATAAGTCTGCCTGAGTTTTAAGATTTTTTGGGAGGTGGCTTCCTCTTAGTACCATCACTACCACATTTGGTGAGGACATGGAAGATAGCCTTCTCGATGGCTGCTCCCAGTTTTTCTCCCAGGGATGGTTGTGTTGAGCTCCTTTCTCCTCTCTGTCTTCTGGCAGGCAAATACCTTTTCATTTAGGCAGGCTTTTGGTTTATAATCCATGTGGCACAAGAAGATTTTAATGGGACTTTGCTTTTATCTTTTTTTATTATGTTATAATTGTGCTATAAAATATTTTAGCTTTTTAATAGAACTGTTCATTTAACTGCTTTTAAAAAAAAAACTTTGGTAGAAATGTTTTTACATTGTACCTTGTTTTTAACTGGATATAAGTTGCCATGTGTCCTATGCATGAAAAAGATAGGATATAAATAAAATAAATACATCAATATAGCCACAAATATCACATTAGCCTGGTTAATCTATTCTAAAGCCTCATGTGCACTACAGAAATAATGCTGTTTGACATTGCATTAACTGCCATGGCTCCATCCTATGGAATTCTGGGTTTGTAGTTTTTTGTAGCATCAGAGCTCTCTGACATAGAAGACTAAGGGGGGAAGCAGATGGGCGGGCATGGGCCGCCCCGGAAGCTACGCCGCGGGGCAAAGGTATCCCCACACCTTGGCCCCACAGTGCAGCTTTGCCGCCCCTGGAAGAAGCGCTAAATTGGCGCTCCTTCCACAAGTCGCCGAAGGTGCGCCCCAAAAGGCTGTCGGTGCACCATCAGCGACTCTTCCACTGCAGCGTGTGTGGACGCTGCAGCGGAAGGTCCTCCTTGGAGCACCGGCCATGCGGAGGGCCAGCTGCTCCGAGGACGACCTGGGGAAGGGGTTGGGGCACCGATCGTGCAGCTGCCCCTCCCCTTCCCTGCCCCCCAAACGGCTCTTTAAGCCAGGGGCAGGCAACCTTTTTGAGACCTGGGCCGGTCTCCCGTAGCCCACGTCTCAGCTGGGCCGAGGGGGGGGGAATGGCATCGCGCGCACCCTCCTCCACCACATGCGACCCCCTTGTGCATGCAGCCGCCACGGCCGCTATTGCGGCCACCGCCATAGTGCGTGCGACCACAGCCGCCACGGCGCATGTCACGGCCACCATTTTGGAAGTCCAAATCGCGGCTGCGATGCGTTTGCGCATGCACAAGAGTACTGCACATGGGCAAACGCGTTGCGACCGCCATTTTGACTTCCAAAATGGCGATCGCAGCGAGCGCGGCCACAGAGCGGCAAAAACATACCCAAATGGTGGCGCACAGCGGCGGCGATGGCGGCAACCTTTGGCCTGGGCCGGTAAGTCCGGGGCCCGGGGCCTTAACCGGCCCCCAGGCCGTAGGTTGCTGGTCCCTGCTTTAAGCTGTCTGCTTCCCATAGATGGGGGGTTGCAGACTGCCAGAAATAGTGCAAATTGAGTCCACTTTTAGAGTTAGGGTTAGTGCTAGGGAATCATGGAAATTCTGTTTTTTTTTTCTGAGACATTGAGCCTTCTCTGTCAGAGAACTCTGGTGCCACAATAAAATACAGTTCCCATGATTCCCTAACCCTAAAAGTGGACTCAATTTGCACTATTTCTGGCAGTCTTCAACCCCCCTAAATATCTCACAAAAACTACAAATCCCAGAATTCCATAGTATTGAGCCATGGCAGTTAAAGTGGTGTCAAACTGCATTATTTCTGCAATGCAGATGAGGCCTAAGAACATCATTTTAGTTGTTGCCACCTGGTTCAACTGTTTCTGTGAGCTCAGTCCAAGTTGAGTTCATTAAGTGAGAGTTCCTGAGCACATTAGTCCAATTTCTGCCTATTTCATGTTGCTCATACCCCACCGCTGATGTGATAAACCACAATATGTCATTCAATTATTATTTTTTCATGCTTACCTGCTTGTGAGCATGATCATAGGAATTGATATGGTTGTCAAACTCATGGTGTTTGTGGTACTGCTTGTCACATAGTTCACAGTAGAAGTTTGCCTTCACATCTTCCAGAGCCCTTGCTGCGGCTTTTTCCTTTTCAGCAAAATCCTACAAAGACAGAAGCAGAATAATAAGTGTTGCTTACTGACAATCACCAATATCCTACGTCAGCTACATAGCTATAAATTCAAAGACATAACCATATTAATCTGGAAAATCAGTATGCAAAGGGATCATGTAGCACCTTTGAGACTAACTGAAAGACAGAAGTTGGTAGCATGAACTTTCATAGACTTGAGCCTACTTCTGATGCATTTGGTGGAGTGGAAAGCCTAGGGGCAGACCTATCCAGCAGTCTGTGTATAAGAATGTTGATAAGTTTTGCATTGCTATGAACATTCTCACACAGAGACTTCTATATAGGTATGTACTTGGGCTTTCCACTCCAACAAATGTATCTGAGGAAGCAGGCTCAAGTCTATGAAAGATCATGCTACCAACTTCTATTTTTCAGTTAGTCTCAAAGGTGCTGCAAGGTTGCTTTGCATTGTTATGAATGGGTAGCTAAGTAACATCTTCTAGCAAACCCTCGCAAGTCCACCTTAACAGTCAGGAGCCTCATTGAGTGAAGAAGGGCTGTTCAGCTGCTGACTGGGGTACAAGGAGGAGGATGTTTCTAGTTTTTTCCCAGAGTGAGTGAGGCTGTAATGAAGAATTGCAACACAGGTCTTGCTCCTTGATTGTTGCAGCCTTGGTCATTGGAGTTAGGGAGCTGGAAACATATAATAATGTTTCTTCTTCCCTGATCTGCAGCTGAACATGCCTCCTTAGCTCAATGTGGATGCTAGCTGTTAAGGTAAGCTTGGAGGATTGGGCAACAGTGCCACATTTGTCAGTACTCAGAGTTACTTAACGTGGAGCAGTTATAAATTTGCAATTGCAATACAGCATGCTGGCCATTTACCCCATAATGACCCTTATTTTCCCTATCATGTTCCACATATTGGGCTTACTGATATGCTAGGCCTATCATGAAACAGAATGTGGGAGCCATGTCATGCATTATTAGCTACTGTAGTTGTTTTTATGGTTGTATTTTCATTCCCAAGGAGAAGCTCTAGGCTGCATCTATACTGCAGAATTAATGCAGCTTGACACTGCTTTAACTATCATGGCTCAATTTTATAAAATTCTGGGATTTGTAATTCTGGGAAATATTTAACCTTCTCTGTCAGCACACTCTGGTGCCACAACAAACCTCAAATCCTGAGACTACATAATAGGATGAAGCCATTGCAGTTAAATCAGTGTCAAACTGCATGAATTCTGCACTGTGGCAGCAGCCCTAGTGAGGTTTTCTCTACAGTTTTGGCTATGAAATCCCTTAGGTTGTGGAGGGGTAGTGCTGGTTTGTCAAAATCATCAAAATATCTTGAGTTGACCATAATCTGCAGTACAAACCATTGAAACAGCCAAGTCTGATGAACAGCTTGAGGTAGCTGGATGACTCACTACCCCGAAAATCCACTGAAATGGTGTGAAAATTCCCTGCAGGTAGGTCTTCAATCTTAACTAACTAATGCAATCGCTTACTGGACATGAACCTTTGCAGGCAGATTAAAGAAACACTAGACTAATGCTCCTCCATCTGTACTTAAATACTGTACTCGACAATGCAAAACTACAAGAACACACAAAGAGAAACATTATAATGGCAGGATGTTACAGTGCAATGATTATGGCCTCTAATCCCCTTATCAGCATGCCGTACAGTTAAGAGCAGTAAAATGAATGAGTGTGTACATGCTGAGGGGAATAAGCCAACCCTCTCAGGAATGTTAGTAGAATTGCTAGCTTTGCCAATGAGCATTTTACATTTCATCAGTTTCACTCATGAAGGCATTCCAGGATGCCCAGATGAAGCAAATCCTTTGTTGTTTTTGTGTGCCTTCAAGTCATTTTTGACTTATGGGGACCCTAAGGTGAACCTACCACTCAAATCTGGCAAATTTCTTCAGAGGGGGAGTTGCTATTGCCATCCTCCTGAAACTGAGACAATGTGATTTGCCCAAGGTTACCTAATGGGTTTACATAGCTAAGCCAGGATTTGAACTCTGGTCTCCAGTGTTAGTCCAACGCTCAAACCACTACACCATGCTGGCTCTGAAGCAAGAACAATGGAATTCCAAAGGGTACAACATTAAGACACTCAGTCCTGGTTGCAGTAGTGGTACTAACACCAGAGCTAAGACAATTTACTTGATTGGTCTACACCTTCCAGAATGTTACTACTATTTGTCAGAGCTTGGGAACATCATCATCATCATCATCATCATCATTATGGACTGCAGCTCCCAGAATCTCAATCAGCTCAAGCATAGCCACACAGGCTGGGGGGTTCTGGGAGTTGTAAGCCCAAATAAATAACTTTTCCATGCTCTATCCAAAGCAAGCCAAAGCAAATCTGCCCATTAACCACATCACCATCTAATCATGGCTTCTATTATCTGTCCATGTCCAGCCATGACTGATTGCAGGCACTAGTTTGGCAACTTTGCATCTCACCTAAGTAAAATGAAAAGGGGGAAAAAGTGGAATGTCATCCACATATTGACAACATTCAAAAACTGCTAATGACCGATCTATCTATCTATCTATCCATTCATCCCTTTATCTATATCTCTATCTGTATCTGCCTCTGCATACAGTAACACTGCAGACCGTAATAATTTGCAAATATTTGTTCTGGTGGAGAAGTATTTTCTTACACACTTCCCCCCATGACATCTCTATGCAGCTATCAATGCCATTTATTTCACTGCTGATATAAGCTTCTAACATATCTTTAAAGACAAAATGGGAGGATATTTCCTTCACAAATTGCCATTTACAAGGAAGAAAAGACCTTTCTTTGTGATGCTGGCAGTGTCCTAGTTGTTGGACTCTTTCCACAGAGGTTCTCCTAGGTTGCATTTGCACTGGAGAAATAATGCAGCTTGATAAATGCTTTAACTGCCATGGCTCAATGCTAAGAAATGCTGGGATTTGTAGTTTGCTGTGGCACCAGAGCTCTCTGACAGAAGCTAAATAGCTCACAAAACTACAAATCCCAGAATTCCATAGCACTGAACCATGGCAGTTAAAACAGTGTCAAACTGCATTATTTCTCCAGTGCAGATGCAACTAGTGCCTACTTTATTGTCCTTTCAATGCCAGGTAAATACCTTTTTTTCTTTGTGCAAGTCTAGCTTTTTATGAAAAAAAGAAAAGAAACATGCCATTTCAGTGTTGTTTTAAAATGCTGCTTTTGGAACTATAGCTTTCAGAATCCCTGAGTCAACATGACTGTTAAGAGATTCTGGGAGCTGTATTTCTAAAAAGTAACTTTCCCAAGCTCCACTGTTATGATTCTGAACGTTTTAGCATTTTATTTTGCATTTACATGTCCATTCTTATATTCTTGGGAATGAGATTGAAGAGTGGTATCAAAATGATGAATAAAATAAATAAATCCTGTTGAAAACGACCCTTTCACATGCTCCAATTTTCAGGCAGCTGTCTCTGGTAATTTGCTGTCTTCATTTTGTCGCTGTTTTCTCTCTTTGGGGGATGCCTTGTTAAAATGTTATTACTGTGGCGTTGTCATTTTTCAGGGTTCAGCACCTTCCTCGGGGAAGCTAATTCCCGACTGGATGGATGGCTGCATCTCCACTCCAGTGAAAATGTGGGCAAATGCATACACATCATGCTATGGCTCCATGCAGTGCACAGCCTACCAGTTCACACATCTCAGCTGTGGAGGGAAATTGCAGGACAATTATTGTTTCCCTTCAGTATATCATTAACTGAACCAACAATCATCCTCTTGGCAGTGGAGCCCCAGTGGAAGCCAGGGCTCCTGCAGAGTGAATTACTGTATATACTCATGTATAAGTCTAGAAATTTTCATCAAAAATTGTTCCCAAAACCCTAGGTTGACTTACCCATAGGTAAATGTAAGTGCAATACTTTAACTCTTATTAAAAAAAAAAAAAAGGAACCCTCTCCCTCGCGGAATACAGTGGCAAAATGAGAGAGCTTAGTCCATCCTGGAAGCACCTAAAAGTAGTACTGACCCTCTCTGCCACAGTGCCATGTCTGATCTTTCTCAAAGCATGGGTGGAAAAATGATGACCATGGCAGCTCCCCCTCAAAGAAGCACCAAGAGGAATCCGAATAAGATATTTATGTATGTTTGTCAGCTTTTCTGGGTTAAAATAAGGCAAAGTTATCATATTAAAGATAAAGGCTGTAGCCACTGTTAAGGTAGTTACCATTTTCTTTGCTTTGGCTTTACATCCTATTTGACTTGTGTGTATTTCCCTAGCCCCACCTTTGCCTGGTCCCTCCCACATACATCACACAGTCACCATTTATCATAGTTCCCTCCACATCCATCCAGCCTTTAGGGTAAGCACAGACTCACCAGAATTTTCTATGTCCTTTGGCATCATTGCCCTTTGCTCCATCCTTTACATCCTTTGTTACATGCCTCTTATCCATGGGTCATATCAAAATTCAGTTTTGATCCCCAAACATGTTTCAGATTTATACATGAGGTTGAGTGTACAGTGATTCCTTCACATTTTCTGGGGTTAGGGGTGAAAGGCCCCTGTGTAATTGGAAAAGACTCAAATAAAAAAATACTATTCTTTTTACCTAAGAGAACACTTCTCTAGTACTCTCCAGGTCCTCCAGTGCAACTCTGTGGTTAACATCTGCCAGATGTTGATCATAGAATCACACTGGAGGACCTATAAAAGCCTAAAGAAGCATTTTCTCTAGGAACGTCTAGGTTCTCTAGTACAATTCTTATGGTCAACTTCTGGCAGAATTGCGCTGGAGAACCTAGAGATTCCTAGAGAGAATATATTAGTCAAAACCGCAAATATTCAAATCCATAAAAGTCTAAAGCCACAAATGTGGAGGGCCAACTGTATATAGTAATACAGCACAGAGATGAGCTTGGAAAAGTTACTTTTGGACTATGGTTCCCAGAATTCCCATCACTTAATGCAATTTAGGGTACTCTGGGAGTTGTAGTCCAAAAGGTAATTCTTTCCAGCTTTGACATAGTCCATGGATAATAGGAGCTGTAAGTGAAACAACATCTAGAGAGCCACATGTTGCCTGTCTTTCCCTTAGCATGAAGATGGGAATGCTACAACCTTGCTCCATCTTTAACATGCTGGATAATATGTTTTGTACACATAAGGATATGAACAGCTTAGAATTATGGAAATGGAAGGGACCTCAGAGATCATTTCATCCAGTGTTTAATGCATGCATTCACAGTATCTATGACAAATCCATACCTGTCCAGTCTCCATTTGATGACGTAAATAAGGGAGAGAACACAATCTCTTGAGGCAACCTATTCTACTGTTCAACGTCTCATACCCCAATGAAGAGCTTCCTAGCATTTAACCCAAAACTACTTTCCTACAAACTCATTTTTTTATTTCTGGAGCAAGGGCAGGTCTACACTGACCAGAATACTCTGGACTACTCTTGAAGTATTTTGGCCGAGGCTGTCATAAATTCCCCCATTACCTCTGCATTCTGCAGTGACACTGGCTGGGCATCTTTTTGTGACCTGAGAGGGAGTGACCCACACTGGTGCTGGCAGTGGTGGCTGGCGTATTGGGATGCCTATGTAGACTGGTGTCACTCCAGAGTGAGGTTTCTAAAATGAGATTTAAGACAGGGATGGCCCAGATTCAGTGCAATAGCAAAACTGGCTGAAGACAGTCTGCAGAGACTATCGCACTAGGTTATAAATCAGCTTACCTGAGCTGGTAAGCGGGCGGCATCCTGATAGTATCAGACATATTTAGCTGCTGAAATCACTGCCTGGCTGCAGCCCAGCTCCATCACTGCTCCAAGGGGCACTCCTCATGCCTCTTTTCGAAGCCAGGAGTTTTTTGGCTTGAAAAAATGGCTGCCCGAGCACCCCTTGGAGCGGTGATGGAGCCAGGCTGCAGCCAGGCAGTGATTTCAATGGCTAAATGCATTTGATACTATGAGGATGCCACCCGCTTCTAATTTTTAAGCTGGCTCAGGTGAACTGCTTTACAACCTAGGATCTTATCACACGAGGTCCAAAGCAGACAGAATCCAAATGAAA
>CM034710.1:100995638-101012395 GCA_020142125.1 Phrynosoma platyrhinos
AACTGGTGCAAATAGCCTGTTAGACATGCTCCAAGCCTCCTCCAGCTTTTTGATAGGTTTTTAAGAGAAAGGCATACATAATAGCCAGTGAACCCCAAGGCAGTCTAAGTGGTTTCTACTGGATTCATATTATCACTACACCTGCCTACAGTTCTGAGGTCACCACTTTCTTCTGCCTTTCTATCTTTGAGTTGAATGTGTCTTAAAAATTGTAAGTTGAAAATGGGCTGGTGAACAAAACATACCTCAACTCTGACCTGAGAACAGCATGCCTTGCTGGACAGCTTGAAATCCTGAACAATTACCAAAGCTTTCTAGCTTTCTGAAGTGAAATAGCTGGAGTCTGCCTGAGCAATCATTATCTATTGTCTCCTATTCTTGGAACTTGGTCTTAATCTGTGTTGGTAGTGAGAGAATCCGGAAACCAGCAACTATTACATTGAAACCATGACCTCCTTGTGATATTCTTTCATTCTGAAGTGCAATGGTCACCATTTCCCCTGCCAGACCTTGATAACCCTTGGATACAAGGGTTCTCTGTGTTGGTTTGTGTGGAAGGTGATGCTTGGAATCATAAAAGAAAAGTGAAAAGCATTTATTAGAAATTACAACCTAAAGGAATTTAGCTTGCAGGCTAAGCACAGTCTGCCTTGGTAAATACCTGCCTGGGAGACCCCCAATGAATACCAGGTGCTGTAGGCTATAATTCAGAGAAAGCAACTGGCAAAACTACCTGAGTATTCCTTGCCTACGAAAACAATAGAAGTCAACAGGTGACATGAAAGTACATAACCACACACATCACAGAGAGAGAGAGACAGAAAAGGATGGGGACTGTTGGCTACAGCTACACTACTATAACAAAACAAGAAGGAAGAGTTGAAGTGAAGACAGATGTGAGAGTAACAGTCAATCAATGTGGAAACAAAAAAGCAAGTAATACCAAGTGAGAACACACCAGGGAGCTCTAACTAGCTGTCTCAACCTTAGTTGCCTTCGGTAGGCACACAGCTGCTTGTTTTGAGTACAGCTGCACATATTTTGTCACTCTTTCATATCATATAGTCACTAGGTGCATTCCTGAGATCAAGTCAAAAGTAGCATATAAATTGGCAATATCAGTGGTCCTTATTAAGCCATTGATACTGGGCCACATCAGACATGGTATGATGTTAAGGACAATCCCATTTTGTAATTCTGGAATGGCAGTTAGAACACCTAATTGCTCTCTCATCTTCGGACTGCAAGAAGTCACCTTCTTCTAACAACTAACCCCAAGCAGGTCACATGGTATCTTATCAACAGATATTTCTGCATAGTTTGCCTAAACCCTTTTACTCCCAGAGAGCTGCAGGTTGGGAGTGCACACTTCTTAGGATGCCAAGCTTTGCATATTAGAAGGGATACACTGTACACGAGTGGTTCCCAAACTACAGTACTCCAGGTGTTTTGGACTTCAGCTCCCAGAATGTCTGGTTATTGGCCAAGGTCACTGGGGTTCTGGGAGTTGAAATCCAAAACACTTGGAGGACCAATGTTTGGGAATCACTGCTGTACAGTATGGAAAAAAAATTAAAAAAATCCCATCTTTGGGAGCATAGACCTTTTAAGAAAATATGAAGCAGAGTTACCAGAATGAGCAAGAATGATCTCCATTAGGTGGAGGAGGGAAAGGTTGAGATTTGGCCCAGAGATCAGGCTCACTTGCTTGTTACAAGAGTAGTGACAGACTCAGTAGAGGCTGGGCTGCCCCAGATGTTGGGGTTGTGTTTTGTGTATGAATGAATGGAGTGTGTGGGAGGGTTGGTGTTGTATCTGTTTGTGTATTTGTGTGTGAGTGAGGGAAAGAGGTGAAGGATTGTGTGTGTGCATGTGTTGTGTGTGTGTGTGAAAGAGAGAGAGAGAAGAGTGTATGAATGGCATCCTGTTAGTGACGTACACACACTTCCTTGCAGATGGACACAAAAGGCTATTCTCTACCTTCTGGGATCCATAAAAAACCAACCCCAGTTGTCAACCCCAGAGGGCCCTGCTCTGAGGGAGGGAGACAGACACACAACTGAGTAGTGGGAATGACTTCTCCCACACACCCCTGCAGTTTGCAAGAAAGAGACAGAGGACAAACATTGTCATTCCTCTGTGTTTCCTCTTCCTTCACAAATTGTAGGGCAGGGGTAGGCAACCTTTCCCCTTTATGGGCCGAGGGACTTCAGCTCCCAGAATCCCAGGAGCTATTGGCCAACATGGGACTATTGGCCAACATGGCTGAGGCTTCTGGGAGCTGAAGTCCCTCGGTCCTTAAAGGGGAAAGGTTGCCTATCCCTGTTGTAGGGGAATGGCAGTTGCAGCCACCTCATTTTGTCACCTAAAGGTTATAGGAGCTAAATGCAAACATTTGTAATCCATTTGACTGGCTGTGCTCTGTCTTCATCCAGGGGGCACAGCTTAGGACTGTTTCCTCATTAGCTCCAAAAAGACAAGTACCCTGTTCATTTTGTGAAACAGTTAAAACAATTTTTAATGAGTTATCCCGAGATTACATTAAAAACACTGTTAAATCTACTGATTGCTGGTTTTTTTTAAAGATTAAACTCTGACCTACTGTTTTAATAATGTTAATTATTCTCCGTATAATTAAAATGCATAAATTAGAATGTGGGTGCACCAGCATTAATTAAGTACAGAAACATCCTCTATAAGTCAAGGTTGGGGAAGGAGGTTATGGACAGGGTCCAAGGAAAGTTGGTGTCACAGTTGTAATCTACCAAAATATAATTGCCCCCCGCCAACATGATGATAGTAAATTAAATATTTACAGTGTATTGCATTTCATTGGAGAGAAAATTCTAATTGGAGATAAATAGAATGCAACATACTTTTATGACAAACAACTGGAACAGTCTCTTCAAAAGGACTGTATACTTCTAGTTCTATCCTCTTCAGCTAAAATTAATACACAGTTTGCTTTCTATACAGATGACTTAAAATAGCAACCGATTAGCTCCCATGTGCATTTTGAGATAATCACATCTACCTCTATTGCTGATTGCCTAATTATATGTCTCTGGCACAGAAAAAAATGCTGCTATTTCAAGCTTACTCATTGATGTGAGGCAGGTACAATTATTATTACATCATGTACAGTTCCTAGAGGTCAGGAATGGTTCTCCCTATTAAGTTATTAGAGAATTACAATGAGCTGCATATAATTTTAGAGAGACTAAATCCTAAAGTACATTAGGGATGTATAATCTTTTCACATAAAGTATGCGGGGGTTGCACACAGGAATTGAAGATACATCAGGTATTGGGGGTTTGCATACAGTTATGAACACACACAACCAAGGAGAGAGGCTGAGGTTCACTTTAGCAGATGAGGGGAAGGTTTATTTTATCCTTCTCCCAGTGATCGTACTCAGGATCTCTCTCCCAAATCTAAAGTGATCCTGCTTAAGCTCATGGGATGGGAAGAGAAGGATGCTTTTGGGTTTTAGAGGGTAATTTCTCCCCAGCCACTAGATTATTAGATCACTCCGCTATATATTTAGAGTGCTGGCTATTTAAATAGTATTGATTTGTAGCCTTGTTTTAAGTTACTTTTAAGGTTGATAATGATTTAATATATTTTTAAGGGGGGGCTATAAGTCTATTATAATTGTATGGGATTGTATTTTAATTGTAAGCCACCTTGATAGCCTTGGCTAAAGGCGGGATATAAATAAATTATTATTATTATTATTATTATTATTATTATTATTATTATTATTATTATTATTATTAGGGCAGGGGCATCAGTAGAGGTATGTCAGGGATGTTGGTCACACTAGGTGACACCTTAAGGGGTGGTAACACGACATCAGTCTTTGTCACAAATGGGCTGTATTATTCTCCTGCATCTCTTTAAAACACTGCAGCTCAGTGGAAGAGATAGTGTAAGTGGAGTGAGGCTCAGTGGGAGGAGAAAGGAGTGGCACTCATTTTTTTAAATTGTTTTTAATTTTTATTCTTTTAAATTTTGCTTTTAAAAAATCATATCTTACCAAATTTTCATTTCACTAACATGAAACTATGTATATGTAAGTACATTTAGGCTGTGAATATGATACTGTAATTTAAAGGTATAATTTTAATTTTGCTGGTTGTTTATTTCACCACTTGCCATTCCATTCAGTGATGTACAGGAATTAAGGTTTATGAGTAGCATTGGTACAGAAATCATTACTTAGGATGCTGTATGGTGAGGTATGGGAGGAGGTCAATGTGGAGGAGAGCATGACACTATGATTTACTGTACCAGTGATGCCAGCCCTGGTGAGGCCACTGATAAGGGAAACTAACTCCAACCCAGCAGCCCCATTAGGATTCTGCTTTGCAATTAGCACACAGACGCAGCAATCACAGCTGCTTTTGGCTTCACCGGAAGGATAGCAGGGATGAAGCCATCCTGGCCTCTCTAGGGAGGGAGTTCCAAAGCTTGGGAGCAGCCACTGAGAAGGCCCTCTTTCTTGTTACCACCAAACACACCTGAGAGGCTGGTGAGACAGAGTGAAGTGCCTCTTCAGATGATCTCAACACTCTTGGGAGCTTGTACAGGGAAATACAGTCCTTCAAATAGACTGGACCCGAGCCTTATAAGCAAAGTCCAGGGAAAACCCAGGATTTCCAGGAAACCCCAAAGTGCCTCCGATTCTTTGGTGATGTGGACAGTTGGATTGGGTCTGATTTGGCCAATCCAGTTGTCCACATGCCAAGCACCCACCAAAGTCCCTTTGGAGCTGTTGCGGCTGCTTCTTCATCAGTCAGTTTCCTCTCAGAGCCTGCTTGGTGAGCTGTTGCTTCTGCTAAGATCAAAACAGGGGGTCCATGTGATCAATGAAGATGGGGTAAAGTGCTCCCCTTCTTGTTTATCACATGGTGAGAGCCCCATCCTGACCTCAGCAGAACCAATGTAATGCCAGCCAGGCTCTCGCAGGCAGTTCCTGCCAGTAGGAGAGCAGCATGGCTGTGGCGGCATGGAGGGGAATAGGCCAGTGGGGCTGATGTGGTGTTGGTCTAGCTGTCCATGTGCACAATGAAGAGGCATCACATGGCATTCTGCCTGGTGCGTGTGTCATGATCAGTCTGGGACCAGTCTGTAGCATAAAGCTCTGGAATGGCCCTGGATTAGGCAGCCAGTGAAGATGCAACCTATGAGCTATATGCATTAGATTAAGATAGGACTTAACAAACCACACTATTAAGAAAAATAGACATTTTGCATGAGTTTTGGCTGGGGTGGGGGTCGTTCAAAGACAATTGACTTCATGTACAAGGCCTTGGATGCATTCAGTATCATAAATACTGATTATGTATTTTCATAAAACTACTATATGAATTCCATTGGGTAGAAGTGTTTGCCTTCAGTATTGGCTATTACTTTGGCACCTCCTGGTGAAAAATGGCTTCTGACATCTCATTTTCTGATATAATGAAATATGTGGTGTTACCAAGTTTTCTAGAGTGTTGCTGCAACATGTACTCAACTAAACATCATTTTTTAAATTCAACGTTTGCAACAGGTGTTTAATAGACTGCATAGCCATTATAAATTCCCAACTAAGACAACAGCATTTGCTGTTTGCTTCAAAAATTGATTGTAAGAATGTTTGCCCTCTTGTTTTTCCACTGAGTAAGGGAGAATGTGGGCCACTTGCTAAATGCATATTAATAGTGAAATAGTATTTTCCCCACAGAGCCATAACAATGTGAAGTGTAAAGTGTAAAGCAGGGATAGGCTTCTTTAAATCATTTGTTCCTGCAGGGGAAAACAAATAATTTAATCAATTTTCTCTCCACTGTGGGTGTGTCTTTGAAAACTGTAGTTTATGAAAATGCTAGGAAGAGTCTCTGCTCACAAACTCACCTATTTCCTACCTTCCTATTCCACCATGGGGGCAGCAAACCAAGGATCACTGCCCCAATCTATGTCTGAAAAATACAGATGGGGGTGATCTTTCTCACCAGGGGAAAGGAAGCAGGGCAGTCTAGCAAAGAGGTTCCACTCCAAGGAGCCCTGGAGGTGCAGTAGTTAAATGCTGGTACTCCAGCCACAATATTGTGAGTTCGATTCCCCAGGGCTCCAGGTTGACTCAGCCTTCCATCCTTTTTGAGGTCAGTAAAATGAGTACCCAGCTTGTTGGGGGCAATTGGCTTACACATTGCAAACCACTCAGAAGGTGCTTAGTTCACTCTGACGTAGTATAGAAATGTAAAGTTCTATTGCTAATGCTATTGCTATTTCTTGTGTTGCTCTGCTATATTCAGTGGAAGCAATCCTAGCTCAACTGCCCCCCTGACCATGGTATGTCTATTGTAGTGGCTAGCAGGAGGCAGTTGAAGGGTCAGCTGAGCAAGAGGTATCATCCTTGTTCTTCTGACATAGATGGTGACAATCCTTGCTTGGCTGCTCCCTATGTGCCATCACAGCTATGTAGTGGCTGCTGGGTGGGTGAGAGCTACTGACTGAGGAGGATTGTCACTGACTACATTCTGCTAGCTGAGACTTGGCAATGGCCACATCTTTAAAGACCTTCTGCAGTCCTCTGGAGGATTATGCTGTCACGTGTGTCTACTGTTAGAATACAAATCAGGGATGATCCCCCTTGCTTAGCTACTTCCTCTTGTTTTCCCGCTGGCAATTACTTTGCTGTATTGGGAGTGGGCAGGAAAAAGGTGATAGGCTGGAGGGGTTGGAATAGTCCTTGAGCCTATTTGAAAACTTGTGGGGGGGGGAACAAAGAAAGGGGCTTCAGGCTGAAGCTTTCTTGACACTCAAGAAGCTCTTTTCCCATTTTTTCTTGAATATTCAAATATTCTTCCTAGTGTAAAAGGTGCTAATTCTTTTTGTTTTCTTTAAGTTATTCTTATTTTTAGTAGATAAAGGTACTGGACATATCTTTCTCCTAACTGACAGCAAAATAAATAAATATTCCATAATTTAGAGCTAAGAATATTAAATGCTGCCTCCCAGGGATGTAAATCTTTAACTCTTACATGCAAAAACAAAAACTCATGAATTATTTTCTCCACTGGGCACAATTTACAACAATTTTGGGGCATTTTTCACAGTTCAGGGCATTGGTTTTTCATTAGTGGAAGATTCCTGTGTGCAAAAACTTATTTTCAATGCAAAAATCCAACATTTTGTACAAATTTCAGTACTTTCTGTGGAAAAAATGGGGTATTTTCTGCATGAAAGAAGTATCTCTGTGTGAATTATCCCCCCCCCCCCAATAAATCCCTGAATTATGAAAAATCTTGCAGCAGTTGGCTAGTCTTGATGGAGTGTTTTAGGTCTCATCTGCACTGCAGAAATATTGTGGTTGGATACTTTAACTGCCAATGGCTCAATGTTATGGAATTCTGGGGTTTGTAGTTTTGTGAGATAGTTAGCCTTTTCCACCAGAGAGCTCTGGTATCTCACTAAACTACAAATCCCAGAATTCATTAGGATGGAGCCATGGCAGATGAGTCCTTAGTCTGGTGTGATACCCCTTCTTGTATATATGTGTGTGTGTGTGTGTGTGTGTGTGTGTGTGTGTGTGTATGTGTTTAGTATTATTTACATCTCTGCTTTGTCATAGGATAAAAACAAACAGGTAAATTTACAAGGCAGGCACAAGCCATTTTCTGCCTCATTCAAAGGATGACATGGCACCTCTCCCATATTCCATTTCACATGCTTCAGCAAACTGGACTGTCAACTAAATCATACTTCAGTAGTGGTAATGGAACAACCTCCTCCTTTGCCCCTAAAGGAAGCAAATTTAGGAGATGGGGGACAAAGCCCACTGAGAGTGTGCCTACAAAATTAATTGCTTTTCATCAGGAATCTTGTAGGGGACAGGTCTTGATTTCTCATTCATACAAACAACTTCCTTTTCCTGATATGGTTCATTTACCCAACAAATCTTGTGATTTATTTCTGTCCAATCTGCAGCAAGGACCACATAACTTTTGGATCTACAGATGGGAAAAGCATAGCTAGCTGCCTTTTTTGGTTGTTGAGTGCAGATCAAGGTGGGCATGTACAATTTAGACTGCCATTAAGGGATAGCATGATGAGGGATTTCTCCATCTCCTGGTGCAAATCATGTCCTAGGGCAGGGGTAGGCAACCTTTTTGAGCCGGGGGCCGGGTTGCTGTCCTTCAGACAACTGGGGTGCCGAAGCACCATAAATAAATAAGTAAATAAAATAAAAAAATAAAAAATATATGCATGCCCATTCTCTCAGCCCCAGAAAAGCCATGGGAAAACCCCTGTAGAGATTTTGCCAAGAAAACCCCAAGAACAAGTAATAACAACAATAATCAATATCATCATGGTGGGCGGTGGTGGCAGTGGTGGCAGGACTGGCCTGGGGCCGGTCCAAAGGCCTCAGGGGGCCACATCCGGCCCCCGGGCCTTAGGTTGCCTACCCCTGTCCTAGGGTGATGACAAGAGCCCCGTGTGAAGCTGACCTTGGTACAATCCATCAGCCAGGATCTTCTCTGTCTCTACTGAATTTGACTGAAACAGGACATGATGGCACATTGCCTCCTACATGCCTTTGAACTGAAGTGTTTTGCCCTTAATTTGTCCTTAATAAATGAGCCCTGAACCTGCACTCTTTGAAGCTAGCTTTGCTAACTGCTTTCTGCACTGCAGTTTGGTTTAACTTAAATAAAGTTAGGTAATTTTAAACTCAGATTTTGTTGCCTTGCCTTCATTCCCTGGTGAGGAGTACAGTTCAATACACAGCAGTTTTCAGCATTCGCTTGTATATTTCCATGAATATAATATATAACCCAAGTGCTGTTCTGTGGCTGTGGCTGCAATCAGGCAGGCAACACACTATTTCAGCTTCATTATATTATAGAACTGTTATATAATAAGTGGACTTGAGCTGGAATTTCTGAAAAGACATTTTTCTGTGTGATGTTTCAGATTTTTCCTCCCCCCCCCCCCTCCTATCATAATCCATTTGAGTGGTGGTCACCATTTCCCCTCCATATTATACTGAGGCTCCTATGGAATTCTGGTATTGTAGTTTTATGAGATATTTAGCCTTCTCTGTCAGAGAGCTCCGGTTCCACAACAAACTGCAAATCCTAGGATTCCATAGCACTGAGTCATGGCAGTTAAAGCAGTGTCAGGCTGCATTATTTCTACAGTGCAGATACAAGTTGAATGACATTAGATTTGGGGTACTATAGAGGTAAAATAGCAGCTAGGCTGTGAACACAATTGCTGCTATTGCCTCTTATACCTCTACAAACCCTTGTAAGAAAGTACTCTTATAACAGTTAATAGAAACTATTGGAGAATTTCTTTCCTCTCTGGAAAAATTAAGTGAATTCCTTGGACCATTTTCTCCCAGAAGAGCTACTCTGGATCAGACCACTTGCTAACTCATCCGACAATTCATTTCCACAGTGGCCTACCAAATGCCTATGGGATGTTAAAAAGCAGCACAATAACAATTTTCTGATCCTGTTCCCCAGCAGGTAGTATTAAGAAGTATGCTGTGTACTTCTCGGTTTTACATTGAGTTTCTAAGAAACTCAGCTGCAAAACTGGGCCATTCAGATTGCTCCACATGCTTCTTACCTTACTGGCCATCAATCCAACTGAGGCGCCCCCTTCTTCCTAGTTTTTGCGTCTCATGTGGAAATGGGGTACCTGGCCATGTGGGTGCAGCCAGATACTCAGTTTTTGTATCAGACTCAGCTACTGTGGAGCTTCACAGTCAGATCAACAGCCAGCAAGGTAAGGAGCAGCATGCTGGCCCTGGGTCCAGGTTGGCACAGAGATGGGTGTGTGAACACCTGTCAATCCCTATGCCACCAACCCATGTGTACATCCATATGCACAGCTGCCAGGGGAATAGCTGGGAGGACATGTCATGCTGCTGCTGGTGGTAGAGTAGGATTAATACAGAGTTTTTCCATATCTTAGGGCTTCCTCACTTTTTTGGGAGAAAACCTCCCCCATGCCTTCATATTGAGCCCCTTGTAATGTCTCTGTATGGAGCATATTCCAGACAACTTCTTCATTGCCTGGATCTATCGACTGCCATTTACACAAGTCCACTACCAAAGACAAAGTGAAAAGCTTTTAACAGATTTAAAGATTCTGCTGTCCTTCACAGAAGAGGTGTGGGAACTTAGGGTGAGGTTTCTTCTATCTTCCATCCTTTACTGGCTTTCTAAATGGTTTTGATTCAATAGATTGTTTCACTGCATTTCAAAAACAACTTTTATGTGTGTGTCTGTATCTGTGTATTTACTGACATAACATATATATATATATATATATATATATATATATATATATTAAATTTTTAAGCTGCCTTGAGTTGGGGAAAGGTAGGAATGTAAATAATAACAATAATAATAATGAAAAAGGTGCTCTGAGGGTGCAGCTCTCCATTCTGTTCTGTATGCTGAAATCCCACTGATTACATATCTCTGTCCGCCATGACAGAAATAAATGGAAAGTAATTATTATGTTCTAAAGTTATTATTATTTTCAATTTCTTTAACTGGTTTTAAGTTGTCTGTTTTGACTGATAAATGATTTAACATATTTTTAGTCTTTTAAAATTATTGCTAATGTTATTTATGATTTTAAATTGACTTCTTTGTTTGTTACCCTGAAATCCCTGTATGCAGAATTTATTTATTTAATAAAATAAATAAAGTTTATCATTTAGTAGTATTCACATTCAAATTAAATGGGTTCTTGGCACTTTATTAAGATGCATATAATCAAGCAGTGGCATGTAGGAACTGATGCATTGCTCGTGTAATTCTGAGTGTAGAAAGGTCCTCAAGTTGTAATTTCCATATGATTCAATGTTACAGTATTCATAGAAACACATGGGCACACTTATTTGTGGCTTAGTGGAAAAGAAGGTTATCTTTAGGAATCAGTAGTTATGCTGCGGTGGGCACTCCAGTGCCTGGATGACCACATCAACTGAGTTTTCTGGGATTCTCTAGAGTGCTGGAGGACTGCAGCACTCAAAATGGGTACCATTTTAGATTATTGGAAGTGATGCCTCACCATTCTTGACTGCCTTTTGTGCTGTTTTAGGGAATTGCTTGTTGTATGGGGTGGCTATTTTTTTGTGTGTGTGTTTTTTTGTCAAAACTCCTGGGGGAGGGGTGTCATTTTATGTTGGACCCGTGAGTGAGTCAGTGGATATCCCAAGGGTAGGTAATTATATCATGAAAAATATAATGGTATATGAACATAATGAATTATATAGCTTTGCTTTGCCAACCAATGGATAGCATGCTCTAGCTGCTATGTCTATGGATTTTAGCCTCTAAATCATAAAGTAGATACTTGTTTCATGTATGTTGGTCTCCACAGTGTTTACTTGGCAAAGGTTCGAGTGATTCTGTTAAGTGCTGGTATGATAATTTTTTTCATGCATTTCGTAAATGTATGATCTGGTTACATATGTTGGTAGGTTCCTTTTAGGACAAGTTATCAGTCAAATCAGTTTTGTTTTACAGCATTTGGATTTTGTGGGGTTTATATGTGATCTTGCCCAAACCTTGGACATTGTTGTTAGTGAAAATAGATTCTTTATGACATTTCACTGGCTAAAAGACGTATACTGTAGCTCTGGAAAAACTTAAATCCACCAACTATTATGTATAGAGGACCTTTGAACATAGGGATGTCACCTTCGTATGGACACCTCTGGATATCTGATCATCATTTGTACAGTGTATGTTTACACATACATAGTTTCTCAGTATATTAAGTTTATTATATGCCTGCTTCTTCTTTAATTAGTTTAGCTTCATTCCTATTTATTTATTCTTAATATGGTAATATATTTGCCTAATACTAAGTAAATTCAAAAACATTTGTTATGCCGCGAGTAGCACTTATCACATCATACAATAATATGTGATGATGAGGATTATATAGTTGTGACATTCTCATAAAATCTAGGTTAATATTATGAAACAAGTTCTGAGAATATTTAAACATTGATGACATTTAACATTTTTATCCTCTGATTTTCAACACTGTCTCTCCCACTTTAATCCATGCTTTGTAGACTTGAAACATAATCCTTTGCATGTCTAGGACTGCAGCCATAAAGTTACAGCAGTAAAGCTGGCAATTTCACCTGTCTGTGTAATATTATAGCTTCAAGAAATATCATAGTACCAGAGTGTTGTCATATGCTTAGTGTTTTTTTAATGGACAAAGATTTTAAAGGAATCTCAGTATCAAGCATTCCTTGCCCTTGGGAACAAACATGGTAGCCCAGGAATGTCCTACATGATGCAATGGCATATAGGGAGATTATCGCAAAATCCTGATCTTTCAAAAAGTGTGAGAGAAGTCCAGATCAGGTATGGGATGCCATGATTGGGTACAAGATGCCTCCTGCTTGGGCACAGAGGTGTGCAATAAAATCTGTGTATTACAGTTTACACCCCACACTTAGCTCGAGAGGAAAGGATGGGAAAGGGCAGTGCAATAATCTGGAGGGTTCAGAAATGTTAGTTAAAAAGTTGACCTCAAAAACCTGGGCCAGTTTATCCACAGATCAGCCCTCTGTATCCACAAATTCTGCATGCATTGATTCAACTATCCATAGCTTGATATATATATCCAAAAAGTAAGCCTTGATTTTGTCAGTTTATATAAGGGATATCATTTTACTATGCCACTGTAAATAAAGGGCAGGGTGACTAGATGTCCTAACTGCAAAGGAGGACAAGCACTGCAAAATATAAGACATTCAAGAAAAATGTAAGGCCTTCTCAAACAAAAGTTAAAAACACTAATATAAATATAAATTCATGTTTCTTAGTCATGCTCAAAATGGAGGATATTTTGGCATTCCTCTTGAAGAAAAGGCTGAAATGTAGGACATGTCCTGGAAAGGAGGACCTCTGGTCACCCTGATAATGGGACTTGCACATCCATGGCTTTTGGTATCATCAGCAGGAACCAAACATCACTAGATACTAAGAGACCAATATACTGTACCTTAACTCTTACCAAAAAATAATTATCATCTTCTCTCAGCAGAGTGGTGAAAACTGACAACCAAGGGGACCTAAAAGAAGCACCATTTGCTCCATTCTCCTGCCATGGCACCATTCCTGGCCTTTTTGAATACCTGGGCAGGAAAATGGTGATGTTAGTGGTGACTCTTTGCCATCTTCTCTCAAAGACGTGTTGCAGGGCGATCAGTGTTTCTTTTAGGTTCTCCTAGGATAGTCTAAGCCCGTGTTGGCAAATCTATGGCACATGTGCCAGAGATGGCATACGAAGCCATTTTCCCTGGCACGTGGATCAGGGAAGAGGAAGAAAAGGTGTGCACCTGTTCCTCCTTCTCCTAGCTGTCCCAGGCCTTCAGCTGTCTCCAGAAAGGCAAGGAAGGTGCGGAGGGAGGAACAGGCGTGTGCCTGTTCCTGCTCTTCCCAGTCATTCAGCTGCCTGGAGAGGCAGCTGAAGGCCCAGGAAAGTGTATGTGGGGAGGAGAGAAGTCCCACCCCTGAATATGGCAGAAGTCCCACTCTGGGAGTCCCATTCCCCCCAGAAGTCCTGCCTCTGGCATGGGGTAAGACATAGTGCCAAGAGGCCATTGAGTTTGCGCACTCAGTGCCTAAAATGTTCACCATCACTGGTCTAAGCTTTCATCATTTGCCACTCAGAGAAGGGGATTCCAGTGATGTTATTCCAGTAATGAGGAATCAGGCTTTGAAGGATTTGAATAAGATGTTTGTATATGTTTGTCAGCTTTTCTGAGTTAAAATCAGAAAAAAAATTATCACACTAAAGTTAAAGGCTGTAATCACTGTTAATGTAGTCACCATTTTCTTTGTTTTTCCTTTACATCCTTTTTGACATGTGCACATTTTCTTAGCCCAACCTGCACATGGTTGCCTCCTTCCCACACCACACAGCCACAATTTACTGTAGTCCCTCTTCATCCACCCTGTTATGCCTAACAGAATTTTGTAAGTTCTTTTGACATCCATTATATCCTTTTTTTCATGTCCCTAAGTTTTACCCTCAACGTATCAATGGGTCATAACAAAATTCATAATTTTGGCCCTCAAACTTTCTCTCAACTTATACATGAGCTTGATTTATAAATGTGTATATTCAGATAATTGTATGTTGTAATTTCTTGGCCAGCATCAATGCTTTTCAGGATCTTTAAATGCTGGGTCCATACTGATGCTTATTACTTAAATAATAAATTCATTAATAATTCCATATCACCGTTATCCTTTAATTAACTCCCCACCCCCAATTTTAAATGAATTCTTGGTGAAGCATATCCTGCCGTTTCTGGAATTATATTGCTGACAGTTTTCCAATACTAATTTATTTTCTATGAAATTATCCAATCTCCTGATTAATTAACAACACTGAAAAAGACTACAATGTATGCTGCATATATTTTAAAAAGACTAATGGCATATTGAGATAATTTCCTGTAATCCAGAGCAAAATTCATTGTCATTTGATCAGCTATCTCTGCTCTCTTTACCATGCTCAAAGAAGGATGACTTCAATAACTAATTCCTTATAGTTTAGACAATTTTAAGTCACAATAATTAATTTAGTTACTTCCTATTGCTCACTATCTTGCCCAAACATTTCTTTCCTAGGACTATTTTGTGAAACTGATTCTTTTAGTAGTTTCTTCATATCTAAGTCAAGTATGCTTGATTTTATGATCTAACAACAAGAAGCCTCTGATCAATGAATGAAAACAATAAAGACGAATGCTGACATCATTAGATCAAAAGGCAATCCATATACGGTATATATCTTAGTTAAAAAAAAGGAACTAACACTGTTTTCAGGTTGTTCCTCGATCCAAAAGAATTACTAAAGAGGAGTTGTAAAAACAGATTAATTATAAATATGTGTTTATAAATAGGTTTTCCATTTCCTTTCTCTGACATAGCCTACAGCACCTTGTATTCCTTGGCAATCCCTCATCTGAGTACTAACCAAGCCTGATACTACATTCCAAGATCAGATGGATCTTGTGCTTTCAGGGTGTTTTGGCCTCACCCTTTCCAACAGCATTCTTTATATAAAAAATAGTACCTGATACTCCTAATTAATGCAATTAAACATAAGCCCCATCTATGCTAAAATGCACCAACTAGTGGAAGAAGCAGTTTGACAAGATGGTAAATTTATATTCCCTATTATTTCACAGTGAAGGGAAAACAGACACTTTTAAATGGAAAAGCTAATACTAAACCTGATAACCAAAACAAGAGCATATCATTTTGGGGTTAAAATTTTTAATATCCATTTTTCATATTGATAAGGAAAAAAATGGCTTTTATGCCATGATAGTTTTTAATTGCGGACCTTTATGATGCAAGTTATCTACTTACAGTACAGTTTATGGGACAGGCTATGGGGATCAATATTAGCAATAGCAATAACATCCACATTTCTATACCATTTCATAGTGAACTCAGCACTCTTAAAGCGATTTACAATCTGTAAGCCAATTGCCCCCAACAAGCTGGGCACTCATTTTACTGACCTATGAAAGGATGGAAGGCTGAGTCAACCCTGAAGCCCTGGGATCGAGCTCACAACCTTGTGGCTGCAGCACTGCATTTAACCACTGTGCCACCAGGACTCCTTAAAGTGATGCCCCTAAGGTGAATCTATCACAGGGTTTTCTTGGCAAGATTTGTTCAGAGTGGATTTGTCATTGTCTTCCCCTGAGTCTGAGAGAATGTGACTTGCTGAGATATTAATTTGCCTGAGGGACAGTTTAGTCTAGTGGTTTGAGTTTTGAATTAGGACACTGGGATAAAGATGTTCCAATCCCCTCTTGGCCACAAAAGCCTACTGGGTGACCTTGGGCAAGTCACACTTTCTCAAATTCAGAGACAGGCAATGCCAAATCCCATCTGAACAAATCTTGCCAAGAAAGACCTGTTATAAGTTGCACCACAAGTCAGAAATGACTTTAAGGTATACAGCAGCAGCAGTAATAAAACAATTAATTTGCCTTGAATAATACAGAGATACCAGACATTAGCCTGGTAGTATGTTAGTTTCGATACAGTAAGTTAGATATATGGCTTCATAACTGTTTCTTGATACTATTGTCACCATTGTAAATGCTGTTGAAACTTAAATGCATTCAGCTGGACAAATGGACTGAGTTCTGTCACACTGGTGAGTGAGCTGCTGAAAGATGATGCACCCAGCCCCTTCCAACACCGAGAAGTTGTGACAGGATCCTGCAAATGTCCTTCCTTCTATTCCTTGCACCACAGCTCACTGGTGAATGGGTGCTGGGTGCATCATTCTTCAGCATCCTGCTTACCAGAGCCATAGAACTCCATTGGTAGATTTTAAGAACAGTTTCAGAGATAGAGCATGGCCATAACCTCATGGCTACATGTCTGATGCAAGATCTCTGATATCAGGGTTGAATATAGGTTACTGTGGGCCTCCTCATCCCACCTAATGATAGACTCATCAACTGAAAAGCTTATGCTATGTTGGACTGATGTGTGGGGAAAGGAAATAGGATTTTGATACTGAGGCTTTCATTTCTTCTAACAATGCTGTTACCCTACTATTCTGGCTTGGTGAAATGTTTCCATGGACAAATAATTTTCTGACCTTCCCTCAATATAAGCATGACAAACACCAAACATAGGACGCTATCACACGTGGCCCAGAAACTGAAAATAAA
>CM034710.1:101014563-101040991 GCA_020142125.1 Phrynosoma platyrhinos
AATGGGACGGGGATGGGACGGGGTTCTGTCTGCTTTAGACCCCGTGCGATAAGGTCCCTAGACTTGTCCTTTATTGGCCCAAAACTAAGAGGTATTCCAGTATGTGGGGTTTATATACCCCACCAAAGTTTGCTTTCTAGAATTTATTGTGACACTCACAGATTGGGAGCTGAAGATTTTACTCTCTCCCTGTAATCTCAAGGGCTGGGAGAAGGGAAGATTCCTTTTCTCAGGGAAAAAGCAAAGAAGCTGTCACAGCCAAATACCATCTGCAAAGATGTTGGGGTTATGTCATCTTGACTTCCACGGCTTGTCTCTGGGGCATTGATAAAAGGTTGTAAGAACAGAGAGAAAGATGCCTGCTAAGCAAACCTACTTAGGCCTCTAAGCAATTTAGGAGAGAGGGAGAAAGAAGGATTAAGGATGCAACTCTTTATAAATGCCATTCTAATGGACAAGAATAATTTAACCATTTTTCTCCCTGCTGTGAAAAAGTCCTTTAAAACTGTGTAGTATTTTTAGCTCAGGATTTATTCTATGAAAAACCCAGAAAAACATCTTTTTATGCACCAAAAAATTCTGCATGAATTTCATTTTGCACAGAATATATCCCAAATGATGAAGATTTCAATCTGTCCAGTATTCTTCTTGTCAAGGTTTCTCAGCACCTGGGAAACTACTTCTTTTGTCTGGGGTTTTAATATGAATATGCTTTGCATCCCTAATAGCTATGCACTATAACAATCATGTAACATGGATTAGAATGGATGAATTGCTCATTATAACTTTTCGCATTTGGGGTAAAATGGCTTTTCCTATGTTTTTGCATTGTGTTTTCAATGAAATAGCCGCGTCTGCTGCCTTACTGGCACACTGCACCCTCCGCCACACTGCTGAATTGGGGAAATGTATGTGCTGTTTATTTATTACTCACTTCTCTAACTCATTTGCTGCCTTTGTCTAGTCCCTCTGGGAATACCTAGGAATGAAGAACACAGATGGCACATGGATGTAACCAGTAGCTAAGGAGTTTTAAATTATACTAAATGTATTTGCTTGTGAATGAATTAAAATAACACCAGTTCCTAATGAGGGTCAATGTATGAGTTCTCTGAAGGAGGAGGTTATTAAAGCAAATGTCTTTTGAATGAGCAATGAGCAAATTACTTACTGAACAGCAAATACCATTTACTTTTCAGTAAAATGCAACTAGTTTTTCACATCATTTAGCATCCACTTTCAATGGGTCCCAATTTACACCGGTATAAAACCAAATTCTGGACAGAAAAGGCAGTATTGTGCATATGCACAGAGGGCTATTGCTTAACTATTTATTTTCATCCATGTGTTTTAGGCTGGTAGAATTCGGATCAAGGAATGTAATAATGAAGAATTAAAATTTATTGAACTAAACTAGTGTTTGTTTGTTTTTGTTATTTTTTTATTTGTTTTCCATAGTTCAGTAAATTAGATATTATGAAAGGGGTAACGGTGATATACTTACTACACAATCATTGTACTTCAATGTAATAAAAATTATTCTTTTCCAACTACATTTTATTCAATACTTTTTCCCATTTTTTTTCATATTGTGGAAATGTTTTTCCTGCTGCATGCATTGATAGTTTATCCATTGTTACAAATTCGTATAATTTAATTTGCTATTCAATTACCGTAGGTGTTATTTCGGATTTCCAGTATTTTGCTAGAATAATTCGTGCTGCTGTAACCATGTAAAGTATTATGCTTTTTTCATCTTGACTTAATTTGCAATCTATCACATCAATTATATTTAATAGAAACAGTTCTGGCTTAAAGGGGATGTTTTTCCGAATAATCTCACACATTTTTCCCCAAATTTCTTTCCAATTTTTTTTACTTGTCTTACATTTCCACCGCATACATTTCCAACATTTGCTTTCATTATTTTTATTTATTTTAGCTAATTTTGAGGGAGTGATATACCATCGATGTAATATTTTATGATAATTTTCTTTTAATACATTACACTTGGTAAATTTATTGCAATATTTTCATGTATTCTCCCAGCTTTGTAGGGGTATTGTGTGTCCAGTGTTCTGCATCCATGTTACCATATTTTGTTTTATCACTTCTCCTTTTTTATTTGTAATAACCACTTGTATGTCTTTTTTATCCAATGTTTCTTGCCTTCTTTCAGTATTTTATCAAATATTTTTGTTTCTTCCTCAATTCCGAACTAAACTAGTGTTAAATGTTCCAACATGTTTCAGGCTATAAAATTGTTCATCAGGAGAAAGTTATTTCCTGAACAAAGCTACATAGCAGCAGCATGCATTAACTTAACTTCCTTCATGACTGGAATCAGACTTGTCTGCTTGACTTCCTACTACCCAGGATTGCATGGTACACAATAGATCTTCGGCTGATGGAACAACTTCAGTGAGTTTCTATGAAACAGTATTTATATATTTATTTAAAGCATGTTACAGTTCTATCCTATGCATATCCATACCCTCCAACCTTTTACAGATGACAACTGAGACATATGTGTGCAAAAAGCATCAAAGGGTGATCAAGATGGCAAAAGTGACTAATGAGGAAGAACACATAAGCTAGGAGAGGCTGCAGCAGTTTGCTTTTGCCTGAGTCTCCAGGAACAGCAAGATTTAACCCTCCTTATCTCTTCTCTCTCCTGCTGAGTTTCTTGAGCGCAAATTGCATTTGCTCCCTGAATTCAGGTTGGTGTAACTAAAGTAAGTTAGAGAAAAAGAGAATGTGGGAAGAGGAGAGAGAAATAGACATTTTAAAAACAGCTGAAAAAAGTGGGATGACAGAAGATTACTCAGAACTGTCCCTGCCTAATCAGGACAATTGTGGGTATTGCTTGTCTTTTTAGAACAGTGTTCCAGTTAGTTCAATAGAGGTTGCTTCCAGGCAAAGAGGTATCAAATTGAAGAACCATGACTTTCAGCTGAAAGTTTCCCAATGTATCTTATACAAGGTTAATATCAACAATAACCAACAAGACTGTTGTGAAAAAAAGAGGAGCAAAACGGAGCTGGTATTTCAGCACAGGCACAGCACAGGGTTGTGCTGCAATCCTCTCTCTTTCTGTGGTGTGACTCTTGATAGATGACAACTAGACATGTCAAGGTTGGAAAATAGTAATTAAATCCACGACAAAAACATCCTTGTGTGTATGACAGTTTCATATTATGTCTGACTGTTTTCATGTTATATGCTTTGATAAATCCTTTTTGCACACTCATTCTTTTAATCATACTGTTGTTTTTCAATAGGTGCAGTAGAACTAAGCTGAACCAGAGGTTCCTGGATTCATGAGGATTCATCTTTGTACCTAGTAATACAGAGTGCAGACCAAAAGGGCTGCCATCCTTTTCCCCCAAGGCAGTGTGTCTCTTCCAGGGCAACTTGCATGGGCCCTCTCAGTGCTTTCCTCCATCAGGTATTGAACTGGTCTGAGTGGGTAGCAGATCTAGAAGGGAGAGTTCCTTGCCTGATCTGCTGACATAAATTTGTTGCCAGCCAGGCTGCCAGTGCTTATGAGCAACTTTTACATGTAGAACAGCATTGCAATACTGTATGGGTTGGGGTTGAGTTGTGTCACTGGTAGATGGATGTGATCTCTGTCACAACATTGTGCAAACAGTTTTGGTTGCAGATAGAATCTAACTGATGGGGAAGATTGGGCTTGCATACACATCTTTTCCATTTGGGGGATTTTCTTTGGCTCAAGGGTTCTGGATCATGCCCAACTTAGGAGATGCTGAAAGTACCTCATTACAGGTGTCAGAAGATAAACATGGAGGCTTAAATCCACATGGATCCAATTTCCTGTCATTCCATACTTTCTTTTGGGAGGGAGGGATCAAAGCAAGTAGGGTGTTTGATGCCTGAATCTGTTGCTTAATGCTTTGCCAAAGTTCTAACACTGAATCTCCACTGCAGAAATAATCTAGTTTGACACCACTTTAACTGCCAAATGTCAATGCTATGGAATCCCGAGAATTGTAGTTTGTGGCAGCACAAAAGCTCTCTGACAGAGAAAGTTAAATGTCTCACAAAACTACATTTTCCAGAATTCCATAGGAATGAGCCATGGGAGTTAAAGCACTGTCAAACTAGATTATTTCTACAGTACAGAATAAGTTTACAGTATGGCTATTACTCCAGCAGATTTTGTGGTAATCTTCCTTACTTAGCTAGCAGTGCTCTCTGCCTTGCCATTCAGAACTTGGGATATATGTTATCTTTAAAATCAGTACTTGAGTAGTTACTGCTCCATTCAAATCAGGTTCATTTCCAAGTAGTAGTTATCTTCTATACCATGCATAAAAGAATTCATTGCCTGATTCCAAGGAACAGCATACCATAGGAATTTGGGATTTGATCTCAGACAGGAGCATCTCACCATGCTTCAGGGTAAACCACTTTTGAAACTGAGTTGAGTTTCAAAGGAGATTGTAATTAAATGGACATCTGCAATTCAAAGGAAAACAAACAAAAGTCCCATTGGGTATACTTAAGGTAGCTCTAAGGCCCCAGCCTATATGTTCAAAAGATGTGGCAGAACACAATGAGACAGGCTTCAAGTTTATCAAATTGCCTCTGTGTACTGTTCTGAGTTTAGTTGATCCGCAACATCAAATATAAATAAGCTCCATTTCTGTCCTCAGCAAAGAAATAGGTTGCAATAATTTCAGTTGTGTTTCCTTCCACTGGAGCATGCTTCTCTAGTGCTGCAATCTATATTTTCTAGAATATCACCTAAGGAGCCATAGTATATGCCAGATCATCCCCTTCTGAGGAAAGAGAATGATCAGACCTCAAATGAGCACCACTGTGCCAGCTTAGAAACTTGTGAGACTGGGGCTTCTCCAAGATCTGGATTCCATTTATGGACCAGAGGGAAGGGGAAGAAGTGACATGTTGATTGATACATATCCAGTTTTGCCCTTTGAAAGCAAACCAGAAGTCTCAGGATCCCAGAGATTTTAAGGAAAGAGGCAGAGTGTCTGGCTCACCCAAATGTCAGTTGTGAAACAGAGATAGTTCAGTCCAGTCCAAGTCATTTATGGGTGAGTCTTCAGTCTAGGCAGTCAGTCCAAAAGGTTGTCCAGAAGAATAGTCCAGGGAGAGTTCAAGGCAAGCAGGCAATCAGTATGGATGAAACCAGTGTAGCTTTCTCCCAAAGTAAAGTTTGGTCATTGACAGGTGCTCCCTAATTGTAGTATGCTTCCTATAAAAAAAGCTGTGAACATCTGCATCTTTCTCTGTCCTGAAGTCTCTCTGTGGGTGCATGTATTGGTAAGTCTGGCTCTTCCTCTGAGGGTGGTGGATGTGGGAAACCCTAGTCCTGTGGCTGTTGGAAACTGCTCTTGTGGTTTCTGAAAGCTCTGCCCCTGTGGCTGCTGGAGCCTCTCCTTTTGTGAGTGCAGACCTGGCATGTCCTCTGGGCTCTCAGGCTCTATATCAGAACTTTCATTCTTAGACTCAGAGTCCATCTTAGGGTCCTGCAAGACCTGAATAGTGCTGCTGATGACTGGAGATCCTAAAGGCCTTTCCTTCGTAAGATTGCTATAGGTTGAACTTGACTTGATGCCAAACAATAAGAAGAAACATTGCCCCATATTTTACATCCCTTTAATATGCTTAACTAAGGAATGTCTGCTGGTTCCATTCCCAAACATACTTTGCCAGGCAGCAGCCACACCAAGAGATGGAGCAAGAGCTAGGCTTCAACAGTGACTTATTACAAGGATCCTGATTCTGATTGTTGCAGACTTACTTGCTGCCAAAGGTGTGTGTGTGTGTGTGCAAAAATAACCCTCTTGCCTTCCATTTGCCAACTGAAAAGGCCTCCATCTCTCAGTGAAGCTGCAGCCTGGTAAAAAGGTTTGGGAGGGCATTTGCGATCATGGAAATGGTGCCACAATAAATTAGAAAATGTGAAGGAGTTATGGATCCATAAGTCTTAAGCTACACATTTATAACTATAATATAGAATGCTAGGAGTTATCACTAATTAAAGTATCTCCTTTAAGTACTTGCTAATATGATCTAAAATCACACAGGCTTAAGTTCTACTGACTTCCTTGAGAAATAAATATGTATGACTTTGGCTGCATCTGCAGAAATAATGCAGTCTGACACCACTTTAACTACCATGGTGCAATGCTATAGAATTCAGGGATTTGTAGTTTTGTGAGATACTTAACCTTCTCTGACAGAATGCTCTGGTGCCACACCAAACTACAATTCCCAGAATTCCATAACATTGAGCCATGGAAGTTAAAGCAGTGTCAAATTGCTTTATTTCTGCAATGCAGATGAAATCTTTGTGATTGCTTAGAACTCAGAGCTCTCCCCAAAGTAATAATGTTGTCAAAGGGCATAGCTAAAAGGATAAGAAAATATCACTGATGATTATAACGAATATAAGAAGAGCTATTTTCACCTGTCCTGTTTTCCAGATATGGGAAAAGTCCAGCTGAATATCTAAGAGGAAATTCTCATGCATTCAGAATCACATATGGTTCTTTATGAAAATAGTTGTGACAAGATTTGCTAGAATTATTGCACATATTTTATGAAGAGAGTTTTAAAAAGCAGCTACAGGCATATTAGATTTATACCTCCATCTGTGAGTTCATTTCAAAACTCCTGCCATCTAAATGCATAAGCACACATTTCAGACTCCAGAGCACCTTACGAAGCTTGGCTCATATGTCCTATTATGTTCCTAGGAATATTAAACAAAACCATAACCTTTCCAATAGCTATATAAACAAGGCCAAATCTGGCACTCAAGTAAATCACATTACATGGAGAGAAGGGATAAGGATTTCTCCCCCCCTCCCATATGGAGATCAAAATCTCCCATAGTGAGAACCACATAGAACTTGGCTTTCTGAAAAGTGTTATTAAAAGTGGGGTTATCTACCATGCAACATTTCATAGTTGAGAACTGGGACACATGTGGCCAAGCAATATCAGAGTATGTTCCAGTTAGCAAAAGTTATTAATGAGAAAGAACACACACACTAGGAAAAGCTGAATCAGTTTGCTTTTGCCTGAGTCTACAGGGAAGGGCAAGATTTTGTCCTTTCTTCTCCCTTCACAACTGCAAACTACTCTTGCACTTCGAACTCACTTTGCAACAATTGAAGTAAGCTGAGGACAAAGGGAGAAAGTGATAGGAAGAGAAACAAATTGGGAAATTATTAAAGATCGGAAAAAGTGGGATGACAGAGGATTAATCACCTCTGTCCCTGCCAACCCAAGGCAGTTGGAAGTATGTTTTACCTCTGAAGATCCTATGGCCCATCAAAGTGGAATACATTATGTGTGCACTTCGTGACTGCAAACTAATGACAGAGCACACACATACACAACTATTATTTCTATAAGTGAATAACAGCTTGGAAGAAACCGTGTTGTTCAATTGCTAAAATGCTAGAATAAATAATTACTGAATAAAGTATCAGCAAGAAAGTAACAGAGTATAACTCTCTGGATCAAGTTTGATGTCAGAGCAGAAACTATGATCACAATATGAAATGCCTTGTGTCATTTTACCCACTACTAAACGTTACTAGTAAAATGCTTGTTCTTGCCAGTGGGAAATGTCTCAAAGTGTGTCCACAATAAAATAAATGTACCAATATTTAAAGAACATCTTCAAGTAGCTCCCTGGAGTAGATGCTAAAATAATGGTAGGGGCAACAGTATATCAGAAATAGGGCTGATTCTTTAGTCATTTCAATGGGGTGTCAAGTTGCTTAATTTTTCCTGGATAGACTCACAGGTCTCTCCAACACTGTCATACTGTACAGATTGTGAATTAAGATTAAAAATGTGATTTTAAGTCTTCCAACTTCTAAACAAAGGTAAAGATGGGAAGTAATAATACAATTGTGTTAAAAAGTATAAAGAGGAATGGTATCATGGTTTTTTTTTAACCACAACACCTAGATTATTACTTCTGAAAATGAGTTGCATTTTCCTGAATAGCTTTAGTTAAGTGGATACCTTTCAAACTCTGAGTCCAATTAAAAGCTTGGAATGTAGAATAAAATGATAATGGTATTGTTGTTGTTCTTGTTGTTGTGTGCCTTCAAGTCGTTTCCGACTTCAAGGTCAACTTATCATAGGGTTTTCTTGGCAGGATTTGTTCAGAGGGTTTGCCCTTACCTTCCTCTGAGGCTGAGAGACCATGGCTTGCCCAAGGTCATCCAGTAGATTTCCATGGCTGAGCAGAGATTCAAACCCAGGTCTCCCATTGTCCTAGTCCAACACTCAAACCACTACACCCCACTGGTTCTCAGTAGTGTTATAGCCACTCAGATTTCTCTCTTTAAATATTTGCTCAAACTGCTATTTTTGGAATACATCTTACTGAACTTCTTAAAAGTATTCTTCTTAAATCATCATAAAAATGGATAAGTCTAATAATATCTTTATGATAAGTTGTATAATTTAACTATTCCACCTCCTTTCATAATCTGTTTTAGATTCTGTCCCAGTCTAATATGACTACCATGCTTTGTGTTCATACCCAAGGCAAAATGTACTAAGTTCAATTTGTATTTGAGCTATGACAATTTGTATAATAGCTCCTTCTTTTATTTTCTTCATAAAATTCATATTTTAATTCTGGCTAGTCTTATCACAAAGACACAAAATGTACAGCAGTCAAGTTATCCCAGCAGCAAATACATATATGTGTTCTGCATACATAATAAATAATCTCTGTTATTGTATTAGTTGCTTTTCTCAGTTTCCTCACTGCATTTACATTGTAAATGCATTTGCATAAAGAACAGGGAATTAATTTTTGCCAATATTGCCCTTGGGGGGAAAATTGAACTATTCAGTTAAAAAAAAAAGATTTAAATGACAAAGCAAACAAAATGAGCAGAAAACAGAAAGAAAAATGACTATTTATTTGCATGTTTCTGTTTCTCAATTCTGTACATGGCTACAAACTTATCAATTACAAAATGCCAATATGTTGTTCCTTTCTTACCTTATTATTCTTCAATAATAAGAAAAGCTACAATCCAAAGATTCCTTTATGTGCATGTATTAAGGCTTCCCTGATTTCATGTTTCAGCTTCATCTACTTCATTTCCAGAATCCTCCAGTGAGCAAGGTTCACAGAAACATTTGACGTGCTGAAAGCCACGGTACCTCCAACTGTCCTGATCTAGCAAGAACAGTCTCAATAAATTCTCTGTTGTCCCACTTTTTCAGTTGCTTTTAAAATGTCCTAATTTCTCTCTCCTCATCCCACTTTTTCCCTCTTGACCTCAACTTACTTTGCTTGCCAGACACTTCAAATTTCAAAGTGAAATAGTAGTTTGTACTCAACTTAACAGTGGAGAAAGGAGAGTTGAGGAAGAATCTTGACCTTCCCTGTAGAAACAGGCAAAAGAAAATGCTGCAGGCTTTTCTGGCTTCTGTGTTCTTCATCATTAATAACTTTTGTTATCTGGACCACAATCTGATGTCGTTTAGCCACATGCATCCCAGTTTTCATCTGTGAAATGCTGGAGAATATGTGCACTTACAAATGCAGGGAGAATAAAGTTGGAAGATCAGATAGGCATGGTATGATTTGATGGCTGAGAGGCATGGTATGAGATGTGGTGGCTTAAGATGCCAGTTCTGATGATCAGAAGGTCATAAGGTTGGCAGTTTGAGGCCCAAGTGCTCCATGATGGGGTGAGCTCCCATCACTAGTCCCAGCTTCTGCCAACCTAGCAGTTTGAAAGCATGCAAATTCAAGTAGATAAATAGGTAGCACTTTGGTGGGAAGGTAACAGTGTTCTGTTTAGTGATCCTGGCCACATTACCATGGAGTCCTCTCCGGACAACACTGGCTCTTCAGCTTAGTAATGGAGATGAGCACCACCCCCTACAGTCTGTTACAACTAGACATTCATGTCAAGGGAAAACCTTTACCTTATAGGCATGGGGTGATTTTCTTTCTTTCTTTTACTATTTCAGAAGGTTCTAACTTTTTTCTGCATAAAAGGAACCTGGGATCTACACTCTCTTTCTTGAGCATCCACAGATTTTGTTATCCATGCGGGTTCGTTTATATTCATATGATCACTACATGAAGAACCTATTTTTGAAGACCGAAGGGACATCTTCATACTTCTGTCTTTCTTTCTATAACTGGCTCTTTTGTTGAGGTTTGTGTTTTCTGCTCTGAGCATATTTTTTATTATTTTTTAAGAAAACAGTTTCACAAATGCCTTGGTGAAAGCACTGATACTGTATATCTCACCATGGTAGGTGGCATGGTTAGGTGTCAAGTATGCTGAGATCTATTTGTACTGCCATGAGTCCTGTTTTGACAACTGAAGAAGCTGCATGTAGTTCTACTAGTAGTAGTCATACACTGTGCATCTTTCTTGCAGAGACATGGATCTAAAATGTACTCCCTTAAGAAGGGAGAAAAGTTTATTTCTTTTCACCTTCATGCTCTTTTCAGGATGAATTTTATCTTCATTATTTTATTTAGGGGAATTCATATTTGTTGGTACACTGTTTTCCTCACCTTCACATTTATCCTAACAACTATCCTGTAAAGTAAGTTAAACTAAGAGTCAACAACTGCTTCATAGTGACTCTGTGAGCTTTATTTGAAGCTGGAATTTGAATCTGATAATGCCATCATGCGAATCTAGAGGATCTTAGAACTGTGTTACAAGAATTGCTTTAATATAAAATCCCCTTTGTGGGTCTCCTGTCATGGCCCTAGACTGGAAAAGCCCAACCACAATGGATCTAAGGCGAGGACCTCACGTAGGCACCTGAAAGGTCACGTCTGCATCTAAAACAATTTGCAGTCAAAAGGGCCAAGCTTAGGACCTGCAAAGCAGAACATTTGCACCTAGGAGATTTATGAGTACCAGCCAGGATGTGTCCAGCTGAAGATGAGATAACATTAACATCCCATCTCCTCTCTTTAGAAATTGTCTACTTCAAAGACTATTAATCCAGAATCCTTTGATATACAGTAGCAACTCTTTGCCTCAGGCTAGGTTTAAGGGTATAAAAGATCCCCCAAATCTCAGGCACATTGGGTCTGGTTAAATTTCATGGTCACACTGCATCACTGTGAACTCTGATTTGGGTCCCAGCTCATCTTGTTAGCCTTTCCCTTTCATAAACAGTTGAGTCTATCTGTCTTCATTCATCGTTGGAGCAACCTCCATCAGGTAATTATCACCATTAGAAAGCCTTCTGTTTCCTATCCAAGCTAACTACTTTAATCCTGAGTTCTTGTGTGTATGAATGAATGTTAGAGTATCTTCATATGTCTGAACCCCCAAATAAATCACAGACTCATTGGAAAGCTTTGTCTCTATCAATCTATTCCCTAGACACCTCCATAAACATAGGATAAAAGATCCCATTGGAGACTTGAACTTTAGTAATTCCCCAGGTTCAGGTTCTTCTAACAACTACAAAATTGGAAAGGATCTTAAGTATCATCTAATCCAAATCCTCTGTCAGTGCAAGAATCTGGATCTACGATAGTGCTCAAAAGAGAATCCCTGCAAGAAAACTCTCTCTCTCTCTCTCTCTCTAATACACACACAGAGAGAAACATACACACACAAGGGCAAGTAAAAACATCTAAACGCTGTTGAACAGACTGGCCACACCATCCTGTTGTTTGACCAATAAGACAATGCAATGAGTCCTTGTTATCCACTGGTGTTTGGTTCCAGGAACCCCCATGCATAACAAAATCTGTGGATGCTCAAGAGCCATTAAATACAATTGCATAGCAAAATGGTGTCCCTTATAAAAAATGGAAAGTTAAGGTTTGCCATTTGGAATTTACACTTTTTTGAATATTTTCAAGCTGTGGAAGCTTGAATCCATGGATAAAAAAAAAATCCATGGATAAAGAGGGCTGACTATATAGCCAATGAATTAGACTTAGGACTTTACCACATGGAAAAAATGGTGAGATCAATTGGGAGAGTAGTGACTTTCTCCATTACTAACTTCATTCTCTCTGTTAACCTCAAAGCTGATACAAGAGCCCTCAGCATACTAATAGCACAACGGTAACACATATGTCCCTATTTTATTCTGTGAAATATTGGAAGGGTCTGAAAAATGCATAGAATCGAGCTGTTAGTCTAACTAGAGTGGCATAGTTGAAAAGGGGTTGACACTTAAACATTTTTGTGCTGCTGTCTATAGTACTTAGAATTTAATTATTGTTTATTCATTCATTTATTTGATTTCTATGCCACTGTCTCTAGAACAGGAGTGGGGAAAACATCGTTCCAAGGCCACATATAACTCCCATGTCTATTTTTGTAGCCCCAGGAACCATCAGGGATATTTTTTTTAAATGACTCCATCTTGTTTGTTTGTTTGTTCATGCTTTACAATTTCTATCTAGTGGAGATGGGGCATCATTGCCATGGTTTTGGGCTTCCTTGGTCATTTGGGGCCCAGAAGAGGCCTGTTTCTAAAATAGGTAGCAAACAAGTGAAAAAAGGGCCTGGCCTGGCCCAAAATACACAGATGGCAGAACCATGGCAAAATGTCCTCAACTTCCTAAGGGGCAAAAAAAGATGTGACTATCCAAGGTCTACTGGGGGGCTAATACAGCTATCCACACCATTCTTCAATATGCCATACATATTGAAAGGGGGTTCTGTTTTTTGTTTGCTTGTTTGTTTGTTGTTTTTTTAACTAGTCCAGGACCTCAAAAAAAGTTTTGCCAATATACTTCAAGGCATCATTTTGTTTCACCTTCCACTGCTAATGAACAAAAGAGAGGGCTACAAGAGAGCTGTATTTAATATGAATTATGCTCATCAGCAGTTCAGTGTACTATCTGGCTATAGTCACTATTTATGACTGGTGACTTAGAAGAATTTAAAGCTCTACAAATTAATGAATAGTCTGTATGGTACCAATTATTATTTTACTTGTTTTGCATTGTGTCATTCCCTCTGTCTGCCCCAATTGGGCCAGGGCTGATTAAACCTCTGCCATCCCATTTTTTCAGCTGCTTTTAAAATGTCCCAATTTCTTTCTCTTCCTCCCACTTTCCTTTTATTATCAACTAACGTCAGTTGGTGAAAACTGACTTCAAAATATAAAAGTAGTTTGCCCTCCATTTTTTTTTAACCCAGCAAGAGGAAGAGGAGAGGAGGGCCTGGAATCTTGCCCTTCTCAGTAGGCTTAGACAAAGGCAAACTGCTGTACCGTCTCCTAGCTTATGTGTTCCTATTAATTAATAATATTGCCACTTGACTACACTCTGATGCTGGCTGTTTCCTTAAGTGGAATGTTGGAGATATGTTGTCTAAGGAAATAAATCCATAAATCCTGAACAAATGACCTATAATTTGTATTTCTATTGAAGTTATGAGTCTCTATCTTACAATCATCTGAAAACTCACTTGGGATTATCCTTGCAGCACTGGGGAAGTGCTGATTGGCATTTTGCAAGTTTAAAGAAGATAAAAGGTTGGTTTCTGGATAGGATCAGTAGTTCTCTTAGTAAAGCATGAGTGTCATGTGTCAGCAGTACGGAAAGGTGACTGAAGTTCATAGATCGATTTTCTTCTTTAGGTTAGTCTTCAAATGTGCTGTAGATGGTATATTTTGATGACATTGCACTTCATTCCATTAACTCACTGCAGATATGGTGAAATATAAATAAACACTAGTTCCACTGTTGGGTCTGTAAGTTTTCAACCTAGAAGATTATCATTGCATTTGTCTTAGAAATCCCTGTCCCCCTCCTCCACCTTGGAGTATGCTTGAGAGTACTGATGTATTCTAAAGCTGTGATCTGACTACTCTTGCCCAGGGTAGATGTACACTTGTTCTGGATAGAGATGGAGAAATTATTTGAATCAGTTGTTGTTGCTAACAGACTTTGACTTCACTTCGACTCATGGTGACCCCAAAAGTGAGATATCTCCAAGACCCTCCCTGTCCTTAACTGCTCTGCTCAGGTCCTGCAGACTCAAAATTGTGGCTTCCTTGATTCAGTCTATCCATCTGCTATGCAGTCTCTGTCTCTCTCTCTCTCTCTCTTTCTATTATCCACACACACACACACACACACACACACACACACCCTTCCTATCATTATTGTCTTTTCTAGTGAGTCTTCTCATGATGTGCCTGAAGAATGACAGTCATCCTGACTTCCAGTGAGCATTCCAGCTTGATTTGTTCTAGAATCCATTTGTTTGTCTTTTTGGCCATCCATGATAGACTCAGCACTCTTCTCCAGCACCACCTCTCAAATGAGTTGATTCTCCTTCTATCAGCCTTCTTCACCATCCAGCTCTCACATCGGTACATAGTGATGGGAGATACAATAGCTTGGGCTAACTTTTGTGTTCATTGTTATGTCTTTGCAATTTAGGATCTTGTCTAATTCTTCCATAGCTGTCCTTCCCATTCCTAGTCCTCTTCTGATTTCTTGACTTATCGAAGGCATGGAAATTCTTTTATTGTTTTTATTTCTTCTTTGAAGCAGAGATGCCCCAAAACAGGAGAAGCCTTTCTCAAATTACTGGGGCAGGTCCAATGAGGAGAAGACGGTTCAGCCTCTTAGTCTGTTCCAACTTGATTTTAGACTAACACTTGCAACAGCTGGAGACTGTAATCTTCCATTGTTGTTTGTTAAAATTATAGTGGGAGAAAGTTTTTAGCCAAAATCTAAGTACAATTTGGCCCAGTTCTCATGGTTTTGAGAATGGAGACAAGACAAATCAGCAAACTGTTGCCCATTGTGCTCATCTTTTCTTACTTCATGAATGAAAGGAAAGAAAGAAAGCTGCTGCTTTTACTATGGGCAAAAAAAAAAAGTTCACATTCATAGCGTTGCCATAAGTCAAAGCCAATTTGATGGTCATTCGCAACAAAAGTCCCACTATGATCAGTAAAACTGATAATCAGGTAGGTTTGAAAATAGAAATTATTAAAAAAAAGCAGCCATAGACAAGTAAGGCTTAAGTAAACAACCACAAATTTATGCTCTTGTATAAGGCATTTTCATAAATTTCTCATTCCACAAAATATAGGTTGGATTTCAAACTAAAGTTGTCCTTGATGCTAACTGAAATCAGTGTGAGTCAAATATAGTCAGAATTAACTTGTTGCACTGAGACATTTAAGTTCAACTAACTTTACAGCCCTCTACACTAACCTTTAGCAAGTAACCTGTTTGCAATCCATTAGGGCCAACCAGACAACAAAGTTCTTTGTTATTCCTTTGAACCTGATTGAAGCAAATCACACATTAGTAGCATTCAAGGATTAGAAATGTCATACAGTAACAAAAATAATGGCCCAACACAAACTTTGAAATCATTAGTATGCAGGAGCATGCCTATTTCATGACACAGGTTACTGAAAGCTCATCACCTTTGCATTTCCTCCTAACTTTGCTTGTCTCCCCAATGAGTGCTCAGACAAATTGATTTTTTTAATCCTAATTTTCAAAGCTGTTCATGTTTTCAGTCCACCATAGAGACCATCTGTCTCTCCAAAACCATGACTTCCTTTGACAGCTCTGTTCCTCAGGAACAATGGAGCTGCCAACTGTGAGAGCTAAGTGAGCACATGGTGCACATCATTTTGTGCAGCTGACCTACTGCTGGGGAATTTACTCTTGCAAAAGATTAGAATAGCCATAAACCCTTACTGACTCTCCAGCAAAATGAACATAGTAATTCTACTGTTTAGCTTTCTTTTAATTCAAAAACCAACAATACCATGATGGTCTGTATAACCTGCAGTAAATTGATTCCTCGCTAAGAGTATATCAATTGTGATGATCATAATGACATTTAGAGCATTCAAAGTCCTTATGTTGTATGCCTTTAATTTGTTTGCAAGTTATAGAGACCCTAAGATGAACCTGTCACAGGATTTTCTTGGCAAGATTTGTTCAGAGTTTGCTATTGCCTTCCTCTAAGGCTGAGAGTATGACTTACTCAAGTTCACTCAGCAGACTTTATAGCCAAGTGATTTTATGGTCACCTCAAATCTTAGTCCAAGACTCAGACCAGTACACAACACAGTCTTTCTCATTATACATGATCATGTTGTAATCTTTACGCTGTAAGCTAGAACAATGTTATTATTTCTACAATGCAGAGGAAAGAGCAACATGTTTTAGTTGTTGGAGGGTTTGGGGAATTGTAGTGCAAAAGGTAACTTGCCATATAGACAAAATTGAACAATGGAAATCTTGATAGCTTGGGGTGGGGATTCCTTTGTTTCATAAGTATTTCAATAAGAATTTATTATGTTAGTATGTCCCAAATCATTATGTAAACTGGAACACAGTTATTCTTTCATATTCACACTTTCCAGAATTTTGTAATTAAGTTCCTTGAGCAACGTGCATATAGTAATGCATGTACTGGGGGAAATGAACACAAAAATGAATATATTAATTTTTGAAGAATACAAAATCACATTACATTAAGGAAGACTGTGGCAAAGGGATGTTAGGAAGTGTTGCATTAAAAAAATGTATATATCAGGGCAAATATGCACACAAGCTTTTGGGCAGATGTTATTCAACTGGGGAAACACCAACTGAAAATGCAAAATATGGAATCAAGTGAATCCAAAACTGCAAAATGCATCTGCCTCTATTGGTTGCTTAGTTGTAGATGCCAGAGTATACCTTTCAATTACTTTATGGCCAGATCCTTGGTTATGGAATTGTATAACCAATTGTTACTCTTTTCTAGGAAGCTACTGACAATTTCTATCACACCTCTATGATACAGACAGGTTCTACCCTTAGATAAAAACCACAGGTATACCTCAGCTATGCAAGTATATGTGTTCCAGCACATTACTTTATTAACAGAAAATGTGGTACCAGAGGTAGAAATAACATGGAAATAATAGGGATAGGTTACTGCGCCACAAAAAAGAAGAGCCGTTCACCTGGTTTCAGCAAACTTTTTCTTCATAACTAAACAAGATGCTCATGTAAAATGAACTAACCAAGTCAGGTAAACTTTGCATTAAGTAGAAAAAACATTCGTAATATTCTAGAAACCATTTGAAGGCTTTCGCCAAAATGCAAAGATGTCTGCCTTACTCCTCCCCCAACTGTAGCATTGCAAATGAGCATAGTTCTCAGAGGCTTTTGGTAAAGGATTTGAACAAAAAGGATTAACTCATACCCTCCTGAATTAGGAGAGAGCTTTAGGAATTCCCTGAAGCCACTTCCTATCTCCTTTGTGCTCCCCACTGGCAGAGTTTCTCTACTCTATGCTAGGAATATATAGAAAAGTAAACCTTTTGTAGAGTCACCACGATGTGCTGGTTTGAGTGTTGGATACTGGGAGATCAGGTTGATTTTCTGCTCAGGAAATCCACTGGCTAGTTTGTGTAGGACTTTGAGTTTTGAACTAGGACACTGGGATACTAATGTTCGAATCCTCTCTTGGCCATAAATACCAACTGGATGACCATTGGCAAGTCATACTTTCAGTTTTAGAGAGGAAAGGGTAATCCCCCACTGAACAACTTCTGTCAAGAAATCCCCAAGATAAGTTCACCTTAGAATTGCCATAAGTCTGAAATGATTTGAAGGCACACAACAACAAATATCTTTTGTAAGCATCTTAAAATTAAGGCTTCTTTCTGGTCTAGTTGTTCTCATTAACTGAAGGAATATAGTAGCATCTTTAAGACTAACTGGTTTTTATTTTAACACATTTTTTGTGGATTTAAGCCCACTTCTTCAGATGTAGTGCAAGGTAATATCCAGGTCTCAGGATATAAAGCATATTTACACTGCTGTGTTGGTGGGATGGAATGTAGACTGAGCCCTTGCTATCTATAGGGGATCCGTTCCCCCCACCCCACCCCCCGAGGATAGAAAAAAATGTGGGACCTTAAGTCCCGTTCTATTTAATGGGTGTGCACTCCTGCTCGTGCTGCTACATGGATGCACACTCATTAAAAAAAGTCGGGGCTTGCTGTCTGCAGAAGCTCACATTCCAGATGGCAAGCCCACGTTTGGTACAGGCACACTGTGTTAAGATCCAGAAAGATGCAAATCAATACCTTTGCCTTAAATTTTGAAAGGGCTGTATAGGGCGATACAGGTCTTCCAGATCTTTACTATGGTCAGCTATTTTTAATGAGTGAAAGCAATAAATCTGCTTATTAAAACTCAGTTTCCTTGGGTTCAAAACCTTCTCTGAGAATATTTCTTTTGTTACATGTATAATAGTGAGGACTGCAGTCTGGCTTTGGCTGAGTAAGCAAATATACCTTACTTGTCCTTCCTCCAATGTGATATATACTGTCCTTTTCCAACAGTACCCCTCTATGCTCTACATTGGACAAACAAGACAGTCTCTATAAAAGAGGATAAACAGACCCAAATTGGGCATTAGATGTGGCAATACCCCAAAATGGTATGGGATTTAAAGGTCATAGTCCTGAAAAAGAAAACAAAGGAAGACTAGAAAGAGAAACAGCTGTATTGAATTATATTTGCAAATGACAATCCATTAGTAGAGGTATGAACAAAGACAATGCCTTAGAATCATAGAGTTGGAAGAGACCACAAGGGCCATCCATTGTATTGTATACTTATAATAAAGTGTGTCTTCTGGTAGCTTTTTATAGTTGTAGAAGTATCCCTATGCATTCCTGTGATATTCAAACTGCTCAAATCATTCTTGGATATTAGTGCAATGTCATCAAGAAAACTGAAAAATTCCCCTTTAAAAATTTCTTCTGGATTACTGCATGCCTTATCATTAAGCTGATCTTTATATACAACCTGACTACTTGCGGTGCTCACATGGGGCTCCTTGGAAGTGCCATCTGCAGCTTATGTAAGTAAACACTGTGATGAATACCTCTGCATATTTGCTTTCCCTTCATCAGAGAAGTAGCAGTTAAAGGACCTTATTGCTCCACTCAAATAACCCGGCTTATCTCATCTGAATTGAAGAATAATTCGGGAGGCAGCTGGGTCCTATCGCAAGGATTTTGCCACTGGGCAAGTCCAGCCTAGCCACAGCCTGGGTCCCCAGCGTGCTTCAGCAGCCACTTTTTGAAGTTGGAAAGCTCCCAATTTCAAAATAAGGCTGCCAAAGCACACCTGGGACCTGGGTTGCAGCTGGGCTGGACTCACCTGGCAGCTTTGGTGGCAAAATCCTTGCAATAGGACCTGTCTGCCTCCTGAAATAGACTTCAATTAGGAAGAAGTAAGACAGATTATTTGAGTGGAGCAATAAGGTCCTTAAATGTCCTTTGTAAAACATTATCACAGCCTCACCTGATTTTCATGTAGAACAAGATACCTCATCACAATAAAATCCATCAACTAGTCTGTTAGGCAAAGTTCATCATTGCAAAGACCTGCTTCAATTTGAGACAACTCTGCTACCTCCATCAAAACATGATACATCTGTCTGACATAATATAGACTTTGCACTGTCTATGTAACTTTCCCAGTGTGCCACTCAGAGGCTTCACAATAAGGTTGGGCAGACTATATTTTAGAAGCTGCTCACATTTAACAGAGGCAGAGAATGGCACAAAGATGTACTGCAGCATGTCAAAAGAGATTTCTTTGATGATAAGGCACCTGAAATGATCAAACTGAGAGAATGGCATCCATAGGACATGAATGATGTTTGGTTATTCAGTATAAGTACTTTGCTCAGATACACACACCTTTTTTTGTTTTTTTGTTTCTACATGTCAATACTATTATCACAACTTGACCATGCCAGTTTTTAATGCTATGTTGTGCTTCCTCACTGCCTTCAGCAGGAATTCTGTGAGCTTTGGTCTTCTACTGAATCATATGGAGTGTCCTTTATATGAATCTTGCCCACATCTTCACCAACAAATCTCACTGTCAATGGCCTCTTATCAGAGAAACTTATATCAGGCATGTTATCTAGTATGTCAGAGCAATACTTATCTTTTCCAAATCTGTTATATATTTTTTTCTAGCACTTCCCTGGCCATAAAGACTGTCAGTTCATTCTGAATGGTCTCTCCATTGTAGTGATCATTACACTTATTTGAAGATACACTCTGAAAATGCTCAACCATTATGCCATCATACCTGCCAAGCTCCTTTACAAGGCTAAGAAAATTTCCTTTGTTATCCATGAATAGCATGTCTAAAGATTTCCAGAATGCCAGGCTGTTTACTACCAAGGACACTGTAATATCCATTAGGTATTTGAGCATAGCCCTCCAATGCAGACTTTCTTGGTTTATAATTTGCTGATTTCTCCATCAGTACACTTGTTCAGTCTAAACCTAGATTTTGCTTCTATTCACTTGTAGTATGCAAGTGAAAAGCATGTGTGACTTTTTTTTGCTGTTTCAGTGTTACTAAACTTTCTCCAGTCATCGACCCGGGTACTCCCAAGTGAAGAACTGGCAGAAGCACCTCTCAGAAATGTTTCTCAGTGGAAGCAAAAAGCCTTGTTGATACTCTTAAACCAGACAAGCCAGCGCCCTGATAAGAACAGACAAGCTTCTCACTGATTGTAGGGTTTTTTTAATTGCAGTAAAAGGTTCCAAAAATGATGCTTGTTCTCATATTGAAGGAACCATAGTGAAAAAAATTAAAATATAATAAAATATACATAAATCTAGATGAAAGACTATATATTTGGTTTCACTCAACTTATCAAAACCCACTGTATATACAAATGCAGTGTGCCACTTTGGGCCACAATGAAGGGTCCAGCATATTGTTAAAAGGTATCTTATGTTGGGGTTGTCTTCTTCTACTAGATCAGAAGACTATAATTACAGTGAGAGTTCTTACCATGCTAGCATTAAGGCGAACTAGATCATCAACGCTATCATTGTTGAGTATAATTGGCCCTCTATATCCATAGATTCTTTATCCATGGATTCAACCTACCACAGCTTGAAAATATCCCCCTCCCCATCCAAAAAGCAAACCTTGCTGTTTGCCATTGTATATAAGGGATACCATTTTACTATGCCATTGTATATAATGGGACTTGAGCAACCATGATTTCTGTATCCATGAGGGTGGAGTGGAACCAAATCCCAGCAGATACTGAGGGCCCACTGTACTTCCATTTCCATATTTACACAACCATCACATGAAAAACTTATTGTTTCATAAGGTTGAGGGGACATCATACCTACCTCAAACTCTATGAAGCCTTTTGGATGGCCCTACAAAATTGGCTATAGAAGAAGGAGAAGGCCTACTTCATCCAGGGGCATTATTTAACCTAGGCCTCTGATATTTTGCATCCCTAGCAGATGAAGGGTATGGTCTTTTTCATCTTTGCTTTTAAATATTAATTATAATTATAAGCAAATAATGCTAAAGATGTTTGAAGGAAACAGAGTTACCATAAAGCAAAAATAACCTGCAAAAAAACCCCTGTTCCATAACCAATCAAGTAATATTAATCTTCCACTGCAAAAAACGATTAAATATTGGAAAACATTTTGGACATGTAATGGCCTTCCAGATGATTGCCCTCAAGTAATTCACTGTTAGGCTGCTCAAACTGGGATGAACTGATTATTTTAGCGCTATCTGGAAATGATCTTCCATTTCAACATGGGTCAGAAAAATGGAGGACTTCTATTGTTTCATGTGTTTTAATTTTTTAAAAGTCCATCAAGGCAGAAAGACTTTAATGTAAGCCTTTAATGAAGAAAACTTTGGGAAGTAAACAGGACATTTGTAGTGATAGTAGGGATGCGTGTGGGAGGCATTTATGTTTACACTCTTCTTGTAGTCCATACCCCTCCAACTGTCCTGATTTAGCAGGGACAGTCCCAGTTAATCTTCTGCTTTTAAAATATCCCACTTTATCCTTCCTCCTCCCACTTTCCCCTTTTCTTCAGCTTATTTCAGTTGTTGCAAATTGAGTCCAAAATGCAAAAGTAGTTTGTACTTAGTTGGTGAGATGAGAGGACAGAGGGGGCAGAATTTTTCCCTTCCCTGTAATGTCAAGGTGAAGTGAAATGCTTCGGCCTCTCCTGGCTTTTGTTTTTCCTCATTAATAACTTTTGCCATTTTGACCAGACTCTGATGTTGTTTGGCCACATGTGAAATGTTGAAGTATATAGTGCTTTCCTTAGAAGCATCTCATTGTTCATTGTGAAAAGCAGGAAACTTTTCTGTCATTTGACTAGTAAAGCTCTTCTAATGCCGTTTCCTGCACATTACTTTTCTAAATGTTGCCTTGCTAACCCTTGAATTATTGGACCCTAATGGGTAGTTCAGATACACTATGACTATAAGATCTAGTTATTAGGTTCAGAATGAGGGTTGGGAGGGAGCCAATATTTGATAGAGTTCTCAAAAGCAGCATTCTTTCTAGGCTTGTTCTGCTGAAAACAATGGTCTGTGAAGGCTGCACATGTTAACCTTGTTTGAATAAAGAAGGGTTTATTCACTAAAGTTTGAACAGAAGTTTAAAGCTTCTAATATGAGGTTTCATATAGAGTGAGTGACAGTGGAATTCTAAACTTGGATGAGCTTCTAAATCTGACCCATGTTGAAATGGAAGATCATTTCCAGATAGCTCTAAAATAATCAGTTCATCCCAATTTTAGCAGCCTAACAATGAATTACTTGAGGGCAATCATCTGGAAGGCCATTACATGTCCAAAATGTTTTTGCTAATTAGTGAGCTAGAAAGCTCAATCCAAGTAATGATGTTCAAACAAGTATCCAAACCTAAGCTCAACAGTAACTGACATATAACAAAGGTTATACCAACATATACCAAATGAGTCCTGGTAGCACAGTGGTTAAATGCTGGTGCTGCAGCAAAAATTTTGCGAGTTCAGTCCTGCAGGGCACCAGGTTAACTCAAGCCTTCCATCCTTTCATAGGTCAGTAAAATGAGTACCTAGCTTGCTGGGGGCAATTGGCTAACACATTGTAAACCACTTAGAGAGTGCTTAGGACTATAAAGTAATATAAAAATGTAAGTGCTATTGCTATTTCTTTTGCTATTATAATTCTGCCTCCAGTGATTGGCTTTGCACATGTTGGAAATGACATCTAGACAGAGAGCTTGGAGCATGATCTGGAATTTTCATAAAATGGATTCAGGTGTATTCCATGCTTTAACACTCCAGATTTGACTTGTTTAAAAAATGCAGATTAGAGATCAAAGGTTAGATAGGGTGGATAACATCAGCCGTAAGAAAGCATTTTGTACAAGAAGATGTTGAGCTGACTTCATATTGCACAGATACATGTAAGTATATTCACTGGTCTAAGGAATGTTCCATCTGCCCACCATCTGTTTTCTGTTATGTTCCTTCTACACATGTGTGCACCAGAGCAGAGAAATGTTCTTTTTTTACTACAACCCCCAGAATCCCCAATCAGCACTTTCCTATACCGGCAATAAGTGGATACCTTGTGATACTTTTTGTGTACTAGATACTGGAACTACAATTATCTCTTTTATTGGCAACCTTTTTCTCAGTGTGAAGTTAGTTTATGGCAAAGGACACACCACAGCAGTATGAAATCACATTATGGGAAACCAAATCCAGTGATCCTTGAGGTTTATAAATGGAAGACCCTTGGTGTAATCGACAAACATTACTTTCATTACTCTGTTGGGCTAATCATTTGCAATCAGTTTTTCAGGTAGAATGTTCTGGCCTTGACATGCATTGTGTTTGGCTATATATCTATCCCAATAGTCAGCTCACATCCAACCACTGAGGTTAAAAAAAAACACAAAAAAATGAATGTTATCGTGGAACTTAAAACCAGCAACTAAAAAGGGAGATAAACACTGGCAGAATGAGTGGCAGGAGGAGGTTTATAAAAAGAAGAAATACATGGATTAGGCCCTTTATACAACAGAAAGAAGCTGACCTGAGGAGAACAAAGCCAGAGGGAGCCAATATGTAAGGGACAACCAAACACACACACAAGGAGTCAGGCCTGATCTGTTAGTTATATAGAACACACTTATAATGAGAGTTAGGCCAACAGACCATAATAGAAATGCCCTGTTGGGACAGAACATTTAAAGAAAGCAATGATTAGACATTTTATGGCTAACCCATTATTTTTTGCTAGCAGAAATCAGAAGTGGATGAGAAAAGATACTACTGTGTAATAGATTTCACCCTGCCAGATGCTCAGACTATGAACTGCTGTTAGAAACACCTTGATGAACATTAGACAAGATGAACATTAGACAAGAAACAATTCTCCTTTTATTTGAACTGATGTTAATGCCAGTGAGAAACAAATCACAAATGATCTTGACATTTTCTTTATTAATCAGGTAGCATTAATTAAACTGAATTTCATAATCCAACCACAGCCTTCAGTTGCATAATAGAGGAGAACAGGCTAAATTAAAGTGATGCCATGTACCAGATATGCCTTATTTTTTTTATTCTAATTATTCCATTGTATTTTCTTCTTTTTTTTAAGTCTAGGAACCATCTAAATGACCTATTTCCTATTATATTTGTTACATTTCCCATTTAAATTTTAAGTCTGTTGGATTTGGTGCAGAATGTGTGCTCTGGATTATGAATATTAGTCTGAATCCAGATCTATTAACATCAGAAGTGCAAATCATGTGACCCTCCATATTCTGTTAAACTGTAGCTCCCAGCAGCCCTAGCCAGCATAGCCAATGGTGAGGAATGCTGGGAGTTGCAGTCCAAAAACATCTGAAGAAGCACATGTTTCCCATCTCTAATTTTAATGTAGCCATTCTTTATGCAGTTCTATCTTATTTGAATCTTCCTTAAATATCTGATACAGGTGTATATACACTGTAGAGATGATGCTGTTTTACACCACTTTAACTGCCATGGCTCCAACGTACAGTATCCTGTGATTTGTAGAACCAGTACTCTTTGGCAGAGATGGCTAAAGACCTTGTAAAACTACAAATCCTAGGATTCCATAGGAGGGAGCTACAACATTTAAAGTGTTGTCAAACTGCATGATTTTTACAGTTTATTTGTTATTTATTTATTTATTTATGCAGTGTAGACGCACCCTACATTAACTGTAATCAGAAAATGATAGACAGGTGATCTGTTCACTTTGCATATGAACCATGAATTTACTCTGTTGCACTGAAGTCCCACACTTTCAGTGGGATGCTGTTTGTGGAATTCCAAAAGTGTAAGCAAAATGTAACATTCCTAATATTTCAAGTAAATACTCACATTCTGGAAAAGACCAGGGTGTAGACTATACATGCAGACATGCAGGGCTTAATAGATGTCAATAATAATAATAATAATAATAATAATAATAATAATAATGGCAGCTTACATCTAAAATCAAGTACATAAAACTACCCCAACAATAAATAGCAAGACAATATAAACGAACACATTAAAAATACATTAAATGTAAATCTCAATTAAAACCTATAATTAAACCAATAAGCAAAAATTAGAACAATAAGCACCCTGGGGCAGAATGAATATAGCAGAAAATGTCTGACCGGGGGGGGGGGGGGGGGGGGGGGGGGGGGAAGAGACCAAGTTAGATGAGTGGTTTATTGCCAACATTGCTGCAATTGTTAGCAAGTATAACAACTTTTGGCCCATAGGTATGACCAAGCTTTGTAAGACCTAGCTTTTGTGTTATAAATCTTTATCTACACATCCATCCACTTCCTTTTTTTGCTCCTGATGTTGTATATGTGATCATTGTCCAGGATCAATTTTTACATGATAATCAATAATATTTTAGATATGGTCAAATGAGAAGATCTGGCCAAGCTGAATTATGCTGGCTGCCAAAATGATGATAATATTCCCAGGCAGTGGTGATTTAATATTTCTTCATCAGAAAAATAATTAGCTTTGAACATTTGATAGCTCAATGATCTTGCCATTCAGAGATGATATACAGCATGCTGATGGTTCCATTTTTATTCTAATTTATGGTTCCTGGAACAGTTACTGTGGTAGACTGCTAAATAAGGGGGAGGAAGCCTCCCTTGTGTTAATGATTTTATGTTTAAGGGCAGTTGACATGCAGCGCAATGCATCTGAGACATTGTCCACATTTGCTACCTACTATAAGCCCTTGCTTGCCGATCCAAATTATATTCAGCTGAGTCTGTTTCATTGGCACTAACACTGCAATGGAACTGGTACCAGTGAATGGCATCAGCAATTAGTATTTAGTGTTGTGAATATTACACTGGATTTGATATGAGGAGTACGTTTTCCATCTGGGACAATGGTACTCAACATTTTACTTTGGAATACCAATAGCATCACAATAACAATTATTCTTTTACATCTACATGTGGATGTTGCGTACTTCCCTCAATGTAGTGCAGGGGTAGGCAACCTATTTGAGCCAGGGGCCGGGTTGCTGTCCCTC
>CM034710.1:101041434-101055009 GCA_020142125.1 Phrynosoma platyrhinos
TGTGTGTGTGTGTGTGTGTGTGTGTGTGTGTTAAGGCCTCCAAATTCTGTGCCACCCTGGAAATCCTGCCCCACCATTTGAGAACCACTGATGTAGGACATTCTGTTATTTAAGGATTACCAATACTATTCAATATTGTTTTAACTTTTGCACTTCATACTATTGCAATTGCCTTGCTAATGGCACCCCCATGGGCACGTGCATGGCACCACAATATACCAATAGCTTTATAGCTGACCTAGAACAACACTTCCTTAACTCCTGCACCTAGAAACCGCTCCTGTACCTGAGGTACATTGACAATATCTTCATAATTTGGACTCATGAAGAGGACTCACTCAAAACATTCCACCAGAGCAGGGGTAGGCAACCTTTTTGAGCCGGGGGCCAGGTTGCTGTCCCTCAGACAATTGGGGGGCCGAAGCACCAAAAATTAAATAATTAAATAAATAAAAATAAAAAAACTTAAAAAATTAAAAATTAAAAAAAATGCATGCACACTCTCTCAGCCCCAGAAAAGCCATGGCAAAACCCCTGTAGAGATTTTGCCAAGAAAACCCCAAGAACAAGTAATAACAACAATAATCAGTATCATCATGGCAGCGGCAGCAGGACCTTCCTGGGGCTAGTCAAAGGCCTTGGGGGGCCGCATCCGGCCCCCGGGCCTTAGGTTGCCTATCCCTGCACCAGAGTTTCAACTACTTCCACCCCACCATCATCCTTAGCCTGGAACTATCTACAGAACAAATTCACTTTCTGGACACCAGCTACAAAATGGACATTTAAGCACCACACTGTATCACAAACCTATGGACCTCTACACATATTTCCATGCCTCCAGTTTTCACCCTGAACACACCACTAGATCCATTGTCTACAGCCAAACCCTCCAATGCCAAACTCAAGGAATTACAAGCATTCCTCAAACTACAGTGCCCACCACATGAAGTAGAAAAACTAATAAACAAGGCAAGATTTGTACCCAGGACTGATCTATTACAGAACAGTTTGAAGAGAGAAAATGACAGAACTCCACTAGTGGTCACATACAGCTCCCAACTGGGACCTCTCAGGCACATCATCAATGAACTACAACCAATTCTGGACAATAATGCCACACTTTCAAGGGCTCTTGCTGGCAGACTTTTACCCACCAACAGATAGCCTCAAACCTCAAACAGGTACTCACTTACAGGAAGACACATGACATAAGTACTAAGCCTTGCTGCAAACCAAGATGCCAACTCTGCCCCCACATTTATCCAGGAAATGTTGTCACAAGTCCTAATGGCAACATCCACAATATTAGGGAGACCTTCACATTATCATTATTATTATCATTATTATTATTATTATTATCCTGCCCCTCTGCATAATTCAACCGGGGCGATTTACAACATTAAAATATACATTCAGATCCCACGATCCCACCCGCCCTTAAAATACTATTAAACAGTGACAATTTAAAACACTGTTAAAATAATAAAACAAATAAACAAATAACAATAACTACAGCCAAATCAGGAATATGCAGGATGGCTGTCTTTTGATGGCCGGGGTATCTATTCAGGATAGGCTTGCTGGAAGAGATCCATCTTAACAGCCTTTTTAAAGCTGTTTAAGGTGGTAATATGATGGATCACATCCAACCAGCCATTCCATAATCTGAGAGCAGTTGCCGAAAAGGTCCTCTGGGCAGTTGCAGATAATCTAGTTTTTATAGGCTGCAACAAATTCCTCCCAGATGACCTGAGTGCGCAGAGGACATGCTCATCCTCCAATGTGATTTACGCTATCCTATGTCATCAATGCCCATCAGCACACTACATTGGGAAAACAGGCCAGTCCCTGCACCAAAGGATAAATGAACATAAATCAGACATTAGGAATGGGAATACACAAGAGCTGGTGGTTCAACATTTCAATCTCCCTGGGAATTCCATCTCAGACCTCAGAACAACAGTAATTGAACAAAAGAGCTACAAAGGTAGATTGGAAATAGAAACAGCAGAATTGGAATTCATCCATAAACTGCAGTCCCTCAGCAATGGACTGAACAGGGACAATGACTTCCTGGCTCACTACACACATTTCAACACTATCTGAACCCATCCCCATGGGGGCATCCTACACTCATGTATTCTCCCCACCTACAGGCTGGTTTCCAAGGCCAAATTGATTTTGCCACCACATTTCCATACCCAACGGTCATGCCTTTGTCCACAAACAACCATAGTTAAAACTGGGCCTGCTATTTCATTTGTGCACCCAAAGGATTTTGAATTTGAATTGATACTCTCACATACCAAGGGCATATATATGTCCTTCCCTGGCTTCCTGTCCACCAAAAGCATCTGAGGTGTACGAAAGCTCATGCTGCCAACTTCTTTCTTTCAATTAGTCTCAAACATGCTACAAGATCTCTCTACTTAGTGATTCTACAGACTGAGGGGGAGATGCAGACAGGCGGCCCTGGGCTGCCCTGGGAAGTGGAGGATTGGGGCCGAGGCTGCCCCATGCCTCAGCCCCAATCCTCCCTTTTGCCAGCCTGGAAGAGAGTGGCAAAATGCTACTCCTTTCAGAGCCGGCAAAAAGGACGCCCCAAGAGCCGCTGTGCGGCTTTTCTGCGCCCCTTCTGGCGCAGCGCATCAAGACGCTGAGCTGGAAGGATGTTCTGATGCCATGCACTGCGCGTAATGCTGTGTGGCATCAGGATGTCCTCGGGGAGGGGTTGTGGTGGCCGGCTTGTGGCTGCCCCTCCTCATACCTGCCTTGAGGACATTGCAAAGGGCCTGTCTGCAAAGGCCCTAACATGGCTATATCTTTGAATTAATTTAAGGTGTAAGCCACTTTAAATCCCATTTATGAGAAAAGCAGGATATAAATAAAGTAAAAAAAAACAACAATAAATTAAGAAATAGTAGATAGAGAATTAGTCTGCTATTGCAGTGAATGTCCTTGTTGGAGTGCCAGATTTAAACATAAATAAAGAACAGTCAGCCCTCCATATCCATGGATTCTGCAACCACAGATTCAATCATGCATGGCTTCAAAATACTCCCCCCCATAAAAATCCCAAAAGCAAACCTTGATTTTTCCATTTTATATAAGATACACTATTATACTATCCCACTGTATATAATGGGACTTGAGCATCCATAGATCTTGGTATCCACGGGGGGTCATGGAAGCCCACTTTATACTTTAGGGCCTCTGATTGCGAAAAAAGACAATATAATTATCATCACAACAACAACAATTATTGTGTTTTTTTGTGGGTTTTTTGGCTGTGTTCTAGAAGATTTTATTCCTGATGTTTCGCCAGCTTCTGTGGCTGACATCTTCAGAGACAGCTGGCATGGAAGTCAGTGGGGTATGGACATACTGTGTGACCCTTGGTTGAGAGAAGGTGATTTACATGTTAATTTGTGTGTTGTTCTGTTGTTGAATGGCAAGGCCTCAGGGTGGGAGTATATGCAAGGAGGCATTGCATTTATTTAATCAATGATCCATTGTCTGCTGCCAAAACCCCTGACCCTAGGTAGTTGCACATTTTGGGTCTTGATTTTTGTGTTTTTCAGGACTGGCAGACAGACTTTGGGGGGTTGCAGACTGCCAGAAATAGTGCAAATTGAGTCCACTTTTAGGGTTAGGGTTAGTGCTAGGGAATCATGGGAATTGTGTTTTTTCCTGAAACATTGAGCCTTCTCTGTCAGAGAGCTCTAGTGCCACAATAAAGTACAGTTCCCATGATTCCCTAATCCTAACCCTAACCCTAAAAGTGGACTCAATTTGCACTATTTCTGGCAGTCTGCAACCCCCCTTTGTTTACTTTAAGGGGTTCTTCTTTCCTGTTGAAATTGTCTAGGTGTTTGTGGATTTCAATGGCTTCCCTGTGCATTCTGACCTGATAGTTGTTGGCATGGTCCAAAATTTCAGTGTTTTTGAATAGTATTTTATGCCCAGGATGGTTTATAAGGTGTTCTGCTACTGCTGATTTTTCTGGCTGACCCAGTCTGCAGTGTCTCTTGTGTTCCTTGATTTATGTTTGTACACTGTGTTTGGTGTCCCTGTGTGGACTTGTAGACAACAATTATTCTTTCTAAATTTCAAATCTTACATACTACATATTGGCCTAAATCTAATTGCTAGTTCTAACAACAGCAGACCTATTGAATCAATGGAATTTACATAGGCGTTTGCTTACCAAATTCCCATTGTTTCAATGTCTATTCCATTAAGACTGAATTAAGGTGTTTTGCTTTGAAAATAGTTGGAGTGTGATAGTTTAGGTCTGAATGCACTTTAATTTGGTTCTGGTTAACAGTGACAAAACAGGTAGATTAGAACCGGGAACCAGAAATGGGACATTAATCCTGTTGTTAGGATCAAATAGACTACACCCATTGAATCAGTGGAATTTATAGAAATGTTGGTTTAAATCTTCTTATTGATTAAATAGCTCTACTTTATTTGGAATTGGATTAAAGCTTTTGCTTTTGCTTTTTTTGGTAACAATATCGGGCTCTTAACAATTGCATACATTAGACTGTCAGAGTATTTTAATCCTGTTCTAATTATAATGGCTAGATTGTCAGTCTTAGCAAAAGCATGAACCTTGTATTTACATTCAACTAGTGTAGATCCATTAAATAAATGGATCTTCAAAAAATGCTGATTTAGCAGGTTCCTACTGATTTGGTGGGAACTAGGGATTAATAATAGGATTTGAGTCTAGGTTTAAATCTCTAATTAGTCCAGAAGGTCACAAAGCTTCCTTTCAGCTAGTCATTGTCTCTTAACTTAAACAACTTCAAAATGTTCATTTGATGACAAATAGGGAGAGGAGAAGAACTACATATGTCTCCTTGGAGTATAGATGGGATAAAAATACAATAAACAAACAAATCTAGTGTCCCAAGGGATGGTTTGCATGTGCAGTAATACAAATCAGTGTTTGATTATAACTCCAATGTTTAATTTGTTATTGAACTATTTAAATTTTTATTCATTATTTCTATGAAGGCAGAGAACACAAAATGGAAATATATTGAAGACACATTGTTCTTGTTGCCATGTGCCTCCAAGTTACTTCTGATTTATGGTGGCCCTAAGGTAAACCTATGGTGGAGTTTTCTTGGCAAGATTTGTTCAGAGAAGGCTTTGCTTTTGCCTTTGCCTTCATCTGAAGCTGAGAGAATGTGACTTTCCCAAGGTCACTCAATGGGTTTCCATGACTGAGTGGGCATTTGAACCCTGTAGCTCAGTATTCAAACCACTCTGGTTCACCCTGGTTCAATTGAGGACACATAACAAGGCAGTTTTTAGGTATAGATTCTTTCAGAAATAAATACTCTGATTTAAAAACAAATTTTAAAATTTCAGTTCACTATATTGGAGAAGACACTGACCAGGTGACCTCTGGGCCTGCTCAATCTGTTGTTCAGGCATTAACTGCTGACTGACAATTTCAAGAATGGATGTGGACCAGGCAGCATATTCAAAGAGAGGACTTTTCTGTGAAAGCTTTTCAGAGAAAAGCATTTTCCCTTTAAGGAAAGACACATTGCCACCTCTCAAGAAAGCTGAAATGTAATCAATACCTGCAAACATGCAGTGTTTATCAGAGATTTCCAAGAGGTGAAAGGAAAACATGGCTGAAATTAGACTAGGGGATTCAACTAGATGAGATGATGACCTATTTCTGCACAGACCTATTGGAGTCTTTTCAAAGTCAATTGGGCTTTCTTCTGATTTAACATACATTGATCCAGCTCTCACTTATTTACGAAATGGTTTGTTCTTATGTCTCATTTACCAGAACATCAGATCTATTTTTCCAAGCAGAATTTTTAATCAAACCTCTATTTTATTTTTCATGTAACTACTAAACAAGCAATCAAGGGTGTATGAAAGTCATTAGAAATGTTTATAGCAATCATTTATTTATTTATTTATTTATTTTGGTGCCTTCGTGTCATTTCCAGCTTATGGTGATCCTAAGGCAACCATAATATCATGGGGTTTTCTCAGCAAGATTATTCAGAGGAGGTTTGCCCTTGCCTTCACCTGAAATTGAGTGCATGTGACTTGCCCAAGGTTACCAAGTGGGTTTCATGGCTGAATAGGGAATTGAACCCTAGTCTCCAGAGTTATACTCCAGCACTCAAACCACTACGTCACACTGGCTCTCCATGGCAATAATGGGGAACTGATGTCCCACCACCCCAGTTTTATTAGATTTCAACTACCATTAGCACTAGCCAGCATAGTGAGGAATAATGAAAGCTGCACTCCAATGATATATAGAAGGTGACAGTTGTCCAACTATGTTTTGTAAATTACCTGTATGCCACAGAAACAAAGACTGTAGTCACAAGTTGTAGATGCATTAGTGGGATTTCCTTCCAAATAGACATGCATAGAATTGCAGAAGAAGGTAATCAATCAACATACTTTTACTTGGGAACAGACCTACCTGAACTCAGGATAACATATGGGAATGCATTATTCAATTCTAACATCTTCCCAAAACATTTACTCCAGAATTTATTGTCTATTTATCTGTAAATGTTTTCTCTTTATCTGTCAATAATCCCTCAGAGCACTGTGAAGTATGGTACCCTTTGCTAAAAATGAACAGAGGGATACAAGTAAAAGCAGGATAGATATTTTGATAAATAACCTTACTTTCAGGAAAACTGCTACAAGGCTCTGTATGTTTGCTTTCCTCTTATCTAACACGGGACCCACCAAGCTGATCAAAATGGCCAGTTAACAACACTGTTCAATGGACCAACAATAATGTACGGGCACTGGGCACCCACTATTCTGTTATGTTGGAAGTTAATTGCAAGAACAGCTAGTTTTAAGACATTTTATCTCATTAATGAAAAATCCTGTTGGGGGAAGAAGTACTCCAAGTTTTATATTGTTTCCAACCTTCCAGCTTATTTGTGTTGTGAACTGGATTTGTTTTTAATAAAAAGTACAGCTTCTATTTTTCATATTTTTCCTCCAATATCACCTCTACCAAGACAGTCTATCCCTTCATTTTAAAAAACTAAACATTGAAACAGCAGAGTCCTACAGATTTTTAACACCTGTCTATCACAGATCAAGTGCTATATGCAACTGTCAATCCAAATTAGTTTCCAAATCCAGTTGATTTTAACTACCAAATGACATGCCAAGGAGCTTGTCAAGTGATAAATAAAAAAGAGTAATTTTCATCATTTTCTAAGAGCAGCTTTTGAAGCATTACATTCCCTTTGCATGTATCACAGGAGACTGTCATAAAAGAAATTACTAGGATCATAAAAATGGGTATTGTGAAGCTTTTCCCCAAACAAGAGCAATAGTAATGAAAAGCATCAAGTTGTTTTTTGCCAAAGCAATAACACTGATCTCAGTTTTTGTCAGATCCCTGTATCTAGCTGCCTTGTTAGAGCTGACATAATCTGGAGGTCAGTTCCTCCTCTTTGGTATGTTCTTGATTATTAAAAGAGGTATCTGTTAAATACAAATTTTAGGACAAATCCCATTGTGCTATCCACTCATGATGTGTAGGTAAGTAACATGACAACTTTTTGTTTATGGTTCAGACCATTGCACAATTGTGAGTGAAGTTCTTTGGCAGAGTTTTGGCAGCTCTTTCATACCTGGAACCTTGATCAAAGGAAGTTTTCAAAGTCAGTTCTTTCAAAATGTGTGACTCTGCAACATCCGAGGCAAAAGTCCCCCTTCTCCCAGCGGCAGTCTGGTTCTGAGATCAGGTTTACAATGGAGATGAAAAGCAGGACTGGGAACAGATTTTGGAGTGAATGTCAATGATGAATTCTTTTGGGACACCCCTACATTGGCCAATCCATTCTATTTCAAATGTTCAGAAGATATGGGGAAAATGTACCTGTTTAGACAAAGACAAGGCAGTTGCTTTGCACTTCATAATCTGTGTGGTGGGCTCTTTTTCATCTACAGCAGGATAGGGAACCTCAGGCTATGGGGCTGAATTTGCCACCCCACCCATGGTCCCAAGACCTCTTTAATTCCCTGAGATGGCCATACTCCTTGCCCATGACATGAGTTTTTGTATGGAATTTTCCCCATTCTGAAAGGTTGCAATCCCTGACTCAAGGTTTAGCTACTGATAGTTTTTTAAGGCTGAAGGAGGTTCCCCAACCACACAAAATCTGTAGTCTGGCATTGTCTATCACCTTCCTTATCCTCCTTGTAAAGTTGAGTACCTGGTCATGACAGAGATTTAAAAAGGTCTGTTTGTGTATGAAGTGTGGTTATGTTACACTTAAATAACATACTTAAGTGCAACATAATACACTCTGTGTTACACTTTTGGGAAATGGCAAGACAATAGCATTTGAATAGTGGGGAAACACTCCTTGGTGGTGCCAGCCATTTTGATTATTCATACAATTCATACATTTTGATTATTCATACAATTCATACAATGAATGATAGTTATAGACCTTGGTTCTTGAGTTTATGGATCTATTTTTGTTCTACTAGTTGCTGCGTGAAGGGGGCTGCTCTTTTTTGCGCTCACTGCCTCCCCTTTTTTCTCTTCCTGCCCTATTTTTAATTTTTTCTTTCAACCACTGGGCAGCAGTGAAGGTGACCATCTGCCAAGACTTGAAGAGGAGAATTGCTCTTCCATCTGAGGGTAAAAGCACTCACCATTTAAATTTAAACAATCTTCCTCAGAGCAAGAGTGGCAGCAATCTGAGCCAATTGGGTTCCATTTTTGAGGTAAAGGTAAAGGTAAAGGAATTTGAAAAGGAATATTCATCCTGCCCACCTTACTGCTCCAATGCCCTCACTGTCACATAATTCCAAAGAAGGTATCTGATTGGTTGAACACAGTTACTCCACATCTGAAAGTATTATTTCAGTTAAAATCTTGGCACAGCTGCAGGAAAAAAAAATGTTGCAGAGAATATTTCACCAGGTCTTGCTGATGCTACTGCCTCTTCACTCTACAATTATTTGGAGGCCCATCACTCTACAATTATTTGGAGGCCTATGTATCAATCCAGGGAGTTTCATTAGTAACAATGCCACTAATGCTAAGCATTGAGGTTGGGACGATCTGTGCACAAAGAATACATTCCATCACAATGCCATTTGATTTGATGATTTGAATGGTTGAAGATTCCTTTGGTCCCTTTGCATGGCCTACAGAACTACTTTAAATAAGTAGGGCAGCAGTACATTTCATAATAATTGCTTCATATGTTTCACCTAAGCTTTCCATTCCCTGTGCATTTGCTTAAGCCCTAGTCCTAAAAGTATGAACCTAGTGCACTAGGAAGTCAATTGTAGTGCAATATAACCCTTCAACTAGTCATGGGGGAGCCATTATATGTCTGAACCAGGCCTATAACCATATTATTCTGTAGCAGAAAAGGTACTACAAATATTGCTCACTGTAGTACAGAAACATGATAGCTTTTGGGACTATTGCCACTACAACTATATCATAGCCTTTGCTTCCTAAAGTACAAAACAAGCCATAATTTGGGATACTATGCAGTTGTGCATAGTATGTTGTAATAGAGGGCATCTGCTAAATATACTACACACACACACACACGCACACACAAATATATACTAAATATAAATATATGCTAAATATAAAGAGCCTTTGTGGCTGAAGAGCAGAGTATAAATACTACAAACAAATAAACAAATAAAAGATGTACACTACAACAAAACTGTAGATATGGCACTTCGGGTGTCTGGCATTTGGGTTAGTTAAAAAGTTTAAAGTCCTTTTGTAGCACTAGGGTGCTATGTAAGCAGCCTCTATCATCATTACTGTGTGATTAATTGCATAATGTTCTGTAGTGAAATGAAGGAAAGTACAGTATGATAGCAAGAACTATATACTTTTTGTATATAGCCTCCAATTTGGCAGATTAATCCACTGCAATCACACTTTTCCAGCTGCTTTTAAAATATCCAAGTTTCTCCCTTCTTTTCCCACTTTTCCCCTTTATCCTCAGTTTACTTCAGTTGCTGCAAACTAAGTCCAAAGTGCAAAAGTAATTTGTACTCAATTAAAAGAAAGGAGTAGACAAAAGCGAACAACTTCTATTCTTCCTCATCAGTAACGTTTGCCATCTTGACTACATTCTGATATTGCTTGGCCACATGTGTCCCAGTTTTTGTCAGTGAAGTGTTGGTATGTGCTACTGTTTAACTGGTTGCAGTAGAATGTTCAGGCACTTTGATATTTCTGTTGTTAGTGTGTACATTGCATAATACTCTAATATTAGTTGGCTCTCCTCTTCCATGGGCTTACTGTCCAAGGATTGGAACATCTACAGATGGTCCCACCCCATTCTCCCCAATGGTGACATGTGCACGCAGCCATACCAATGCAGTCATGCACACATTGTGCCACAAAGGGAACAACAAGGTTTTTGCTATCGGGGGTGGGGGAAGGCCTCCAGAATAGAACCCTTGCAGATACAAAGAGCCAACTGTAGTTCCTTATTACTATTTACAACTAAAGCAAGGGTAGAAAACTTCTAGTGAAAGGGTTAAATTGAATTTCAAAGAACTTCTCAGAGGCCACATTCCAGTGGTGGGCAGGGTCAAAAGCAAAAAGTGGGGCCAAAATAATAATAATAATAATAATAATAATAATAATAATAATAATAATAATAATAGGATTATGTATTTTTAATTGATGTTAATGTTTTTAATTGCATTAGGTATTTATTTGTTGTTGTAATTTAAACTGTTGTTCCCCATCTTGATCTACAGGGAGAGGTGGGTAAAAAATAACAACAACCGCAATGTATTTTAACTTAAAGTTCTTGCTCCCAGTGAGTAAGTCTTAGGAAGTATCAAACTATTGTGTCAAACTATTGGAATAGGAAAAATACCTTTACAAAAGGCAGGAAACCACCAAATCATGGCATCATATGAGAGTGGTCATGAACATCTGGGAAACTGCAAAGGGACAGATCCATTCCCAAGTCCTGAGGTTCACCACCTCACAGCAGTTCTTCCATATCCACAGATTTTTTTATCCATGGATTCAAGCATCCATGGATCGAAAATATTCATATAATTCCAAACAGCAAACCTTGATATTGCCATTTTATACCAGACATACAATTTACTATTCCACTGTATTTAATGGGACTTAAGCATCTATGGATTCTGGTATCCAGGGGAGTCCTGGAACCAAACCCCAACAGATACCAAGGGTATAAGCAAGCATTTCAACTCTCAGTGGTTACTCAAAAACAAGGACAGAGAAAGTACCTCCTGCAGGACACTTCTTTCCTGTCCACTGCTCATCTTTAGTCCTCCTAACCTCACAGAAATTGGGGAGGGGGACACTCAAAAGCAGATAAAAAACAGTCCTGGAACCTTTCAGGAGCAGCAATTTATCTTCCAAATTACTTCTGATGCCTTCAGAGTTGGATTGTGGTCTGATCTTGGGGCGATGCATCAGTAGGTTTGCTAGATCTTAGGGTCTAGGCTCTGATCTCAGATCCCAGTGCTGAGAGTCTCCAGTTTTTGTGGAATGTCACCAGCTGGGAGACAAGGGTGCAAATTCTCCAGTTCTGATGAGCTCAGATCCAGGCATGAGGAAAGGGCTGTATGCAAATCTCCAACTCATCTATGAGATCAGCAGCTTGCTATAATTTTCAAGGCTTAATTGATTTATTGGTGCAACTTGCAAAGATTCTCCAGGAAGTCTATTTATTTACTTATCTTTCTCCTTCCCTTACATTGTGGTGCCAGAGCTCACACTCTATTCAAGTAGTCTAGATTAAATAGTCCATATCAGGGGTAGGCAACCTTTCCCCTTTAAGGGCTTTCAGCTCCCAGAATCCCAAGAGCTATTGGCCAACATGGGACTATTGTCCAACATGGCTGAGGCTTCTGGGAGCTGAAGTCCCTCGGCCCTTAAAGGGGAAAGGTTGCCTACCCCTGGTCCATATCCATCAAAGGGATCTTGTAGCACCTTTGAAAATAACTGAGAGAAAGAAGTTGGTAGCACAAGCTTTCATAGACTAAGGGGCTATGCAGACTGACCTAAAGGACTGCATAGATTAGGCCTGGGTGTGGAGCTGGGGTGGGGCAGCCGCATGCTGGCCGTCCCAACTCAACCCCAACATCGTCCTGACGCCACACCTGTCCACATGGCACATGGCATCAGCACAAAAAGGGCATGGAAGTGCCCCGGCACCAGCTCTTAGGGCAGCCTTTTACCTCCCTTAAAAGTAGCAGAGCCACAGCGTGCACTTGCTGCGGCTCTGATCCACCACTCCCAGGGGCAGCTCTGTACTGCCCCTAAATGCAGGTCTGTAAAGGCCCTAAGTTTACTTCATCAGATGCATGGAGTAAAGTGCCTAGGAACAGATTTTATACCTATAAATGAGCAGGTGATGTGTGTGAATAACAGTAAAAATGCAAAACTTGTGGGTATGGTGATAAGGTGACAAGCTCAGTTTTAACAATGGTCGTTGGGAGATAAAATTGGGAGGAGAGATATTGGCTAAAGCCAAGGTGAGGTACTTTCACTTGCTCATCCTTTAATGTGATATATATGCCATCCTCTGTCAACAGTGCCCTTCAGCATTCTACACTGGGCAAAAAGGCCAGTCTCTGTGCCAGAGAATAAATAAACCAGACATTAGAAATGGGAATACATAAAGCCCCATTACAGAATACTTCAGTCTTGTTGGACATTCCATCACGGACCTCAGACCAGGAGTCCTTGAACAAAAACAACAACGGAAGATTGGAAAGAAAAAGAGCAGAACTGGAGTATATTCACAAACTCCAGTCCATCGACAATGGGTTGAACAGAGATAATGGTTTCCTAGCATACTATACATAACATTAGTTAACAACTCAGCCTCATGAGTGCTCTCTTAATAATTTTATCACATTTCTCTTCTGGGAATTGTATTTTTTCTGAGACATTGAGCCTTCTTTGTCAGAGAGCTCTGGTGTGCCACAATAAACTACAGTTCCCATGATTCCCTAGCACTGAGCCAGGGCAATTAAAGTGGACTCAAAATACATTATTTCTGGCAGTCTGTAAAGGTTAGTTAAGAAAAGCTTATGCTACTAGCTTCTTTCTCTCATTTTCTGTCACAAGATCCCTTTGCATATTGATCTAGACTAATATGACAGTGTCTTTTAAATTTTCCCCATCCTGTTTCCCTCAGTGAGAAGGAATAATCCCCTCATTTCACCTTGATCTTGAAACAGGCTCATTAATTAATGCTTCTGTCTTAATTTTAAAATATGTGTCCTCTGTGTGCATACACATATTTGAATGCCATGCTGTGAGCAACTATAGTTGATACTAACTGTATAATACTTAATGACATCACTGGGGGGCATTCCTAGGTCTCAGGTTTTCACCCAGAAATGGCGAAAATAGGACCCTGATCTACCCACAGTTGTCCACTCCTGGTCTGGAACACTGTGATATGCCAGCAGTTGTCTTTTGTCTGATGCTTTGTCTTTAACCCTTTAATTCTCAATTTGAGAATTATTGGAGGGTCCTTGAAAATAAAAAAA
>CM034710.1:101058245-101068637 GCA_020142125.1 Phrynosoma platyrhinos
GGGGGGGCTTTCCAAGGCCCAGGGAAGCGGCCACCATGGCGTGGCAGATAAATTCACCTGGCGCAGGGCCCAACAGCGGCTGTGCAGCTGCCGTGGGCCCTTCCAAAATGGTGCCCACGCTTGCGCGGGGTGGCGGCAGCTATGGGTTGCACCCGGCCTGTGGGCTGTAGGTTGCCAACCCCCGGTCTAAGCGGTTTACAACTGTAAGCTCATTACCCCCCAACAGCTGGGTACTCATTTTAGTAACTTTGAAAGGATGCAGGCCTGAGTCAAGCCTGAGCCCTGGCTAGTATTGAACTTGCAACCTTGTGGTTTATGAGTGAGTGGCTGCATTTGAGTGGCTGAGTACAGACATTTAACCACTGCGCCAACAGGGTAGAATCCCAGGCAGATGAGACCACAGGTGGGGATGGCTCCAGTGTTAGAAATAGCCTCCTTGGTGGCACTATATGGAATACTATATGGAGTGCAGATCCTGAATAGGACTGTTAAAAAAAGAATAAGATACCAAAATTTGCAAATATCTTCAGAAATGCCACTGAAAAGGGGGTTGAAAAGAATGGATGCAGAAGACAGAGAAATTCACAAGCTCATCCTTCCAGTGTGAGTGCTTAGTTCTTAAAAGCCTGACTTTGGGCCTAAGCAGACTGGAGGCGCGGGGCTGCCCTGGGAAGGTGCACCGTGGGACCGAGGCATCCCCACGCCTCGATCCTGCGATGCACCTTCGCCGCCCCTGAAAGGAGCACTAAAATAGCGCTCCTTTCACAAGTCAGCGACAGTGCGCCGCAAAAGCTTGTGGTGCACTTTCGCTGACTTTTCCGCCGCAGTGTGTCTGGACGCTGCGGTGGGAGGTTGCCCCCAGAGCACCGGCCGTGCGGAGGGCCAGCGGCTCCGAGGGCAACCTCGGGAGGAGGAAGGGACACCGAGCGTGCGGCTGCTCCTCCCCTTCCTTGCCTCAAGGACGGCTTTTTAAGCCGTCTGCCGAGGCCCTTTGAATCCTTTGTGAATCCAACCATGTCTGTGGTGCTGAATTACGGTTGCCATATCTTTGTTTTTTGACAGGCACCTCCTCCTTAACAGCCATAAATCAGGCAGGTATGAATGTGGTCTTCTCTCTGCTGGAAGCAGTTGGATACCTATTTAATTTGGCCAGCATAGATTACTGGAAATTTCATTCAGTTCAATTTTTGATAACAGCTAATTCAGGGAATTTGTATCTAATTGCTTTAAAAACTAACTTTGTGAAATCGGTACCTGCATCCTTTAATCCAGATAAGGGAAGTGACCTCCAGATAGTTTGACACTGACTCCCATCATCTCTCACATTACCTAAGTTGGGTAATTATGATGGAAATTGCATTCCAATCACTCCCAGAAGGTCTTGTGTTCTTTTATTCCTTTGATTTAATCCAGTCTGCTAGATGGAGACCTTTTAATTCATTTACTGTTTCTCTACTCCACCTGTTATATTTTAAAAATTTCTTCTAATCAGTATTCTGGTTGCCTCTCTGATTTAGCCATGGACCCTGTAGCTTGATTCTTTGCAACCAGAATAATTACTTTACATGTGCCACAATTTAGCTCCATTTTTTTTATGTTGCTCTTGTCACCCAAGTCCTCTGGGGGCAAAAATCAGTTTAAACTGCTGCATTGATTCTCATTACTTCCTCTCTCCCTATGTTTTAACACCATCTGCAGATTGGCTTTCAGAACCTTCAGCTAAAGCAGCAATATGAATAACGGAGGTCCCCAAACAAAGTAATCATTGCCGAACTCAAAAACATGCAAGACTTATGGTGGAGGCTGAACAAGAACAAAGAGAAATTCTGTCTAGCACAGGGGCGAACAAGGTCATTTGTGCCCTGCGGTGATGCTGTAAGAGAAATGTCTGTGGCTAGAATGTCAAGCTAACCTGTGAGGCTCCCTAGACTTCACTGCCAATCTGTAAGGAACAGATTGAAAGAGGATAATTGGAGGAAAGGAAAGATGGGTCATTGCATTGTAAAGGTAACAAAATAGTCAGGTTGGGGTAAAGGAAAGGAGTCCCCAGCTGATGTGGGGATGACCCAAGCTCTCTTTTGAGACCCTTTTCTAAAGCTGCAAGTAGCCATTCCATCCAAAATACGTTTAACAAGATGTCTCCTCTACCATTGGAAGAAAAAGTTTATCTTGCAATGTGACCTGGGGTGGATCTATACTGTAGAAATAGTGCAATTTGATACCATTCTAAGTGCCGTACTGCTATCCAAAAAATGTGAGAAGTGTGAGCCAAGGGAAGCTAGACATAGTAAAAATGGAAATGGAACATATGAATATAGCAGTGCTGGGGGTGAGTGAGTTAAAATGGACAGGAATGGGCTGCTTTGAATTAGACAACCATACAGTGTTCTACTCAGGGAATGAAAAGACAAGAAGAAATGTGGAGGCTTTCATACCAAGAAAAGATGTGGCAAAAGCAGTCAGAGGATACAATACAAAATCAGACCAAAACATTTCAGTAAGGTTCCATGGTAAACCTATGAATATCACCATAATTCAAGTATATGCACCAACCACAGAGGCAGAACAGGTAGAAATGGATAGATTCTATGAAGGGGTACAGGAAGAAATTGACAGCACAACACAGGATGTCAAGCTGATCACTGGAGATTGGATCACAAAAGTTGGAAACAAAGAAGACTCAAAAACAGTAGGCAGATTTGGATTAGGCAAAAGAAACAAAGCAGGTGAGTGTCTGATAGATTTTTCTGATGTCAACAACCTATTCATTGCAAACACATTTTTTATACAACCAGAAAGAAGGTTATGAACATGGACATCACCAGTTGGTCAACACAGAAATCAAATAGATTATATAATCGGAAGTAAAAGATGGCGGAACTCTATACTGGTGGACAAGACTAGACCAGGCGCCGACTGTGGAACAGATCATGAATTACTCTTATCAAAAATAAGAGTAAGACTCAAGAAGAAAACAAAACCAGTCATTATACCAAAATATGATCTAAATAATATCTCAAAAGAATTTATTGACAACATAAGAAACAGATTTGCACTACTAAGCATAATAGACTGAGAACCAGAGGAACTATGGTCTGAAGCCAGGGATATAATAATAGAAGAATGCGGACAGACACTTTCAATAAAGAAAAAGAAAGAGAAAAAACACCACAAGCAATAAAAAAGAAGAGAAGAAAAACAAAAGGGATATAGGAACAAACTAAAAATTATGAATGCAACAGTACAATGGCTTGTGTGGAAAGATAAAGACAATTACTACAATGTCCAATGCAGAGAAATAGAAGACAACAACAAAAAGGGAAGAACAAGAGATCTATTTCACAAGATCCGGGAAATCAAAGGAAAATACAAACCAAGGACTGGGACAGTCTATGACAATAAAAATAACATAATCCAAGACCAGGAAGGAATAAAAAGACGTTGATACAATACACAGAAGAATTATACAAAAGAAATGACAAAATGAAAGACACATGGAATGAAGAGTTATATGAAGATGAACCCCAGATTCTAAAAAGTGAGGTGGAAACTGCAATAAGAGAAATAGCGAAAAACAAATCACCAGGAATAGATGATATTCCAATTGAACAATCCACATTGATAGAGACAACTCTAGTGCTAACTAATATATGTCAACAGATATGGAAAACAAAATGACAGCCAACAGATTAGAAACAACACATCCCCACCCACAAAAGGGGAGACACAAGAGAATGCAGCAACTATAGGACCATAGCACTGATCTTCCATGCAAGCAAAATCATGCTCAAAATTCTGCAACACAGACTCCAACCATACATGGAAAGAGAAATCTTAGAGGGGTTCAGGAAAGGAAGAGGCACTAGGGACCACATTGCAAACATACAATGGCTAATAGAGCACACCAGGGAATTCAAAAAGAAAATCAGCATGTGCTTTATAGACTAAGCATGAATGCTTAGAAGTGCTTTATAGACTAAGCATGAATGCTTATAGACTAGATCATGAAAGGCTATGGAATGCCCTTAAGGACATGGGAGTGCCAACACATCTGATAGTCCTTATGAGGAATCTGTACTCAGAACAAGAGGCTACTGTCAGAACAGAACACGGAGAAACAGAATGATTCCCAATTGGCAAAGGAGTCAGACAAGGCTGCATCCTATCACCCTACCTATTCAACTTATATGCAGAACATATTGTAAGGAAATCAGGCTTGGACATGGAAGAGGGAGGAGTGAAAATAGGAGAAAGAAATAACAACAATCTGAGATATGCTGACAACACCATAATACTAGCAGAAAACCCCACAGACCTGGAACGACTACTAAGGAAGATCAAAGAAGAAAATGCAAAGGCAAGCTTACTGTTGAACATAAAGAAAACAGAAATAATGACCACAGAGAACATACACACATTCAAACTAGACAATGAGGAAATAGAAATAGTAAAAGAGTTCTCATATCTGGGATCAAACATTGATAGAATGGGGCCTGCAGCCAGGAAATTAGGAGAAGATTAAGAATGGGGAGGGTGGGTATGAAAGAACTAGAAAAGATCCTAAAATGCAAAGACATACAACTCAGCGCAGAAGTCAGAATCATGCAAGCCATCGTATTCCCTGTTACCATGTATGGATGTGAGAGCTTAGACAGTCAAGAAAGAAGATAGGTGGAAAATCAATTCATTTGAGATGTGGTGCTGGAGAAGAGTGCTGAGGATCCCATGGACAGCCAAAAGGACAAACAAATGGGACCTGGAGCGGATGAAGCCGAAAACCTCCCTGGAAGCCAAGATGAACAAACAGGCTGTCGTACTTTGGACACATCATGAGAAGGGAGGACTCATTGGAAAAGACAATAACGCTGCAAAAGGTAGAGGAAGTAGGAAGAGAGGAAGGCCACATGCCCGATGGATGGACTCTATTAAAGAGGTCATAGGTATGGGTTTGCAGGAATTAAGCAGAGCAGTGGAGGACAGGGGATCTTGGAGATGTCTCATCCACAGGGTCGCCATGGGTCAAGATCGACTCGAGGGCGGTAAACAACAACAACAAGAAATGCCATCCTATGGAATCCTGCAATCTGTAGTGTTACAAGGTCTTTATTTTGGAAATTTTATTTATTACATTCTCCTTTCCCTCCTTAGATAGTCAGGGACTTCCCCCTATCTATCATTCTATCTAAACATGTGACTTCTGTCACTCACACCTGGAAGCTATTTAACAGACTTTCTCTCAGGATTCTAAACAGTTTCCTCTCAGTACAGTAACTGTCTCCTCTCAGTTACTCCTAAAATGGAGTAACAATCTCCTCTGAGTGAGATTAACAGTGTCTTCCTTCTATACCCAAACCATCACAGTTAGGATAGGATTTAGTTTGTTTTGTATTTATTCATTAAAGTCATTATTATTTGTTTTTAAACTACAAACTGCATGTTTGACATTTTTTTGGAGTAAGTCTTTATTCTTTAGGAAGGCAAATTTAGAATAAATAGTCTGCCCCACACTTTTGCTGTTTCTGCTGATAAAAGCTGAACTCTAATAAGTTCAACTTTCATACTTGCATATTTTTGTTTCCCTTTAAAAGGGTTAACACCCTGGGAAACTCAAATTGAACCCACACTTTAGCAATAGCAATAGCAAGTACATTTCTATACCACTTATCAGTGCTCTTAAGCATTCCCTAAGCGGTTTACAATGTGTAATTTAATTGTCCCCAACAAGCTGGGTAGTCATTTTAGCAACCTCAGAAGGATGCAAGCCTGAGTTGAGCCTGAGCCCCTGGCTGGTACTGAAATCACAACCTTACGGTTTGTGAGTGAGTGGCTGCAGTACAAGCATTCAACTGTCACCAGAGCTCTTTAGCTTTCTCTGCCAAAGAGTACTGGAGCCTCACAAAACCACAAATCTCAGGAATCTCTAGGATGGAGCCATGGCACTTAAAATGATGTCAAACTAAATTAATTCTACAGTGTAGATGCACCCTTAGTCTTCATTAATATACATCACGTAAGCATAACTTTAAAAAGAAATCTTTATGGTAAATGGCCAAAGGAATTTTATTACTCTGTGAAGATAAGCAGAGAATCTGAATTTTGGAAGCAAGTTATACTTGCTTCTAGAAACCTTGTGTGAGACATACAGAACATGTCCTAACTAGTTTTGTAGAAGGAAATTTTCATTTGGTAGGGCAGAATTCTTAAGATGGAGCTCAATGCCCTCATTTTGCTTTTTTCTGGAGGGGAAAGCCAGAAGGTCAAATCACTGTTCCTTAAATGTTCCAACTCACACCTGAAAAAAAAAATTCCAGCAAACCAAGGAAGCAGAACTGGAAGTAACTTCGGCTTCCAATTTTTGACCAAACATGTGGTAGTGCTTGCCACAGGTGTGTGGAGACCAAAACTGTTCCTCTACTGCAATTGTTCCCCCAGCCAAGCTGCAGTTCTTTGTCTCAGGTTTTCCAAAAAATGTTCAGGTGGCCTCTATACACGCAATTAGAATAAATGTTTCCCAATGTATTTTATTTGTAATGCATCCCAATTTTAAATACTGTATAGCAGAACTTTAAGATGCTTAAGGTCATGCTCAGGAGTGGGATTTCATTAGGAAATTCTAAACCCAGCACCTAATCCTGTGTAGAACACAGCACCTAATCCTGTCTGTGTAGAAATATCTGTTCAAACAGCTGTCAATTTAAACCAAAAATGGATTTAGTGCTAAGTAATCTCAAAGAGGATTAAATGATATTAAAAGGGAAAAGAAAATCTGTAAATACATGTCAGCAAACAATAAACACATCCTGTAAATTATGAGAAACACTGCAATCCTATTTTATTTCCAGATTTTGCTTGGAAGTAAACTGCAATGGTCTGATAAAATTTAGTTCCAAGGGTAGAGGTCTGCAGAGACACCTTGATCTTTTAGATTCATCTCACTTTGTTCTAATACATTATCTAATAGAATCTTCTCTAAATGGCTTATTTATTGATTACATGTTAATACCATCTTAGCCTAAGGCAAGTGTGAGAATCATGTGACCTTCCACATTTTGTTGGACTACAACTTCCACTGTCTTAACCAGCACAGACAATGATGAGGAATGCTGGGAATTAGAATAAAAAAATCATCTGGAGGACCTCATCATTCCCACCCCTGATCCAAGCCCCCTGGATGATGTACAGAGATGTGAAGGGCTGGAGCAAGAGGAGGGAAAATTCAAGGGGAGAAACTTCCCACCAAAACCAAACCAGCAAAAATAAATAAATAAATAAATAAATAAAGGGGGGGGGAATTTAGAGGAGTCCTTTGTGTGAAATGTTTTTTAAGGCAAGGTTTTATTAACTCAAAAGGCATGACTGTGTGTGAATGCCTTCAAGTTGCCTGTCAATTTATGGAAAGCCCATTAATTCTATAGGGTTTTCTTAGGCAAAAAAATAAAAATAAAAAAAAAATACTCAGAGATGGTTTTGCCAGTTCATTCCTCTGAAATATAGTCTACAGCACCTGGTGGCAATCTTCCATCCAAATACTAGCCAGAGCTAACCTTGCTTAGCTTCCAAGATCAGATGGAATCTAGTGCCTTTAGGGTATTTTGGCCCTAAAAAGGAATACTACAAACAATGTTTAAGACAATCTGCAGCCTTAGGCATTCCTGCATTACTCTGGATATATGCAGCATGCAGATCAAGATGTATTTCTACAATACGTATGGTTTCTCCTTTAATCATCTACTGTATACTGTTATAATAATAATAATATGCAGTTCAACCTCGCTAGTACTGGATACACTGCTGGCCTCACCATTAGGTAGACTAGACAGTTTTCCCCTCATGCCTTGTATGTTGAGGGATGGGGAACATGGGAGCAAAATTGAAAGGACAAAGCTATGTGGCCTGTCCTGCTCTTGCACCCTTAAATTTGCTGCCTTTTGGTCCAGTGGAGGACACTATTTCAACACCAACATTGAAGTAAGATTCAAGTGCCAGTCTGGCTAAAGACTGGGATATAAATGCTCTAAATAAGTAAATAAATAAATAAAGTACAATAGACATTTAATCACTTTCATCTTGCCATTCATTTTCCAAAACCCTCACTTTTTTGGCCAGTAGAAGCCACAAAACTCAGTGAAAATGGGCATTTGCCTAAAATGAAAGTATTCTAACACCAGCAGCCAGTTGGTGACATAAGCAAGTTTCTTTCATCTATGTTTTTTCTCTTTACTTTAGCAGTTGCAGAAGAAGGTATTCTCTTCCATCCTCCTCAATGACCAAAGTCTAGTCAGGAATCATAGTTTTGCTGTGACAGTCATCTCTTGAGTGGCCATTTTGTGGGGGATTGGAGAAGCCCTTAGCCTGATGACATTCTCCATCTTCCCATTCTCCATCAGCCACAGAATAGCCTTTCAGGAGAGTTACTGTAGCAAAACCACAAGTCCTGGGGGTGGTGATTGGGGAGCCATAGTGGAGTTCTGCTTACAGTACTCTTACATTTATGCTGGGCAATGTAGGCTCTCAGATGTCTGCCAGGAAAACCTCAGCAATAACTCATCAAATGAAGTTTCTTTTGTTATAAAAGAAAGGGAGCCAACAACAATCAGACATAATGGCAACCCACATCTATCCCATTGGGTGGTATATCTTAAGTTGAAGGAGTGCAAAGATTTGCTTATGCCACTGTAGATGAAGCATGATCTTAAGGTAGGGAGAGAAGGAGAGGCGGGTTGCAGACATCTGAGAGCCTACATTGCCCTATTTCATACCTACTTATGTTCTAAACCATGATTTGGTATACTATATTGTTAATTATATCTGACAATAAGGAATGTGGTATATATTTCCCATCTGAACTGGGGAGAATACTGATATCTAAATGTCATGTTATTTTTCTCTTCTTAGAGGAAAAAAAATCATTCCCACTTTTCAGATTACTTCCATAGAGGTATTTATTGTCTGAAAGTGACATGACTGATATTGAAAGGGTTTACCATGTGATGTGTGACTGATATGCTGTACAGTGGAAATGTTTACATCGTAGAATATGGAGGAAAATCTCAGCAAAAAACAAACAAACCAAAAAAAACCCTCCATCCCTCTATCAGCCATGGAGGAAGATCCCTGTGTTCTCTTCCCTTCCAAGTTGTTTTTGGACAATGGAGCATTTTTCTATACTCAGAAGCGACTTCCAATTACTTCTCATTTGAGTAAAAAGAGAGTCTATTCTGGCCCTAAAATGGGTCAGAAGAGTACAAATATCTGTTAAAATTACCTCTTGAAGTCATGGGAGTAAAGCAAGTACCTGTAGGTCATGGGAGTAAGGTAAAGTTTGAAAGTAATTACTTTCAAAAGTAGTTCTTTTTAACTTATGGAGGATGAAGTATGACAGACCCAGATGGGGCATACATGACCTCCAGTCCTTGAGGAGTTGCCCACCCTTGGTTTACAATCATAGTCAGTATTCTGATTGATGTAGAGTCACACTCTGAATTTCCAGAGACACAAAAGGCAAAGCCTGGTTTAAAACTGCTTCTCTGATTTCTTTTACTCTCCTCCTAGCACCGTGCTTCTAATAGTCAGAGTTTTACTCTCCTCCTAGCACCTTGCTTCTAATAGTCAGACCCCTCTCCATTGTTTAGCTGTTCAGAATGTAGAGTGATATAATAAAAATCAACTAGATATTCTCCATTCAGACCTAATGAAAAACAACAGAACAAACTATACCTTCCATGAATGTCCATTTCAGATTGTGATCCTGATTTTGATTTTCCAGCAAACTGTCAGGAATCAGACAAAACAATGGTTGAAATTGTAACTCCACACCTATTTACTTGGGATTGAACCCTGCTGGATTCAATGAGACGTATATGTGGGAAAGTATTACAAGATTGCACTCTGACCTGTCTTAATTTTTGTTTGGTGTAATCTCTGAAGTAAGTATCATAACTGCAAATATTCAGGAGACAAAAATATAGCGAAAAACATTTTTATTCTTCCAGCTGCAATGCCAACTTGTACTACCCTGATAATGTGCTCAGTTAGACCAATAATGCAACTGAATATACATTACAGATATGTATTACATTATATTAAATAATCTACAATAGTTTAACAAGCTGCTTCAATTAACCTCCAGAAATAAAATTCTGCACTGTTCATTTGGGGAATACACAATATTATCTCTGCTGCTTGTCACTGAATCTGCTAAACATAAGCAACATCTAATGGTTTCTGAAATAAGACTTGGTATATTATTTGGAATTATCTTTAATAGGATAATTGGCTATTCTATAAAATAAAGATTGTTGATTTTGTTGTTGTTGTTAACTGCCTTTGTGTCGATCTCAACCCATGGATGAGACATGTCCAGGCCCCCCTGTCCTCTACTGCTCTGCCCAG
>CM034710.1:101081734-101101736 GCA_020142125.1 Phrynosoma platyrhinos
TTCCTATGGCGAGTTCTGTCAGATAAGAGTCGAGTTTTCTGCCACCTGTGCTCTAGCCGTTGTCCAAACCGCTTCATCTTCCTAAGATCAGGTGTGTACCATGGCCTCCGATTAGAAGCGGGATGGCAAGGACGCTTGGGAGCGATCGTGTCGATAGCCCTGGTAAGATCACTGTTCCAAGTATTAACCAGAGCCTCAACAGGATCACTGGTATTCCCAACCATTAAACCCTCTAAGGCTTTCCGGAATCCAATTGGCTCCATTAGCCTTCGAGGGCGGACCAATCTAATAGGTCCACCACCCCCGGCGGGGCGGACATTGGCTCTCAGTTCCATCTTGACCAGGAAATTATCCGTCCATGACAATGCGGTGGTACTTACAACCTCCGCCCATGGATATTCCTGTTCCATACTGAAGACCACATCGAGTGTATGACCTGCACAATGCGTGGGCCCGTTGACCAATTGGGATAGGCCCATGTTTGTCATGGTATCCATGAACTCCAGAGCCGCACCTGTTAAACTGGTCTCAAGTGGAATGTTGAAGTCCCCCAGAACTAAAAGTCTGGGAGACTCCAACAAAAGCTCTGAGACCAGCTGTGTCAGCTCGATCAGGGAGTCTGTTAGACAACGGGGTGATCGGTAGACTAACAGAATCCCCAAACTATCCCTGGTCTTCAGGCTAAGGTACATACACTCGAAGTGGACCATGTTCCGGACAGGTATCCTGGTCAAGGTCAAGGGAAGAGCATTTTGAATTCTCACTCACAGTGCTCCAGTGCTTCACCAAACTAAAAAACACAGGATACCATAGGATGGAACCTCAGCAGTTAAAGTGGAATAATAGTGCTATAATTGTAGTGTGAATTGGACTACTGATGTAAAAGTTCTGAAAAAACAGGGTATAGCACTGGGAGTGCCCCCATAAAACTCAGGGTAGCTTGCCTAAGAAAACCCCATGAAATTAATGGGGTTACCATAAGTCAACAGGTCACTTGAAGACACATATACACAGAGAAACCTGTGGACACAGTGCCCATAAAACCAAAAGCAGATATGCACACCTCTTGTAGCAACAGATCCAGGTCTGCCCCTAGAGAAGAGATTTGAATGTGTTTCCCAAATGCATTTGTCAATTGCAAGGTGGGAAAGGGATGCAGACCTACACATGACTATTCCAAGCACTAATCACATGATTCAACTGCAGTGCCCTAGCTCCAGAGTAAAGTATCTGTTTTGCATGTGGAAAGTCCAACTCCAGCCTCAGTAGCTAAAGATGTGAACAAACTTTCCCTACTTGAAATCTTGCAGAGCCAGTGCCAGAGTAGAAAATACTGGTGTCAATAAATTGTATGCTTCATATACATAAATGTTATACAAATGTTATACATACTTATAAATCCAACTAGTTGGTAGTCCCATTTAGACTACAACTGTTGAATCAACAAGATAGACACTTTTTGAATTGCCATTCAGCAATTAAGTCAATAGGACTACTCCAGTTTGGACTTGCATTTGAATTTAGGCCTTAGAAACAGTAGTAATATTCTAACAACTAGGCAGAAAAATGGCAACCCTTGTTAAAGTTCCCTCCATAATTTTTGCATACTTGCTAATAACAAATTTAGTTGAACACTACGTTTAAGAGCATGCAATCTAATTAAAGACTTTATAGAAAGGGAACCCAAAGAAATAATGATCAAATATGTGTGGGGAAATGAAAGTCATTAAAACTGATTGCCATGATTTTTTAAAAGGTTCTAGTGCTTGCTTTTTATATTGATTACACCAATAAAAATTATAACATGATGTAATGTAGAGGGATGGGGGGGGAGTTAATGCAAATTGTCCTGTTTTATGCATTTAAAAAAACAATTAAAAAGCTATCGAAGTTACAAAATGATGGCAGTAATTAGAATGTGGAATTTCCTAACCCCAGTTGTGACTAAGAATGTTCTGTTTTTAGTAATTCTGAATAAGGTTAAGCAGCTTTGGTTGCAAACCATGTTTTCACAGCGATGTTTTTAATATACATGTAAGAAACTCTGGATATTATAAAATACTCATCATTGAGTTTGTATGCTGGTGCAAGCTCTCATGAAATGACTCAAGTGATTGGATGGAAATCATTATTTGTTCCCTGTGACTAAGGACTGAGATCAGATCACATCAGTGCCCTCCCTACAACTGATAACAGGAATTCCACCTTGAATCTTAATTAGAATAGAATAAGAAACCAGGCTCCAGTTCTGTGCATGTATAAGCTGATGTATATCATCAGCAGGGCTGGCCCTACCATTAAACAAGGTAAGACCACTGTGGAAGATTATGGGGACAGCAGATATAGCCTCAAAACTATTTCTTTATGAATTCTTAGGTTGTTCCTTTTATTGAAGAAAAGAACTGTCTTCTGCTGTCAGTACTCTACTCCCTCAGTTTCAGGGGTGGATACTATCTGGTTACCAGTGTTAAAATAAGATTTAATTGCCAGCACATTGGTGTGTGTGTGTGTGTATAGGTGCCTTCAAGTCACTTGTCTACTTATGATGACCTTGTGAATTTTGTAGGGTTTCCTTAGGCAGGGAATATTCAGAGATGGCCTGCCATTGCCTACTTCTGAAATGTAACCTGACACATTTGCCATTCCTTGTGGTCTCCCATCCATGTACTAACCAAGCCTGGCCCTGATAGCTTTCAAGATCATATGGGATCTAGTGCCTTCTGGGTTTAATTTCTATATATTTACAAGAATCTGTGCAAAAAAGCAACACATGGATTTGTTTCAGTCTGGTTTCAACTCACAGAATGGTATCAAAACAGCCGTGGTTGTCTGGAGTGACAACCTATTCCATGAAAGTAGGGGGAATGCTATCTTGTCAAACTTTATGGATCTTTCAACAGATTTCTGTATTATACATCATATTCTATAGAATTGTCTCTGCAGGATGGGAATAAGAAGCACTGTGCTGTAGTAGTTCTGCTTCAAATGTATAGGATCAGTTCCAAAGAGTGGAACTGTGGGATTCCAGTTTAGGCTCATTGCTCTTAAGCTGTAGCTTGTCAAAGGACTCCATCTCATCTATGCTGTTTAATACCTACATGAAGGAGCAGGAGGATAGGTCATTAAGTAGTTCTGGAGAGATCATAAGTAGTTCTGGGCTCTAGTTCTTCTTGTTGTTGTTGTAGTCAACTGAGGCCATACAGGTACTGATCCTTCTTACTAGCACTGCAACACACCTTTGATGGATCGGATCATATTCAGCCCTCTACCTACTAAGAGCATGGCTTGTGTGATGCAGTTCCCCAATTCACAGGTTTTTTATATCTTTAGCTTCAAAAAGATAATGTTTCTGGTTCTTTTTAAAACAACAAAAAAGTTACACTGTATACACTCGTCTATAAGTCTAAAAATGTATGTCCAAAACTTGACCCCAAAATCCCAGGTCAATATATTTACGGGTCACTATAGTAATGTGATAGCAGCTCTTTCAGATTTCCCCATGCAGTTTCTTTCTCTCTTGAGCCAAAGCAGAAATAGTCCTGGGTGAATGGTTGATACTGTTGTTTAAGTGTCCGTGGATGAAACTAAAGTTGAAATGCTAAAGAAAAAAGCCTCAATGAGAGTCCCTCTTGTCGCCCACACACATATGCACACTGAAGAAGCCTCCAAGTTCTACCGTCAACCTATCCATGGGTCATGGCAAAATCCATAATTTTGGCCCCAAAACCTACTGTCAACTTATACATGAGGTCGACTTACAATCGAGTATATATGGTATATATTTGAATTAATACAGAGAAAAACTTAAGAAACAGAATCAAGAACTGACACACTGACATTGATAAAAAAAAATCATAGCCTAGGCTTGTAGCACATCCTGCTAACAGACTATTGAAGGAGAAAACATTTGTAAGTGTGCTGAAAACAAAGAAGAATTTCTTAAGCATTATTAGAAAAGATAAGATTTTTTTAAAAAAAATTCCTATCCTAGTAATATCTTAATAATAAAATATTTGAAGGATACCAGATGTGGCACTTTTTCCTCTTCCTAATGGAAGATATCCACAATAATAGCAACTTATGCAACAGATCAAAATAAAAGCAACGCACTGTAACCAACAGATGAAATGATTGATGGTATCACAAAAATCAAAGCCATCCAGATAACAATACATACCTTCAGTACAAAACCTTCCCATTGTCTTTGATAAGGTCTAATATTAGAGGATTTTTTAAAAAGGCAACTCGGTATGTGTCACATTTTATATGGTGGTGGGTGAGTGGTGTTGGGACCAAAAACATCCTTATGTCTCAGACACAATGTAGACATGCAACAGGAAAGTCTGATTTGGGCTCCCAATAATTATATTGTCGTTGTTGTTGATCTGGGAGTCCAAATAATAATATTCCCCATGTTGTTGTTGTTGTTGTTGTTGTTGTTGTTGTTGTTATTCCAGTTTCCCACCTGTACTGAGACACAAGGTAGCTTAAAACACATGCAAAGTCATATTTAAAAACATGCAAAAAGTTATGCTTCAAATGTAACACCAGAGCTCTCTGACAGAGAAGGCTCAATGTCTCAGAAAAAAATACAATTCCAATGATTCCCTAGCACTGAGCCAGGGCAGTTAAAGTGGCCTCAAGCTGCATTATTTCTGGCAGTCTGTAAAGGCCCTGAGTAAGCTCATATTGGGAGATTTTGTGTGTGTGGTTGGATTTTTTAAAATAATTATTAGTAGCCTGCTTGAGTTACTTCCCAGGAAAAATGTGGAAAACTGCTCTTTGGAAAAAGGTTTATAACCCTTGGACCACACCACTGCAGAAATAATCCAGTTTGACACTGCTTTAAATGTCCTGGCTTAGTACTAAGGAATTCTGGGAACTGTAGTTTTGTGAGAGATTTAGCCTTCTCTATGAGAGAGCTCTGGTGCCACAATAAATTACAATTCCCAAGATTCCCTAGCACAGGGCAGTTAAAGCGGTCTCAAACTGGATTATTTCTGCAGTGTGTTTTGGACCCTTTACTATGATACAATTTACCCAACATATATCATCCTGCCAAACTGCTGCTACTTCTATGGGGCAGGAAGATGAAGAAGGTAAATCTTTATTTCCTTTCCCCACCTGTCAAGGTAATACCAGCCTTGCTGAGAGGGGAATGACCTATTTGGGAATCATTTTTAAAATTTATTTCTTGAATTTGTACCCTGCCCAAGACTTTATGGCACCACCACAACAACAACAACGGGGTTCCATAAAGGCTCAACACTGTCTTGGATAAATATTTATCCTGTCTTCAAATCAGTCCCAAGGAGCTAGAATGGAGGAGGCGAGGGGAAGGAGATTAAAAAGAAGGGAGGTCCTATAATAAGCCACCAACATCATATCTATTTTGGTGCTAACAAAATGATCAAACATATCACACATCAAACAGTGGAAATCGAGCAGTATTAATCACACTGAAATGTTTAAGTGGTGCTTGATATTGTGATAAAATCATATCTGGGATATCCATATTGCTTGTGTCTGTAGCATTTAGTTTATTAATCAGTTAAACTAATCACTTAGGATTAGACAAATCACTTTAATAAATGTCTGATTAATTAACATAGACATCAATCTTCTTTAATATTATTTTAAGGATAAGAGCTTGCAAACATTTTGAGGGAAAGAACCATCTTACATCAGGCATTGCTCTTCTTGCTGGGATGACTGTGTCTTCCATGTCAAAGGGACAGGGAATTGGATTGCTAATTCTACAATCCCCAAATAGTTTCACCACTTTGGATAGCTCCTTAAAAATTCAGATTAAATGACAGAATGCATTCAGCAGACCATTAAAATTGGTGTCACCAGCCACCAGTTTCTCATTGAAAATAGTGTTCCAATGTCAGGCGGGAAATGCCTCTTCTAAAATAATACCAACTATGACTTGTTGAGAACGTCACCTAAAAGCAAAGAAGATCTACTTTCTAGAATCTATTCATAAATCTATTTTAAATGTTGCATCCTGGCAGGCAAAAACAAATCATATTACCATTTTTCATGATACAAGAAAGTCATTGAAAACTATTTCAGGATTTACTATGTACAAAAAAATGTCTGTGGGGTTTTTTAGGGGGAGGGGGATTGCACAGAAAAAAAGATTTGGCACACAAAACAGAATTTTCTGTACAGAAATAATGTTTATTACACAGAAAATGCTGTCTTCTGCACACACAAAAAACTTGTGTGCTTTTCATATAGAGCAAGTCTGAGCTGTGATTATTTTTGCCTAGCCAGTTTTCTTTTCATCAGAGTTTCCTGACGTTTGGTAAATCCTTTTTTTAAAAAAACTATTTCCCCAATAGTTTTGAATATTCTTTCCATTCCTAGTCCAGATTTAAGTTGTAATGCTACCTACCCTTGGGAGTGGGGTGGGTGGTGGGTCTGCTATTGTGTGAGTGGCAAATCCATTAAAGATTTTACCATCATTCCTCTTGTAAATGCTTTGAATTGAACAGAGGTCTCGGGTTAGATCACCACCAACGCTCTCATTCAGCTGCACAAGGAACAGCAGTAAATTCTACAGTAAAATCTTCTACTCTGGTAGTGGTAAATCTCTCTGTTGCCCTACCTGGCAGGACTTCTCAAGAATCCAGTGAAGCTTCCTCTCTTGAAACCACAAAGATCCATCCTCAAAGGGAGAAATCTGCCCTCAGATGTTTGCTCCCAGTTATCCTGGAAGACTTGAGCTTCGTTGCCTCTGACACTAGCATGCTGAAACTGATAGAACGAAATTTCATTGGATTCAATAGTTGCAGAAAAAGTTGCAGTTTCATATTTTCTGAGGGTTGTTGCTATTAGATGCACCCTCACCTTTACCATCTGTCAATTTGTAAGGCATTCCAGATGTTTTCAAAAGAGAAAATGCACACCAAACAATGTGCATGTTTCAAAATATGAATGAGTATAATTGGGCATACTTTGAAAAATTCATAAAGACATACTGTAGTCAGTAAGGAAAAGCTGCATAAATAAATTAATTTCTCAAATAAATGTGGGTAACAAATTGCACAAATTTCTGTGTGGAAAGAAAAAAAATCTCACCTTGGTTCAAAATAAGGACAGGTAGAAAACACTGATGTAATTCAAAGAAAATTGGTAAAGTTGTAATTAAATACCACTAATTCTTCACAAAGTTTCATCTTGAAGGCAGTAATGACTAATTTCAGCACTATGAAGATGTCTTTAAGAACCACACAGTTTTTGGAGACTGTTTGCAATTCAGGAGTCATCTGCACAGAATGTGCATGAAGCTGTTTTGTGCAGAAAACATCAATTTCTGCATAGAGATTGATGTTTTCTGTATAGAAAATGCTGTTTTCTGCTCAAAACAACCATGTGCAAATTTGGGGTAGAATTAAGTCCTGAACTACAAAGATTTACCTCAGTCCAGGTGTCTTCTTATCAGGGTTTCTCAACACGTCTGACCATTTTCCTAATATTTTCAAATATTCTTTCTACCCCTAATCCCTACATTGTCAGATGAAAGTGGTGGAGAACTGGGATATTTGCCATGGCTGGATTGGAGAAACTTTGGTTCTGCAGTCTGATACAATAACCATTGTGCCACTACCTCAAAGCAGCTATTTGTGGTTGTTAGATATGGATTTGTTCTCCTTTGGAAAAATTTTTGCCTTGATTATTTCCCCCAAACTTCTCAAATGTTTATCTTTTTGCAGTTAATGTTAGCAACAACAACAACGGCTTTTGTGAACTGATTCCTTGCATGCATAATAATGTTTATTCAGGAAATATATGTCTAGCTTTCATGTTGAAAGGCCTATTGCACTTTCCCCCTGGGGCCTGTGAACTTGTGTCAGCAAGACGATGTTTGAGATTTTATGCTGTCAGCTGCTTCTTGACAATTTGCTCCTAGTCTTCATTTTACTAAAAAAGGATTGGAGGTCTTGTTTATAATAGATATATTGTGACTTCAAATAACACCCAATAGATGAGACATTTATATGTAGACCTTATCTGAACTGTGCCTGCAATTTATACTTATTTATCAAGTTGCTGCCACAATATTACATCAGCTCCTGACTTGCATGTTAAACTACTCATTCAAGCCAATCACTCACATGGGCTAAAGTGCAGAAAAGGTAGTGACTGTAACATTTAAAATATTGCATTTTGCTTTAGAGCACTGCATTCTCTTTCCAAGCACTCCTGTGAAAATGTTCAAAAATTTCACTCAAGATTTTCTCACCATTCAGTAAGTAGGAACATTTAATGAGCCAAATGGATCTGGGGAAACAAGTGCTATATTTCTTTTTAAATCCTACTTTGTCAGCTTTGGTGTAGTACTTTCAGAATGGATACTGATACTGGAAAGTAGTCCTCACACCACAGCTTTTAAATATACTGTTACTCAGACTTGCCTTGTTCTGAGGACTGGAGATTTATAGCAGGAGAATACAAGCAAAGTAAGAGATACTATCTATCTGCTGTCACTGACGACATGCTCAAGGTGTATTTACAACAACACTAAGAAAAGAATGGTCTAGGAGGCTCCAAAGAGAAGGCAGTGAGTCTCTTTCATGAGCAAGGCCCTTAACTGGTACCCAGTGATGCCAACCCTTGATGTTGGCCCAGCTGCACTTGAAATCTAACTCAGTTCCAACAAGCCTCTGCTCAGAAACTATCCACACAAAGGCAAACCAAAATAATATTTTGTTCTGGTTTCCACTATCCAGTACAGCAAATCTCCAGATTTTTTTATTTTTTGTCCAATGGCTGAGTGTACTTTACTGTGATAGATTTCAGGCAATGAGAGAAGCCTGAGAATAATTAATAGCTTGTTTTGTATTAGGGGAAAAAATCAGTTAATTTATGAGGCAATGGGAACTGGGAAGGTAAGCTGGCAATTGACCTTGGCCAAACCTTTTCTTACAGCCTAACATGCATTTCCTAACTACTTATCCAACATCCTCTGTGATATCTGTAGGTCATTAAGATCCAAGTATAGATCAGATGCAGCAGCAAAGGCAGCAATACACAGACATCCTCTTAATACTTTGATATTACTTCCTCTAAAAAAAATAAATAGAGATTACACTACAAAGCAGATGATGGTGTCAAAAAGAGTAGTGCCCCAACTGTTCATCAGATACTAGCAATTACGAATAATCGTCTAAAGTGAAACAGGAATTAAATGTATCAAGGGCATATTTTTTAATATATCAATGTAGTGTAGCTTTGATTGACAGGAAAAGATTCTGACAGCTTGTTTTAAGGGAAAGCATCAACTCTGATGTCCTCCTGAATACTTTTGAATGGATCCACCTTTCCTTCATTGGTGACAGCTTTGTAGGCTGACAGCTTCATAACAAAGGCAGTTGTTGGCTCAAATATCTGTCATTGATACAAGGGGATGACAGTACCTGGTACAGTAGAGTTTTCTTTATAAACTATTTTTACATGTAGACTTAGCAGATAACATCAAAACAGGAAAATTATATTATATAATGACTGAAATGCAAACAGCAGCAAGACTTGGGCTGATGACAGGATGAGGACACTTTTGCATATATGAATTTGCAAGCAATTTTGACAACCTGAATCATTATTATTGATTAAAAACAAATCACATACAGTTGTTCCTCTGGATTCATGGACTTGCCATTCACGGTTTCGATTACTCGCAAATGGCAAGCCTCCCTCCCCCTTTCCTTACCTCCTTTTCCGCACTGGCCTTTTCTTGGCTGCACGGCTTTGCAGTATCTGGCACAGCTTTCCCTTGGCCTCAGAGGCCTTAAAGCAGCTGCGCTGGCCTTGCCTTAGCCCCAGAGGCCTGGAGGCAGCCGGTGAGGCCTTGCCTTGGGCCCGGAGGCGGCCGCACTGGCCTTGCTGCAGCCTTGGAGGCCTGGAGGCAGCTGCATCGCTCTTGCCTTGGCTTGGTGGTGGCCAGCACAGACATTTCTCCACTGCACTGGCCTTCCTGGGGGCGGGGTAGGAGGTAAGGAGGAAGTGTTGGAGGGAAAAAAGGAAGGGGGGGGAAGAAATACTCAAATCTCATTGTCCCTAACTGCATTGCTTTCTTTTCTTTTTTTGTTGGTAAGAGTTGCTTATCTGAGTGATGAATAGAAACATTCCAAGATAAAGCATTAGATCCCCACTCTTCTCTCAAATACTCTAATAATAGCAAAAGTCAGTATAAACCTAGATGCTGTAGAGGTCTGTAGACATTGTAAAGAATACTTACCCATTTTCATTGCAGATCACCAGTCCAAATGGTTAGAATTACTTGCAGATGTGGAGAAAGATGAATGCACCCATACAAAAGCATGAAAAAATATATCCAACTTCTGTAGTTTAGAAATATGTGAACATGGAAACCATTTAACTCTGAAAGCTTCATGAATAAATTCCCTAATTGTCTACTAGATGACTGACGAATACAGTTTCTAGAAATTCCAATGTGAATTGAGCTCAACCCCACCTGTTGGATGAATGTTCCACTAGATTTCATATTCCTGAATATTTCAGTAGTTTCCTGGGCTCAAAAATATCCCCTCATCAAAATACATTTTAAAATCCCAGCCTCCTCTTATCTCTTTTGTTGACAGAGCTTCAAGCTTGGCTGATCACAGGGCCGTGGAAGTTGTGTATCTTGTTTTCAGTAAAAGTTTTGACAATATCACCCATGACATTATTTTAGATATGCTGGTAAAATGTGGAATAGATCAGTGATAGCCAACATGATAGTCCTTGGACCAGTTTGGTCCAAAAACTATCCTTGGTACTTTGGGGGGGGAAATTATCAGTCCCCCATATCAGATAGCTTGAGATGCAGAGAGCTAAATGGTACTACTCGTACTGATAGGTGAATCAATAGCTGATTGACAAAGCATGAAACCCAAGATTGCTGAACAATGGTTGCTGAACAATGGTTCCTCATCAAGTTAGGTTAAAGTGGGTTCTGTCCTGGGCTCAGTGTTGATCAACATCTTTACAAATGATTTGGGTGAGGGAACAGAAGGCATGATTGTCCAAGGTAAAGATGACATCAAACTGGGAGGGTAGCTAATACCTCAAAAGAAAGAATCAGAATTCAAGATGACCTTAAAAATTGGAGAATTGAACTAAAATTAATTTCAACAAGGATACATATAGAGTTATTTAACTCTGGTGGCACAGTGGTTAAATGCCTGTACTGCAGCCACCCACTCACAAACCACAAGGTTGGGAGTTCACTACCATCCAGGGGCTCCAGGTCAACTCAGTCTTGCATCCTTCTGAGGTCAATAAAATGAGCTTGTTGGGGGCAGTTAGCTTACACATTGTAAAATGCTTAGGGAGTGCTTAAGTGCACTGATAAGAGGTATAGAAATGTACTTGCTATTGCTATCACTATTGCTATTTAGCCAGGAAAAAAAATAAGATGTACAAATATAGGAGGGTTATTATCTGCCCTGAAAGTAGTCGGTGTAAAGGGATTTAGGGATTTTAATAGACAACAAGCTAAACACGAGCTAATAGTGTGTTGCAGTGGCCAACATGATTCTGGACTACATCTATACAATTAGATATCCAAATCAAGGGAAATAATAGTACCACTTATTCTGCTTGTTTCAGCTGGAGTACAGTGTCCAGTTTAAGGAGAAAAAAATGAAAGCTGGCATATGTCTGGAGAAGGGTGACCAAAATAGTAAAAGGATTGGAAATTAAGCCTTGTGAGGAAGAATTGAGGGAGCTGGGTATATTTAGCCTGAAAAAGATATGATATGATGATAGCCATTTTTTAATAATGGAAGGATTGTCGTGTGGAAGATGAAATAAGTTTGCTCCAGAGGATAGGATTGGAGACAATAGATTCTACTACAAGGAATATATTGAAGGGTAGCTGTGTTGGCTATGCAACAGAATACAACAGAATACAAAATACACAAAACAGCTTCAAATCTTCATGCATCCTCCTCCACTCAACAACAACAACAACAACAACAAACACACATGAAAGATAAAAACATATTAGTAAATATGTGCAAAAGTCATCTGCACTATGAACCGACCCATTTGTTTACCACTATTGTATGTCTGGCTTTATTCCTCCTTAGCTGGGAAATTCTTACTGACGGCAGTATCAAAGGCTGCTATTACTGAAGGTGTCTGGGGTATATTTCATTCCCAATCCTAATTAGTGGGTGAAGCATATTTATTTGGTTTAACTTTAATTTTTGAAAATGGAAAAAAGAAAAATGAAAAGGGGGAGGAGAAAAATAGTAAGGGATAGAATCCTGTTTTTCAGATGACACTATGAAAGCTAAGACTAATATATTTTCAAGTTTTATATTCTTCTTGAAATCTTTTTTGCCATTACAGGTGATATCTGAACAAATCCCACAACAGATTAATATGTATTTAACATTCTATTAAGCAGTATAGAAATTTGTTTTGCTAATGGTAAGATCATTCCTCTGGCAGCCAAACTTGAAAAAAGGAAATTATGCATTACAAACTGCACAGAAATTTTAAGCTGCATTGAAATGAAATAAACTTCCTTATTGCTGCTCCAATGTAGCATGAAAAATGGTTTTTATGCATTTGTATGCAGAATTAATTATGTATAAAAACACATGAGTGGAGATTTTACAAAATAGAGGAACCACAGAACTATCTAGAAAAGGTCTATCTACCCTAAATTCAGTGAAAAAATAAAATTGGAACTGCCTAGAAAATTTAAAACACATGAAGCCCACTTTCATCTTATCTCATGTCCTGCTCATTTCCCAACATATGTTACTGAAGCTGTGCGTTTATTTAGTTTTCATTAATTTCAACATTTCAACAGAGTTTCTGCTCAAGTTTGTAATTTCGTCTGTTCAAATGATACATACAGACATCCTTTCAGCTATGGTTCCACACTAGTTTATGAAACTTAAGAAAGTACAGCAGTCAACTACAGGGTTGCATGCAGATTAAGGGCTGATGCAGATTGGCTGTTTGGGGCAGCACAGAGCCGCCCCGGGAATTGGTGGATTGGGGCCGCGGCAACCCCACGCCATGAGGTTCTGTGGCTAAACAGGGACTGGAACCCTAGTCTCCAGTCACAGTCCAATGCTCAAAATATTATAGAACACTGGTTCTCATGATCCTCCTGATTGCTCACACCAAAATCTAGATGCAGCCCATTTATTCCTAGAGCAACTCAATCTGATTGCCCAATTCCAACATGCCAAAATAACAATATATTAAGAGTCCTGTGCATAAATAAACATCTTTGCCTTGTTCCAAAATCAGAGAAATATTTTTGCATAAGTCATGGGCTTTGCCCATTGCAAAAACTGGGGAATGGGGGAGCAGAAGTCACCAGGTGTGTCTATAAAATGTATAGATTCATTATAATTTTCACATACCAAATAAAAATGAATGTTGTATTGTATTCTTTTTATCTCTATTGTTGAGCTCAGTGATTAGCAGGATATATAGGCGAAGGAAGAGTCCTCTTTTGTTGCAGGTCTAAAGACTTCCACAGCAGCTTTGTTATCTAAACCCATGGCAAGGATATATACTTTTAATGTGAAGGGCTTTGTAGGTCAAATAAGATTTTTGTTACCACTTTTGGAGGTCACTATTTTGTTTGTGCATCAAATGCTGCCTAATTTTTTATGGGTTTGTCAAATGTTCACTACTAGCCCTTTTACCTGTCAAAATGAATATTGAGCAGAGTTTCCGAAAGGTTCTATCTTTTCAACTGTCTGTTTTCCACACTCAGTTGTCTGTTTTCAATTGTCTGTTTTTCACACTCAGCTCATGCATCCCAGTAACCACTGCCCCACCACTTTCTTATTTTCTTCAAACTTGTTTACTTATTTATGTATTTTATTTTATACATAACACTTTCCCCCAAACTAAGAAACAATGTAGTCTACAAGATTAACCAAATGACAGAGCTCAAAATACAAAAAAGTAGATTATAAAACAGAATTAAACACATGCAATTTAATTTTAAAAACATCAGTAAAGAAAATTCAGCAGCCACTCACTAAAATCCCCCCACTTTAGGAGCCAACCAGTGTCAAAAAGCCTGAACCCACTAAAGGAAAGGCAATGAGGATGGGACAGCTTAGCTTCCCTTGCGGGGCCATCTACAACAACCTATATTTTGACCTGCATTGACTATAATACATACCTGCACCAAGGAAATTCTAGAATGAAAAGACTCTAAGAACTAACTCCAGCAAAGTGTTGCTTAAAAAAATCTCACAGAGTGTCCTAACAACACAAATGCCTAGGGCCCAGTAATGAGAGATCCATGGTTCTTTTTGAAGAATTAGAAAAGAATGAGAAAACTGGGATCCAAAGAATGTAAACATGAGCAAATTTTCTAGGGGATTTGAGGGCATAACCAGAAAGGGAATAACGTTTCTGGAGGTATCAAGTCTTCAATTGTTGTTGTTTTTTAAATTTTAATTGTACCTGCTTATCCATGAGTTACTTCCATCTACCTTCCCCAACCTTTCCTATTTTTCTCCCACTGATCATGTGTCACATTCATTCTCATGCAACATTTCAGAAATTGATTCTCACCAATTTCCACTCAGCCTTTAGTATTCTTATTATTATTCAGGAGTTATTATCAAAGTGATAAAGTGCATTAGCAATATTACACCAGTTAAGAATTGTATTAGCAATATTACATCAGTTAAGCATTAAAATTATTTTGTTTTAATGTAACATTCCTCTTTCCCTCACTTGACCTCCGTTGAATCTATGTCCTGGAAACAATGGCTGTTTTTACTGATGGTGGCCATTTTAGCTAATTTTGAAAATGCAGAAACACGCTAGCCAAATACAGATACATTTCATTTCAGAAAATACTGAGTTAACTTAAATTTAACATAAGGAATGAGAATGAAAAGTTCTTGACGTTTGTGGATATCCAAAATAAATCATTTTGTGGAACTCCAAAATGAAATCGGAAAGCACAGGTATAAAACCTAGAAATTTGATGTATTTCTTTATTCATCTGGAGGGAGCTTGATTTCCGTTATGTTCTATAACTCTCTGGTCACCATCAAGGATTTTTCCATGTGATCCATTCTTCAGCTTTTAAGGATTCTTCCTCAAGACAGGCCAGAACAGACAGTGAAAGAAACACAATGTTTGGGAGAAAATCTATTGCATTTATGAAGACCATGAACCCACCTGAAAGTTTGATTCTTCAGGGACTAAGAGAAATGGTATGTGCTTATCCAGCTCTGTAGTCCAAGCAATTTCTTTATTTGAAAATACCATACTCCAGACCGAATGGATCTTCGCTGTTATGGCAATTATGATGCAAGTTCTCTGCACTGAGCAGTAGTAGGAGATTATTTCACCACTCAAATAACCCAGCTTACCTCTTCCGAATTGAAGTCTAATTTGGGAGATAGCTAGGTCTCATCACAAGGATTTTGCCACTGAAGCCACCAGGCGAGTCCCCAGCGTGCTTTGGCAGCCTTATTTCAGAACTGGGAGCTTTTTTAAATCTACATAATTCCCCCCCCCCAAAAAAAATCCACATTTTTCTGTGTAATACTTGGGGATGTTCAAATCTAAGAGGAAATGCTGCAAAGGAATATTTGTTTTCTCCTGCAGTGGGGAGAAAATTACCATAATTTTCATACATGTAAGAATGAAACAGTTAACGGTTTTGATCTCTAGTGGCAGCCTTCCACTCCTGTCTGCCTGTGTACATGCCGTGAAGGAGAGTGCTTTCTTTATGTCCTGGGGAATTCAAATCAACTGAAATTACAGCTCTGAGGTGATGCTGGTAGCGGTGTGGTGGTTGTTGCTGCTACTGCCACCAGCAGCAAATCAATTTATGGTGAGGATAGGGATCACCAACATAAGAGGGAGTCCATCAGAGAGCACTGTGCCAAGGACTTCCTCTGAGCACAGAACTATAAACTAAGGGCAAGCTACATATAAGCTTAATTATACAGCTTGCCTTTGAGTGCAAGCTTTTCAATTCACATATTGTTCCCATGATCCTGACAGGGACCACAGTGTGAAGCCAAAGATTAACCCCTACTTCATAACTCTTATACCATGGTTCCTTGTTGGCAACTTGGCAATTTATGAAAGGAAGGGGTTATACTCAAGAGCAAACAGGAGCAATTAATTTCCCATTTAACTTGCTTCTGAGCTATATTTCTGGATGGGGGAAGTAACTACAAGCTCTCAAAAATATATTTTTATTGCAGCTAAAATGGGACAATTCACTCCCTGCACTTAACAGCATTAAAGTCATAACATACTATTTTCAAACGAAGAAAAAAAAGAGAGCAATTTTGCAAAACACTTCAATAGATTTGTCTTATCAGTTCCATCGTGTTTAGCAGCTTAGGGCTTCTTTCAAATAAGAATTGTTTTATGTGCTGACTCAAGGTCTGAAAATCCAGCTAGTCTTTTTATTCATGCTCAAAAAAGAAAAGAAAAGAAAAGAAAGAAAGAAAAGAAAAGAAATAAATGCAGTGCAAAACTGCGATGCAGCAAGATGAAATGCCTTTAACGCCTAAGCACCAACTGCATGGACAAAAAAGATATGTAAGCATGTAAACATTATAAAATACCTATTTATCAAGGCAGATTTATTTCATACAGTGAACTTTCTTGAACAAAGTGAAATGCTATGCCCTTGAAATAATAGGCTGGTCCATGTATAATATAAAAGAGCAACTACAAGTGAAGCCTTGAAGAATGTTTAATAATAAGTGAGCTAAGAAAAACATTGATTGTGGGGACAGTTCAGTGACAGATTACATCCAAGCATCATGTTTTGAGAATCACACAAACTTGTAAACATAAGCTCCTAGCCAAACACATACCATGATCATACCCTATATGTGCAATCTGGCAAGGCATGAGAATAAAAATGTTTCTGTTTTAATTTTGAAATTACATTCTCTGAAGCCATTTCAGGTCAAACCCAGTATCTGCATACCCTTCAACATTTCCCAGATGAAAGTGAGGACACGTGTAGTCAGGCTACAACAGAGTGTGGTTAAGATGGCAACAGTTATTAATAAGAATAAGAGAGGATGCAGCAGTTTGTGTTTGACTGAGCCTTCTGGAAGGGCAAGATTCTGTTCATCCTGTCCCTCCCATTGAATTAAAGGAGTGCGCTTGGAACTCAGTTTGCAGCCACTGAAGCAAGCTGATGACAACAAAGGAAAGTGGGAGAAAGAGAAAGAAACTGGAACATTTTAAAAGCAGCTGTAAAAGCAGGACAACAGATTATTAATCAGGACTGATCCCTGCCAATTGGGACAGTTGGAGGGTATACTTCAGTTGCCATTGCTGTATCCAATACAGTCTTGGGATTTGTAATGTAAAAGTCATTTTCAATTATCAGACATCAATAGCTTAGAAAGAAGGCTATGACCAGACTGTGCGCTGATCACAGTAGCTAGCTTTTTATTACAAGAGGTTTGCACCTGGTTAGAGGAACATGCAGTCAATGGCTTGTCCCAGCTAAGGCCAATCCTCCCCCATATCCTCATAGCATGTAGTCTAGACAACACAGGACTCAATTTCCAGTTCTTCTGCAAACTGTATGGATGATGTTCAGCCAGTTCAGCACTGAATCCACCATATGCCCCCCTTAAGCTCTGGTGGTGCAGTGGTTAAATGCCAGTACTACAGCCACAAGATTGTTAGTTTGATCCCAGAGTATTCCAAGGTTGACTCATCCTTTCATAGGTTGGTAAAATGAGTACCCTGCTTGTTGGGTTGTAAACCACTTAGAGAGTGCTGAATTCACTGATAAGCAGTATAGAAATGTAAGTGTTATTGCTATTGCTATTAAGCTATTTTTTTTTAAAAAAAACTCACATTTTGGTCTGGTTGTTCTGGAGTCCTACAGAGCAACAGCAGGGGAGTATTTGCAATGTGTCCCACTGTGCCTTCTGCTGCTGTGAGTCACATCCTCTGAGGTCAGAACAAGGCACACAGCCGTGAGATTAATGCTGAGTGCCTCCTTTCAGCCCCAGAGGTCGTGACTCACAGCGGTGGTTGAAGTGGGTAACACAGCGGAATGCATATGCAAACAGTTGCCCACTGTTGCACCGGTGTGCCTAGGTAATAGTGGGACATCAGGGCATTTTCGGGCCAGAATACTCCAGGTGGCTCCCAGAGATACTACCTAAATCTTAAACAGGAAACATGCTTTCCTTGAAGTCAGGCCTGTATAAGGTCTGCAGTTAAGTTATTTGGGATGCAGTGCACTAACATTAAATATAACATAGAAAAACTTGTTGCTATTGAAGGGCATTGCTAAACAGACGACTATTTACTCAATAAATGTGATTGGGGGGATGCAGACGGGAGGCCATGGGCCGCCCTGTGAACAGAGGATTGGGGCTGAGGCTGCCCCACACCTCAGCCCCAATCCTCCCTTCTTCCTGCCCTGGAAGGAGCACTAAAATACTGGTCCTTCCAGAGCCGGCAGAAGGGGAGCATCAAGAGCCACCACGTGGCTCTTTTGCACCTCTTCCGGCGCAATGCGTGATGACGCTGTGCCAGGAGGATGTATTTGGGGTGCGTGCCATGCGTAACGGCGTGAGCCCTGATGATGTCCTCAGGGAGGGGTTGAGGTGGCTGCCGTGTGGCTGCCCCTCCCCTTCTGTGCCTCCAAGATGGCGCTTTGCACTGTCTGCAGAGGCCCTTTGACAGTAGTTTGGGGAGTCATTAAAACAATCTGGCTGAAATTTCTAAATCCCCTTCTCTAAATTGCAAATCTCAGGAATTCATAGGATGTTGTGACAACTAATCTTAGGGCTATAACTGCATAGTGTGAAAAGGCCCCAAATCTCAATATATCTGCAATGGCAAGATTTTTCACATCCCTCATTTTTTTTTCTTGCATTTCTGAGATAAGAGTGGCAACCCATGAAGGAAATGTCTAAAGGATTTTCTGGTGGTATCTATATTAATATAGCGTTATATATTAGCCAATGGGGATAGAAATATCATAGATACAGAAATATATTTCTGTATTAATATAAAAAACTTTTCAATTGATCATGGGCTATTTGAAGTAGATTTTAGCCCACACTGAGAGAAACCAAAGAGAATTTTTGTCTTGAAATCTTGTTATGACTGAATGCTGATTAAGGGTACATGAAATGTGAAGGCACAGGCTAAACATTCCCCCCCCCCAGCAAATTTTTGTTCTATACAGAATATGTAATCAAAACTGCAACATTATACCCACTGACAGCAGTAAAAAAAGTTAGACATGCTGGTTAAAAAAAGCAGTGAATTAGCATTTTTGACATCTCATTCAGGTATTTACCCAGACAGTGTCAATTAATGTCACTTGCTAAACATTTTTCTTGTTCGTAACCACAGAGGCCGGCACTACATTTCCTTGTTATTCCCAGGGGTCTTTTGCACTCATGAGTATTTAAAATTTTTATTCTCATGGAGATTTCTCAACTTCTCTTTGTTGCCAAAGTGTGGAAACAAATATATATTATGTACTACATTATCACTCTCATGAATATTCTTGTCAAAGGCTTTAATGGCTTCCTAATCTGTATCTGATAATCAGCATTATTCAGAGATACAGTGGGCCTTGGTGTCATACCAGATAGATAGACTCGATCAAGGAAGCCACAGCCCTGAGTCTGCAAGACTGAGCGGGGCCATTGATGCAGGGTGATTCGGAGGTCTCTCATTCATATTGTCACTATAAGTCTAAGATGATTTGACAGCAGTTAACAACAGCAACAACAAAAAGTATTTTTTTTTCTTCTGATTCTAAGGTATTTTCTTCGTATAGTGTTTCTAGAAGATAAGAGTTTGATTTTGATGCAATTATTTTTGTGTCTTACTTGTTTTGTCCTTGTAATTCTTTTTAATATAGCTGAGGTCCAAAATAACTTCCTGTCCTGTAAGTCTAGACTCAACCCCTTTCCCCAAAAAATAAAAAATAAAAATAGAGTTTTCAGCCAAATTTATATAACAA
>CM034710.1:101128250-101139098 GCA_020142125.1 Phrynosoma platyrhinos
CTCATTTCCACTTTATTATCGCTTTCTGGCCCACGTGTGATAACATCTATAGTTGATTCATCCAAAGTTTTGGAATCTTTATCTTCAGTTGCAATGTGTACAATATAATTATATATAAATATATATATATTTCCAACCATCTACTCCAATGTCTGCTCCAAACAACTCTCCAACTCTCCAAACAAACCCAACTAAGCCAAATGTGACCAGTCTCTTGGTCCATTTATATAGGAGGTTGGCTGTGAGTCATTATTCAGTGCCATATAGCATGATGCAACCTTGCTGTACCTTTGCCTCATGCCATGGGCTCCTGACTCAACACAAAAAAAAGAAAGAGGGAAACAGAAAAAGCTATAAGAAAGAGTAGGAAAAGAAGATCAATAAGTATGATTTCATAACTGCCAATATTTCACAGATGAAAACATGAACATATATGATTAAGCAACATCACAGTGTTGTCAAGACAGCAAAAATTACTAATGACAAAGTACACACAAGCTAGAAGAGGCTGCATCAGTTTACTTTTGCCTGCAGGGAAAGGAAAGTTTCTGTCCCTACTTTTCTCTCCTCTCCACTAAAATGAGTGCAAACTAGTGTTGTGACAAATCAGATGTGTTCTTCTCGTCCACTGAGAACTAGATGCGATTTTTTTAAACCAAAAATTGTTTCAAACGTGTTGGCAGAGGTTTAAAGAACATTCCTCAGCTTGAAAATACTTGAAGGCACATAAAAAGGAAAAAAACACACATTCTCAACAAATACATTTTGATTGCAGCCCCAACAAGAAATGGTAGTCTTGGGGGGACCCCTCAAAGACGATCCACTCCAACCCCCTTCTGAAGGAATACATAGGAATACATAGGATCCTAGAGGACATGTAGTCTCACCCCCTGTCCAACATCAAGATGCAGTGGAGGATGTGATCCTAAAGCAAACCTATCACAGGGATTTCTTGGCATAATGGGGAGTTTTGCCATGGGCTGCCCCTGAGGCTTGAGAGAGTGTGACCCTCACAGAAGAGAAGAAGGGGCGGGGTGGGGTGAAGTGGCAAATGGCAATGTTCTTCTGCCAAGTATGAATTCTGCCATGGAAAAATCCTAGCATTGGAAGGGATCCCAGAGGTCATCTAGTCCAACCCTCTTCTAACATGAAGGAATACCTAGGATTCTAGAGTTGAACTTGGAGGCTGAGAGCATGTGATTTGGCAAAGCCACCCAGTGAATTTCTATAGTGTTCTAATCCCAGCCAGCCATGTAAATCCACAGGGTGACCTTGGATAGGTCACAATCTCTCAGCCTCAGGGACATTCTGAAATCTCTTTCCAAAAAAACCAAAAACATCATGATGTGTTTGTCTTAGGATCACCATTAGAGAGTGAGTGTGCAGAGAGAGGTTTGTCATGCCCTGCCTCTGAGGCTGAGAGAGTGTGACCCTCACAAAAGAGAAGAAGGGGCGGGGGTGGGTGAAATGGCAAATGTGCTTTTCTGCCAAGCAGGAATTCTGACTTGGAGAAATCGTAGCAATGAAAGGGATTCCCAAGGGTCATCTCGTCCAACCCCCTTCTACTAGGAAGTAATACCTAAGATTCTAGAGTATTTATTTATTAATTTATATCCTGCCTTTAGCCTTGGCCATCAAAGCGGCTTACATCTAAAATCAGATACATAAAATAAGCCTTCCAATAACAATGAACCAATGTAAACTAACACAATTTACTTCCCCCATTAAATATACATTAAATTCAGTCTCAATTAAAACTAGAAATTAAACAATAGACAAAATTAATAATAATTAATAATGGCCATCGAATTGTCAGTTGAAAGGTCCTGGCCCTTCACTTCATTTGCAAATGATTAAAAAACAAAATTCTTACTCATTGATCAAGAAGTTTTAATAATTTATTCTCCTTAAAAAGCTTACAAAATCTTTGAATAACAGATATTTTGTGTGTTTATCAAATTTTGATGGCAATTCTTTACATCACTAGTGCAAACTACTTCTGCAGTTTGGAACAATGGAAGTAAGCTGAGGACAAAGGGGGAAAGGGGGAGAGAGAACTGGAACATCTTAAAAGCAGCTGGAAAAATGGGACAACAGAGGCTTAGTCAGGATTGTCCCTGCCAAATCATGACAGTGGGAGAGTATGTGATTTTCTAGTAAAGACATATAATCTGACAGTGTTGATAGAATTGTATCATATGTAATATTCAAAGGTTGGGAAAATCAAAACAATTTCCCTCCCCAATATACTGTGCTCCAACATGAGCTGAATTCTCCAAAGCACTAATTTTCATGTTCAACCCAGAGCTAATAAATCTATGGCTAAAATCCTGAACACGCTTCTTAGGAAACATATAATCAATAGGTCTAGAAACTTGGCTCTACAACTACAACATATTAAGATGGCATTAGCATAAGCAGGTAGAGTGGTCTATCACAAATAAAGATGTAATTGCTGAATCTTCCCACAAGTTAAAACCACAACAAATGCCCCTGATTTGTTATACTGATTTTTGTTCTTCACATGCAAGTAGGTTTCTCCTGCTTAAAAGGGGGCATTTTAAAAAAGGATACCTAACCCAACACACCTATAGCCTGGAGTATATGGCAGTCAATTCAAAGAAAGAAAACAAAAGAAAACAATGTATTTGCATGAAATATCTATTGGGTAATTCATTTCAGAGGATGGAACTGGCAAAACCACTTTTGACTATTCCTTGCCAAAGAAAATCCATGAAATTTATAGTGCCATCATAAATTGACAGGCAACTTGAAGGCACACATACACAAGTTATAGATACAAAATGAGATGGAATTGTCTGCATTTCATGCTGCTGCTGCTGTTGTTAGTAGACACCATTGCACTTCTAAATATGGATACATGCTTAGAATTGCCTTACATATGCATTACTACTGGATGTGACAGGCCTAAACTCTGTTTAATCCAGGCCTTTATATTAACATACGTTGTACAAGCTTTTGGTCTTTGAAGGCAATTTCTAGCCTCTAATGATGTATAAATAATAAATGACATACAAAAATATGTTTGACCCTCATTCATAATGCCTCCAGCAAAAGAAGATTAGTCCAACTGACTTCAAAGGCATGTATGTACAATGCATAATATGCACATACACATTTGAAAGATTTCAGTGCAAATTAAAGAGTTTCTCGCATTTTTACAATATTCTTTCTTCTAGCTTGGAACCCAAAATGGCATATGTAGGATTTCCATGCACTTTGACATCTAGGCTTGAATGTCACTTAGCTAAAACCCACTTCAGTCCCTCACCTCTATTGCTCAGATCCCTCTGTAGCTGCTGCCACCACTATTTTCTCTATTTCCCCCGTTGTTCTGGCTGATCCATTCTCCTCCCCTGCCCTGCAAAGAAGTGAAATGCAGGATCTTCACGAAGTCCAATTAAGAAGCAAGAGACTGGCCTGGGAGAAGCAAAAGAAATTAACATACGCTCCAACATTTCACATCTGAAAACCGGGACATATGTGGCCCAGCAATGTAAGAGGGTGGTCAAGATGGCAAGAGTTATTAATGAGGAAGAACACACAAGCTAGGAAGGGATTGCAGCAGTTTGTTTTTGCCTGAGTCTAATGGAAAGGACAAGTTATTATTATTTATTATTATTAAGTTTCTGCCCCTCCTCCTCCCATTGAATAATTAATTGAGTGCAATTCACTTTCACATTTTGAACTCAGTTTGCAACAACTGAAGTAAGCTGGGGACAAAGGGAGAAAGTGGGAGAAAGAGAGAGGAGACTGGGACATTTTAAAAGCAGCTGGAAAAATAGGACAACAGAGGATTAATCAGGATTGTCCATGTCAGTTTGGGACAACTGGGGATATGAAATAAGCTTTATTGAATATTGAAGGGCGAACATCTAAGAGAAAGACATTACTTGGGATAACTGTCATGTTGTGTAGAGTGAGGTGGTAACTATACTTGGCAATATATGTCAGAATCAAGGAACCCAACTCCCAAAGTATCAACAGTAAGTCTTTTGTGGTGAGTGAAAACAAAAGAACTTTATTCAATGCACAAGAATTGAAATGTCTAGTTAAGCATTTAAGCTGGAATTACCTAAAGCTGGCCTCAACAACATATTAAAACACTAAAATAGCAAAACTCCTCCCCTACAAATTAGTGCGCAAAACTATATTCCCAGCCACTATTTCTAACGGTCCTACTATCATCCATCTATCCCCTAGTTTACATACTAAAGCATACCAGCCTACAAGTTCACTAAGCAAATGGAAAAAGTACCCCCACGCATGCCATTCTCTGGCTAGCACAGACAACCCTCCTTCCAAGGCCTTGAAGATGAAACCATGTCAGCCCATCCTCCCTTCTAGCCCAACTGGCTATCTCATACCAGCCTATGAGTCCCCCAGCATGAAAACTAACAAAACCATTATCCCCAATATTCTAATAACACATTCTATTCCTGACAGAACTAGCAGGATCTGACATATACTAGGGAAAAAGCTGGAAGAGAGGTAGCTGGGAAGGCAATGAAATCCACCTGAGAATATTAGTTGGCATCACAGAGGGGACAGGACAAACAAGAGAAGACGTATCGAAGTCACCCTAATTGTCTGAGTCTACCACTAGTGCCTCCTATAGGCTTTCTTGATTTTTTTTTCTTTTTTGTGCAAAGAAATCCATATATTTCCAAAACCAGAAATCAAACCAAGCAGTGGGAGAGTGAAGCAACACGCTGGCAGAACTATGTTGTTGCATTCTGTTTATTTTTGTTTTTTAAGAAGAAGAGAAAGAGTTCAAACACCTTTCCAATGTTTGGGAAGCTGATGCTTGAAAGGTAATAGCAAGATTGTCCTGACACCTCTCTGCTTGTCTTCATACTCAGTCTACCAAGTAGTGTTAGAAATAAAAAGGAGTTCCTTTTTCTATTTAAAATAAACACAGTCTTGCATAGATAACAATAACTAGACAAGTACTAGGTCAGATGTAAGGGTATATATAATTGATCACTAATTTTCTTCTCAAAGAAAACAACAACTAAATTTAACCATTTTCTTCCTGCTGTGAGAAGGACTTTGAAAACCACACAGTTCTGCACAAAATTCATACATGGCTGTTTGGCATAGAAAACAGCATTTTCTGTGCAGAAAATATCTCTATGTGGAAAGTATGTTATTTAAACAAAAAACACCAAGTTTAACAAAGAAAAATATATACACAATCACACTTATGAAGACGATACTCTCATCCCAAGATTTCTCCTCCTTAACAATTGAAGAAAATGTACATATATACACGCACTTTTCAAGACAGTACTTCTATGACTTTTAATGACTTTTAAGAAGAATGAATACCATGATATACCGAAGTCTGATCTTCACAAACATCAAAAACTTAACAGGCAATTGCTGTGTATGACCAATGCTAAAACCTTGTGAAGAGTGTAAGGAATTTCAGAATGCACAGTGTGATTCATATTATTAAGAAACATGTTTGTGTTTGTGTGCATGTAATATTAAAACAGCAGTTAAGATTAGTGCCTGCCACAAATTGTGTATTCCTCAAAAAAAGACTCTCCTCAACAATAAAAGAAAATAACAAAATGAAAAAGATACTGTGCCAATTTTATATATACCATGTGCTACCAGGCATGAAAACAATTGGGAACATCAAAATAATCTGCACTGCAGTTCCATGACTTCAGGTGAAAGATACACAGTGGGTGCAGATAAATGCTTTGAATAACACGCCATAGAGACTTCTCATGTGTATATTAAAATGGGACAGTGAAGAACCAGGTGTGGGAGTGGATACTGTGAGAAAATAAACACCATGCTAAAATAATTGTGTCTGAAGGAGGTTTGCATGTTTAGAGATTCTCATTCATAGCACTGTTAGTTTTCTCATTCTATTCTTGACTACACTGATAAATAGCAAATGGTGCCTTCATGCAGAGTTTATTGAATTTTCTGCCTGAGAATGTATTTTATAAGTGATCTCTATATGATGTTCTTTTTTCCCCTCCCCGTATTTCTTAGATTGGATAATACTGTAAGCATATAGCACAGATATATAATGATATATGATATATAAGATCCACACCAATACAAATAACTTGTGTTTGCACTGAAGAGTTTTTAATTCCCTTACAGTTGTCATTTCAGGATATCTGCTAGCTTTTGAATGTTTGGTAACTGTGCTCAAAGATATGAAACCAACATTACTCTTTTATTTTATTTTAGTACATAGAGAGAGATCTTGAATCACCTTTGAGACTAACTGAAAGAAAGAAGTTGGCAGCATGAGCTTTCATACACTTCAATCTACTTCCTCAAATGCATCTGAGGAAGTAGACTGAAGTCTATGAAAGCTCATGCTGCCAATTTCTTTCAGTTAGTATCAAAGGTGCTACAAGATCTCTCTATGTACTGATTATATAGACTAACACGGCTATATCTTTGAATTGTACCCTTATTTTATTTTAGTTGTTTCAGTTTATCTTGATTTTTGAGTCAAAACAGGTTCGGTGCACTTTCTCAGAGATCCATTCATCTAGTTCGATTCATTATTATGTTGTTGTTTTAAAAATGCTGCATACAACTTTTGGGCATTCCTATACGAAATGTTTCACATTGATCAAGACAGCTTTAGACAAAGTGAAGCAATTGCCTTATGCAGCAGGGGCTCAGGCACAGCAGCACTCATCTTTTGTTTGCCTCTGTTTGAAAGGAGAGAGTTGCTCATGTGGTCTGTCCTGCTGCCATCAGATTCAGTGACATCAAAGTATAAAGTTCACTAGCTGGCCAAACCATGTGTGTGTGTGTGTGTAAGAGAATGGGAGACAAGTGTTCCATCTTGTCCTTTGCTTCAAGCATCAAAATACCATCAGCTAGCCCTGACATCAATTTTGCCACCTAAACCAGGGGTGGGAAAATGCCCTTTTTGTGTCCCCTATGAAGCACTGGAGGGTAAAAAAGCTCCCAGATGCACTTTATGACACTTATTCTAGACCAATAAATCATCCATTGTAACTCTGCTTGTGCATATCAACTATGTGGCAAGCTCATTTTCATGGGTTGTTAGTAAGAGAGAAAATTATTTTCCTTCACACACTTTGTATTGTTGTTCTTCACTCTGTCCTCCATCTTTATGGTTTTTGGAGGACAGGAAGCTGGAAATATCTGCTCAGAACCTATGGAGCTCAATGAGGAAGGGAGCAGGGTCCCATATGAAAGTCAGCTATTGGAAAGGCTCCCATATCTATTATTTCACAAGGAATCAAAACTCTCACAGTTTCTGCATTTTTCAGGTTTTAATTATGACCAGTTGTACATGCTGTGCATAATCACTGACTGTATGTGCTGTGCATAATCGCTTAGATTTCATGGCACTGAAATATTTCGTTCTTGACAAGTACAGTTAAGCATACCAAAGGTTCTGTATTAAAAACTTTGCATATCAGCATATTTGGTTCTCTAAGGTTAGCCCAGGCATGACCAGTAATGTTGAAAACTGAAGACTGATGAGATTGGTAGTCATATTCCTTGTTAATGGCCTCTACTGCCTCCGCTGAACAGAAATCAATAAAACTGCACAAATTTACACTAGCTGAGGAACTTGCACACTTCACGTTTCAGCTTTTCTTGGCTTAATAAGACGATTTCTTAACAAGAATTAAAAGCAGGATGCACATAAATGATTCTAGAAAGTAATATGACTCAGCTTGAACAAAGTTTTGGCTTCTGTGTGTCAGAAAATGGCCCCTAGCACAGAGACACACTGTGAATAATTTCAAGGCTCAATGCATAAATTATTAGACTGGTTTTGTTGCTCCTTTCCCATGGCCAACATCCACTAGTCAAGTATGACCAGCCTGTTGCAGGTACTTCTTGGGTAACTTCCCACTCTCTCTCAAGTTCACAATTTCATAGAGGGATGAGCTACAGATAATATTGCATTAAAGTCCTTCATCACATGTGTATGTGGCTTTATGGTAGCTTGAGTGATGCTTTCAACAAATCTATCATTTATAAAACCTAAATTTACTTCCCTACCCCACAACCTAACCACACATCCAGAAAATTCAGTGTTTGGTAAGTTATTTTTAAAAAGTAATTCATTTATTATAATGCTATTCACATGTATTGTATGAAAAATGATTTGGGATTTTATCACATGAGGCTGCCAAAGCAGAATTATAGAAGGATAGTAGTTTCTGTGACTATACCTTATCACATTACACTCTATCTGTTCTTGTAGCTGCTTCATCTTCCATGCATTTCTGGAGCACTTATTTCATTAACAGACAAAACCTGTCAGTGTCTCCCAAGCATTCTATTTTTCCACTGTGATAGGTTCCTCTTGCTGCAGTTCCAATATACAAACAGTCACATGGTGTAAATCAGTATGATTATGCTCTCTCCCCTTCTTCCTCTCCCCCTCACTATTCCCAAGCAGGTTATTTTTCTTTTCTTTTTCTTAATTTCTTTTCTTTTCTTTTTATTTAATCAATTGCTGTGATTGTGCAATTGAAAATAAATAAATAAATATAGACCAAAAGGCATAGTGGGAAGGACAGAGGGAAAGAAGATGGGTTATTAAGGCTGATGCGCAGAGGACAGAGCCCAGGACTATAGTAGCACTTTTGAAGAGCTCTATGAAAACAAGTATGTCTGCATTTCCTCCACTAATGTGATTGTGGCATCTTAGCAGCCTGGTGTGATAAAATCCTTATTGACAATATCAATATATGATGGAAAAGTAACTTGCTACATTACTCACAGCAATGTTCATTACTTATTTGCTAGTTTTGGGTTTGTTTGTTTTTTATCAAGATTAGGATAAAAGACTGGTATAAAACTGGATAAACTCCAGTCAAACTGCCTCCAAAATACCTTAAAAGGAAACTAGTAATTTTACTTATTATACCATAAAGTAGCTCTGTCATCACTCATTTGAAATGCAAGTTTCTACTGTTCTCATTATTTTAAAAAAGACAATTTGTTACATACCATTTTAAAATATGTACTACAAAATAGTTGCATTACTTATGTCCCACCACCTCTCAGCTCTTAGTTAATCTATTGTTGATTCACTATACCACCTAAAAAGTATACTTGACCAAAACCTACTTTCTAGATAAGATAAGCATTTCAGAATTCGAACTCTTTCTGCCCAATATGTTTTCTTCATAATGTTACTACCATTAACTTTATAAGAATGCTGCTGTCATTTTCCTATTTCATACTGCAGCACCCTATAGAACTGCAGCACTCAGATGAAAGGCAGTGAGCAAAAGAAATTCAACACTGTCTACTGAACTCTGATGGCATCACTATTCCACAGCACATTAAAACAGAAAGGAGGGTTTCTCCTTTGACAAGTGGAAGGCAATGAACTGAATTGATATTTGGTCAGACAGGTTTAGATCAAAGTCTAAGGTGAACTGGCTGCAAGTCCTGAGAACTGTGATTAGAAAAACGCAATATAAAATATGCATCACATAAGGACCTGAGTTTTCAGGATAAACCTTCAAAGTATTATGTAAATGAATAGCCTCTGCCTTAGCCTCAGAGAAGATGAACTTCTTCAAGATATTTCCCACCTCCCCAAATCTACAGTTAATTCAACCAGGAAAAAATCTCTCTCTTGGACCTTTAAACTTCAGTGAACTGTTGTTTCCCATTCTTCACATTTTGTTTCACAAAGAAAACACATCCTGCAGGCCACAAACCTGACCAAAATATTGTCTTTGTATGTTTTGATATATGTGTACAGTTTGAATGTTAGCATAATTTTATTCAGATTATCATCGGCAATCCAGCAAAATGTAAATTGCTTGTATTCTCCTACAGTACAGTGTGTTTTAGTGCAGCTGTCTTCTTTTGGACCAACTCAAAACCACTAAAATTCACAGCACAATTAAATAATACATAAACACAAGTAGGACATACAACAACTTGTTTCAGTGCTGAATGTTATTGTTCAGGATTCTAGCCAGTTATGCTGGCCTTGAAGTTATTTTATTTCACTAACCCCCCATTTTTTCCCCAGATTCACCATTTGGGTGAAATTTAAAAACAAACAAACAATGGACCCAAGACACAGAGGGTCTGTATTAAAAAAAAATGTTTGGATGAATGACAAATGGGAAGAAGAATCAGTAAAAAATGAACCCCAAAGATTGGAAAGTGAAGTGAAAGCTGCAATCAGAGCAATTGTGAGGAATGAATTACCAAGAACTGATTACATACCAAGTGCAGTAAGTATAAGGACATTCCATTAATTTCACAGTCAAGCAAAGTAATACTCAAAATTCTGCAGCAAAGACCCCTACCATATATGGAGAGTTCCAGAGATGCAAGCTAGGTTCAGGAAAGGAAGAGGCACAAGGGATCAAATTGCAAACACACATTGTATAATGGAGCACACCAGGGAATTCTAGAAGAAAATCACCATGTATAGACTACAGCAAAGCCTTTCATTGTATAGACCACAAAAAATTGTCTTGCTCTTAAAGAAATTGATGTGCTATCACATTTGATTGTCTTGATGTGTAACCTGTACTCAGGATAAGACACCACCATTAGAACAGAATACAGAGAAACAAAATGATTCCCAACCTGAAAGTGTATCAGACAAAGCTGCATTCTATCACCCTATTTGTTCAACATGTATGCAGAAAAGATCATATACAGAGCAGGTTTAGATTCAGAGGAAGGAGGAGTGAAGATCAAAAGGAAATAATATCAACAATCTGAGATATGCAGATGATACCATACTACTAGCAGAAAACAACAAAGACTTGGAACAATAACTAATATCTAAAATGCCAAAGAAAGCAGTGCAAA
>CM034710.1:101147773-101164828 GCA_020142125.1 Phrynosoma platyrhinos
GGGGGGGGGCGCATCTGGCCCCCGAGCCTTAGGTTGCCTACCCCTGCACTAAAGGATAGCCTCTCTGCTTGTGCCATAGAGGCCCAAGTGTTATATTGAAGCATGTTAGTTGCAGTAGGATGTAGGTGTTCATTATCCTATGACAGAAAGAGCCTGGGACTTGTCCTGCCATATATACTACGATTCAAAGCTATGGACTCAAAAGCAATAGATACACTGCTCACTCAAGTAGCAGGCAATCTTCATCACACCATATAGTCAAGCTGGAACAATACCAATCAAAATCCAATTCAGCAAGAACGCTTATTTTAAATCGCATATAGTAAAATTATAGTAAAATGTCAAATCAAGATCTCAGGATCTCAGATTTACAGTGTAAAACTAAACAATAAATTTAAAACGTTTTAAAGCAATTCAATAAAATTAAAGTGCTCAATTCAATAAATTGAATATCAAGCCATGATCACTGGTCCCAAATGCTTGGTTGAATACAAGTCAAATTTTAACGGTACCAAAATGAACCCAGTGTTGGCACCAGTCAGACCTCCAAGGAGCAATCCAGCTAAGAAGGGCAAGAAGGTTAGGAGCCTAGCTTCTGCATTTTGTATCAGTTTCAGCTTTCAGATGCTTTTCAGGCCAGGTGGCCCTATGTGGACTGCATAGCAATAGTATAAATAATAGTCTAAGCCAGCGACAGGCAACCTTTTTGGGATCTGGGCCGGTCTTCCGTTGCCCAGGTCCTGGCTGGGCCTCGGGGGGGAGTGGTGGTGCGCGCTCATGCGTGCGCGCGCACCCTCGCCGGCGCGTGTGAACCCCCCTGCGCGTGGCCGTCGCGGCCGCTATTGCGGCGGCCACCGTAGCGCACGCGGCTCCAGCCGCCACGGCGCATGTAAGTCAAAATGGTGGTCGCGACGTGTTTGCGCATGCGCAAGAGTACTGCGCATGTGCAAACGCGTTGCGGCCGGCATTTTGACTTACAAAATGGCGATCACTGCAAGCGCGGCTGAAAACGTGCTCCGGTAGCAGCAGCGGCGCACGGTCACGCGCGGCAGCAATGACAGCGGCAACCTCCAGCCCGGGCCGTTAAGTACGGGGCCCAGGGCCTTAACAGACCCCAGGCCGTAGGTTGCCGGTCCCTGGTCTAAGCAATAGTTTAAACAAGGTGAATAATAGTTGTGAAATCAGGTATAAAAATAAAAAACAGAATTGTTACATTGTAAAATATGCTCCACGTGTAATGCCTTTCATTAGCTGCTTGTTAGTGCTGTGGGTAAAACAGTAAGGGAAAGCTTTTCCCATCTTTTCAGCTTGTACCTTGAGTGCCATGTGTAAGCTTTCAGAATTTAGCAGTTCATGCAGGTCAGTGAAATGGCTTAAGTATCAAGCATATGACAGAAGGTGGGTTGGTGATGTGGAAAAGTCAAGCAAAAGGTCACAAGTCAAAATGTTGAAAGAGAATAAATATAGGTAAGAGTGACAAAGCATTCACAGATACTGATTTTCTTCACTGCTTTAACATGCCCTGAGACTAAATATACTGGAGCCATTAACGTGATTCCAGTTACAGTGTGAACACACAATTTATGCAGCAATGACTCCAGAGAAATTATCAGTGGAGTCCTCCTCTTCCTCCAGAGTAGAAGTGTCAGAATAGATTATTCTTACTTATCAGAGTAGCAGTCTTTAGGAAATGGGAATGTTCCTTTTAATAGGAGAAAATAAGAATTCAAGTGTTGCTTAGCCTCTTGTTATTTGCTTTTCTCTCTTGAAGCACTCTCCAGATGCTGTTAAAAGAATACAAACACTACAATTGAATGACATTTCCCATTTACTTTTCTGGTGATTTAATGTTTGGAAAACTGGAAAATATCCAGATTAATAGATGTTCCAGCTGGATGAAAGCCATCAGTTTTAGGAATGTAATGAGACTGAAAATAAAAGGAGGGCTTATGGATTCACTGAAGAAGTTTATCTGTCCACCTGAGCTATACACCTAGTATCATACCTGCTGAAGAAGTTGGGGGGGATTTGATTCATAAGCTTTGTGAAGCAGCAATGAACTTCTCATAGACCTCAATATCTAGGTGATAAAAAGACTTCCATGGAAAGTAGAAAAAGTCTAAGGAGGAGCAGAATCTGTCATGTTTGGATGTAATGTTTTGTATGTTAGTTGGTTAATGTTCATGTGTTTGCAAAGACCATTTGTTGTGATAAGCAGGCTGAGGTATGTGGAGGAGGGATTTACTGTTAAACTGGGTTAGGCTGGCTATCAGCTTTGGAATATAATAATAATAATAATAATAATAATAATAATAATAATAATAATAATAATAATGAATTTACTTATGGCCTGCCTCTCCCTGAAGGATCGAGGTGGATAACAATTATAAAATATCACAATGACATTAAATGTAATCCCTAACCCCCGATTAAAACGGAAAACATCATAACATCATGGCATGAAGGGGGGCAGAAGCAGGATGGAGAAGAACAGTTAGAAGTTGCTATGAAAACCAACTGTAGCCTCCAAACCTAGTAGGTGGAGTTAAGAGTTGTAACCGTTAGATTTGACCTAAACACATTACTGATGACTTCTGTTCCGAGTTGTCAACAATAAAAGTCATTTGTTTTTTACCACAGTGAAATTGTTTGACTGCCCAGTGAGGGAAGAGTTATTGGTTACTGACAGATGCTTGTAAGCATGGAATCTATGATCCATATTCTGTCTTGGAAAGCTTAGCTCTGCAACACAAATAGGAAAGACTTCTATTTTACATGTTTAACAGTTTTGGTATGTGTTTTTAATTATATTATATTTTGCCTTGTTATATTACATGGGATGTTTTCAACTGTGTTTTTAAAATTGTACTGTTTATTTAAGCGTCTTTTTATGAGCCATCTTGGGTCCCATGTTGGAGAAAGACGGCATATAAATCAACTAAACAAATAAATAAATTCTTCTGCTAAGGATGGTCAATGCAGACTGTTTATCAATCCATTGCTTCACTAGAGAGAATACTTATGGACTTTTATCACACAGGGGAAATCCTTTGCAGAAATGGGGTTTTAAATAGGAAAAAACCCACAGCATTCAGAAAATGCTGAAAGTAAAAAGAACCAGCTTTTGACTACTTTCCATTCAGGTTAGGCACAGTTTAAAAGTGATGCATGTGGAAATCTACCCAGTTTTGCAAGTTTTCCCCACATTTTAAATCCCTTTTCTGCACGGGATTTCCCCCTTGTGATAAGGTCCTATGGCTGTTCTTATTGAAGTGAAAACTAAAATTGCTTTTCTTTCTTACCTAAGCTAACACTACTCACAACTCAGCTGCAGTGTGCTAATTAAGGAAGATCTTATATGTTCAATGTGTCTAAAAGATGCTTGTTTTTCTCTGTGGTGAAAGACATTTTTCCATATTTTCAGTAGTTTTGCACATGGGGGGGGGTTGCAAGATGTATTTATGCAACAAAATGTACTTTGCCCTAAACATTTTGTAAAAATTGCCTATTGTGCAAAGCAACAACAAAATCAACACAAAACAATAAAAAATAGTAAAGTACAGGTCTTTGCACTCTTGCACAGTCTCACAGAAGATTGAGTTACAGTGAAGTTTTTTAATGCATTTGTTTTAAAAAATAAATTATTTAATTCATGTTTCATTGTAAGGAACAAAGGGGCTTTGCAGACTGGCACAAAGGACCAGCCTGGGGATGGAATTGGGGCAGGGCCACTCCGACTCCACCCTGACAAATGTCCTGATGCCATGCACCAGTTCACATGGCGGTCAGCGTCAGAACGTCTCTTTGGTGCAGCGTGCGCACACACTGTGCCAAAAGGGCACAAAAAAGCTGCCATGGCTGAAAGGGTGGCCTTTTGCCACCCCCAAAAGGAGCATCATTTTGCCACTCTTTTGGGAGCAGCAAAAAGGAGAATCGGGGCAACGGCATGTGGTTGCCGCAGACCCAATCCGCGGCTCCCAGGGGTGGCTCTTGTGTCTCCCCTTTCGGGCCGTGTTATATCGGCCCTAATTCTATCTCCGCTTCCTACTTTCGAACACTTTTCCACCAAGGATGAGAAAATCTGTGTATCTTCTTTCCCTCCATAAAGCAGAATGACTAGCAGTTGAGAACAGACAAAACCCCCAAATCTTTTTCTGAATAGTACAGTATGACTTAAGCATTGACCTTAACTATAAGGTGCACACACTTCACCTAGCAAAATGATTCAGACTAGTGGATATTCTACATTCATCAATCTATTGTTTTGCAGGCATATTATCTGTAGAAAAACACGTTAAAAGATGGGCACTTTTGAAAGGAAGGACTGAATGTGTTTATTTGGGAAAGCCATAATAATACAATTTTGGTCTAAAGAAGACAAACCAAAATGTGCTCTTCTAACTACCAAACAGGATAACTTTCCTGAAGTCCATGTTATCTGCCAAAACCAAAACTTGAAATTGATTCAGACAAATCTCCAGATGTGGGAGGGGGTGATGCTCCTTATATTCCATGCAGAGGCAGAAAGCCAAAACTCTCAACATCACCCAGCCAGGATTCTCTCTGGTTCTGTATCTGATTTTATATCACCCTTTTCCAAGCTGGTGTGCATTCCAAGTGTCTTAAAACTCCCATCACCTCAACCCACCATGGCCATAGTTCAACTGTTGTCACACTGCAGAATTAATGCAGTCTGATACCACTTTATCTGTCATGGCTCTATCCTATGAAAGCCTGGGATTTGCAGTTTGTAATGTGACACCAGAACTGTCTGACAGAGGGCCTTTGCAGACTGCCAGAAATAGTGCACATTAAATTGAGGCACTGCCCTGGCTCAGTGCTAGGGAGTCATGGGAATTGTATTTTTTTCTGAGACATTGAGCCTTCTCTGTCAGAGAGCTCTGGTGCCACAATAAATTACAGTTCCCATGATTCCCTAGCACTGAGCCAGGGCAGTGCCTCAATTTAATGTGCACTATTTCTGGCAGTCTGAAAAGGCCCAGAGAAGGCTAAATATCTCACAAAACTACAAATCCCATAATTCCACCGTATTGAGCCATGACAATTAAGGCAGTCTCAAATTGCATTAATTCTGAAGTGCAGATGCAGCCCTAGAGAGCACCAGTATAACCAGCTATAAATCTTGTTTTATTTATATTATTCCTTACTTTTCCCCAGGTGTTGCAAATATGCGCAACACTTCCAATGTACACACACATGTATACAAACACACACACACATTGATAAAACAGCTGGAGAAAATGGTTTGGAATATTTTTTTACACTATTGCACTTGTGCATTTTTATGCTTTGCAGTATTATTATAAGCTAATGTTACATTTCAAAGAGCTAAAATAAACATCCCTGATTCCTCAAAGACAGAAAACATGCACTCAAACCCTCCCCGGAGCTGCAAATAGAGGGAACTGGGAAGGAAGTCTCTTAGTGGAACCAGCTTTGCCCTCTTATCTTGAACTTGATGCAATGACTACAGCCTTGTCTCCAGCAGGAGTGGCGAGCATCCTTTGTGTTCCATAGTTCATTACAAATGAAAGCTGAGAGGCTGAGCTGCAGACTATCACAAATATTGGGAAAGATTTCTCTGCTTATCACCAGTGACCAAAAATTGCTTTTAGAAACATGAGAATATCTTTTAGTGTCCTAGTTTAAAAGCAAGCAGGGGAAAATACCTAGGAAGAGATAAAACTGATGTACAGGTTAAGTCTTCTGTGTGCTGTGATAGCTGCAGGCTACGTACGCACTTTATCAGTTTCCACTGAGTCAGTATGTTTATCCATTTTTATGTGTTCCTTTGGATGAGTTGTGCTGTTTGTATGCAACTGTAGCAGCTTTGTATTTGTAAATACAGAATGGTTGATTTCTTTAATTCTTTGTAACGACAGGGAAAAATGAACAGTACATTCTCTAAATAGAAAGGGAAGTGTGGGGCGGGGAGAGCTAGAAGTATCCAAGGACCGGCTGTGCATAAGATCAGCTGTGGAAGTGTATCAAATAATTACCCATGTAAACAAAGCAACTAACAGTAATAACATAAAGGGAAAGATGTATTTTATTGATCATTGTGGCGGAGCATTACCACCACCATCAAAATGGTTTAGAATCAACAGCTATCTGCCTAAGAGAGAGGACCACCACACCATCTCTCTCACTCATTCTCATTTTCCTTGTCCAGGATCATATCATGTCTTCTAACTCGATTGTCAATGAGGGGGGAAACATTAAGTCAGCAATCAGGCAGGTTCCATGTTTCTGATGCAGTAATTTCTGAACAGTTATAACCTCAGCTGAGCACTTGATCCTGTGCATTATTCATAACATTAGAGATATTACTTTGTACTGCATACTGAAGAGAGCAACAGATCATTCAGAGCAATGCAGAACAGGAAAGCAGGGTGCAGAATATCCCTTTTCAGCATAAAAGCCAAACATGCCATAGTAGTAGTTTAGTTTAATAATAATACAGGTGGTTAATCCTAACATTTGCTCCATCTAGCAGCCACTGATGTCATTTGACAATGACCAATTTTGCCACAAAGACAAACTACTGTATTCTAGCTTACAGTAAACTTCTCTCTCTCTCTCCAAGTTGTTTGTTTCAGCCATTGTGATCAACAAATCAAATTAATATTTCTAGCATTCCCAAAGAAGCAAACTCCACACCAATAATAATAATTTTTATTATTTCTTTCCTGCCTCGCCTCAAGGCTTGAGGCAGGGTACAACATTTTAAAATACAAAACACAATTTAAAAAGAAAACATATAAAACCAAGTTAAATACATTACTATAAAATTATTACAATACACTCATATAATTCATTCTTTAAAATATACCCATTAAAAAGTAATGATTTAAAATTGACTGGGTAGGCCTGCTGGAAGAGATGTGTCTTTAAGGTTGTTTTAAATGCTATCAGTGTTTTCAGCTGTCGTATCTCTTCTGGCAGGTCATTCCACAGTCTGGGGTCAGCAGACAAAAAGGTCCTCTGGGAAACTGTTGTCAGTCTAGTCCTGGCCAGTTAGAGCAAACATTTCCCAGAGGACCTGAGTGTACAAGGTAGATTGTATGGGAGATGAACCTATAGGTAACCTGTACCCAAACTATGTAGGGGTTTAAAGGTAATAGCCAACACTTTGTAATTTGCCTAGAAAGTAATTGGCAGCCAGTGGACTGATTATAAGATCACACCAAGACCCACAACAAGAACTTTACATTAGGTAGGTAAAGGGGCATTGAAAAGCACTGTGCTTGAGGTGATATGAGATAATGGGGGGTTGCAGACTGCCAGAAATAGTGCAAATGGAGTCCACTTTAGGGTTAGGGTTAGTGCTAGGGAATCATGGGAATTTTTTTCTGAGACATTGAGCTTCTCTGTCAGAGAACTCTGGTGCCACAATAAAATACAGTTCCCATGATTCCCTAACCCTAACCCTAAAAGTGGACTCAATTTGCACTATTTCTGGCACTCTGCAACCCCCCCATATGTACTATCTGTGGCACTATCAGTTCTGAGGAGATTATCACACGGAGATAGGAGGACGGGAGCAAAGTGGATTCCTGTCCCATTTGCATGATCAGTGCAAAGATTATCACACACTGCACACTTCTCTCATCCTTCTGCTGTCCATGAACTGTAATGGACCTTGGTAATACTCTATTTTTGTATACTTAGAATGCCTTTTTTACTGTATTGATGTGTATTGTGTGTTAAGCTAATTTTAATGTATTATTGATTTAATATATTTTTAAGGGGGGGTGATATGATTTTGATAATTGTATTATATAGGATTGTATTTTAGATTGTAAGCCACCTGGATAGCCTTGGCTTAAGGCGGGATATAAATAAAATGTTATATTATTATTATTATTATTATTATTATTATTATTATTATTATTATTATTATTATTATTAATGATTATTTATATGCTGCCTTTCTCCCCAGAGGGACCCAAGACAGCACTGGGTAAAAGAAAGAAGTACAAAATACAGCATCTATCCTTTCCTGACCATGTTCCCAACTGTGTCAGTTTTTCATCTCTTGCACCACTGCTGGTCTCCTGGCAACATTTTATTCTTCTGGAGGAGCAACAGTTCTACACTGCCATAAATCCATTCTGGTGACATAACATTTCCCTTCTTTTGGTACAGCACAATTTAGTAACAAACATTTCCAAACCCAGTAGGCATAACTCAAAGACAGAATTGCCCTATAAATCTCCTGGATCCCGACCCCTATTTGCTGAACTGTCATCTTGATACTGAAAACTGCAGATAGCAAGCCCCTTGCTTTTATGCAAAGAAGGATCCCAGAGAACAATCTAGGGAAGTATTGCTAAAGATTAACCTTAGCACATAATTGTCATTTATACTGAAATAAATATTCTTGACTCATTTCTAGCAACCACATTTTCATTTCTACTTGTACCACCTCCCCCCGCCCCTAAACAAATAACAGTTCTAAAGCATAATTATTATTGTAAGGCAGTTTTTCTTAGCAAGCTTCTTCATATCATGGTCAACTATTTAGATATTTCTCTTCTTTGAAAAAAATATGTTCTGAAAGCATGCTACAGCAATGCTTTCGGCAACTACCGGTACAGTAATTCATTTGCTGTTTAGTTTAAGGGCTTTTACAGATTGCTCTCCATGACAAAAATCAGCAGTTTAAATTTTAAAAATTCAACAAAGCACAATCAGTATAAATACATGAAAACAGTATGTTATAAGAATAGAAGAGACCTAAAATATCTAAACAGCTTGAGATTTCCATCTAGAGTTGAAACTCATTTGTGTTGGAAAAGAGATCAGAACAGGTCATTATTACAATGGAATAAAATCTTGAATTCAAGGCCACTTGCCCTAACACTTCTGAACTAGTTAACTATGACATCAACACATAACCTTATTTTCCTGCGTATAAGACTACTTTTTTACCTGCAAAATCTGTCGCTAAAGTGGGTGGGGTCGTCTTATACGCTGGATATAAGGATAATGAGGGTAGAGGTGCTAAAACTCTATATTTTGACTGGAAAAATGGGGGGGTCGTCTTATACGCGGGTCGTCTTATACGCCGGAAAATACGGTACTTAAAAGAATAACCAGACTCTGAATCAAAATCTAAATTCTGAAGGAACATTTAAAGGGAGGGAACTATTGAGAGAGAAAAATACTAGTGAGCCTTTAAGGTACTGTATCTTCAACTTCTCTAGCTATTTCATATTACATTTTGACCTTGCAGTGAAAACCACTCTGGACACCTATGCTCCCACTCTGGACACCTATGCTTTTATTATTTTATTTTATTATCAGGTCTAGAGCCAAAACCTTTTTCTTTTCTTTTCTGAAAAGGCAAGGAAAAAAGCTTCAAGTTAATCAGAAAAATGCTACAATAGAAATCAGCACAGAAAATAATTTATAGGGAGAGTTTTTAAAATGTTTTTGTTTGTTCGTTACTCATTACTTTTTCTAAAAGGTAGCACAAATATCAACATTTAGAAGTAATTGTTACTTATTATGCCAGAAAATTAGTGATGTTACAAGTCGTTAACATTGGCATCACTAGGGGGTAAGGGGGTGACAACACTGCTCTTCCAATACCCACCTTTTGGCAGAAATGGACTGTGGCATTCACTGCTTCCCTTTAAAATGCATTAGGAGATGATGGGAGTGGGGTGAAGCTCAGTGGGAGGAGAAAGGAGAGGCCTCCAGATTTTTAAAAATTAAAATTGCAAATTGCAAAATTTTAATTTTTTAAAAAATATATTTTTAAATTTTAAAAAAAACTTTTTAAAATTTCTTTAAAAACATTACATTTTAAGCAAATCTTCACTATGTATATGTAAATACATTTAGGTCTTGCTTATGATATTGTAATCTGAAGGTATAGTTTTAATTTTGCAATTTATTTCACAGCTATGAGCATTACATTCAGTGGTATATGGAAATTACAATTTACAAGTAAGATTAGTGCAAAAAAGCATTACTAAAGATTCTGTATGGTGTGAAATGGGAGGAGGTCAATGAGGGGGGTGGCACCCACCGGGTGACACCAACCCTAGGGATGCCACTGGTAATTAATCTATTTTTTAAAAAGTAACTCAAAACTAATATGTTGCACACATTACTTTTGAGAAGGGCTACAAGATTTATTTGCACACTGAATTTCCAGATGAACGTGGCTATATATTTGAATAATATTACTTGCAATCAATAACTTCCAGGTTATGAATATGTGAGCTGGAAGAGAGATAAAGCTTGTGCATTAATTTCTCTATAAAATTTACTAGAAGGCAGGAACATCTATTCTAAACTATCCCTTTACAATAGAGATGGCAAAATTAAAAAAAAACATTCAAACAAAACCAATCTATAGGAGAAAATGGTTTTATTTTCCTTCAGGGCTAAATTGATAAACAATGTAATCTGTGAAACATGCAAATATTATCCAGGTTTTGTATTTGTTACAGACCTGCCCAACATACTTTTCTGTATATAGCTGGGGGGAGTTATATGTTGAGATATTTTTCCACGTCTGAATGGCAAAGGAACAGGAATCAGAAAGATTTTTTACCTGCTAAATGACCAGCAAGAAAAAGGGCTAAGCAGATTTCTTACCTGCCAATCTTCCAGCCAATCTTATCTGCCAGTCTTCCAATCTTGTCTTGAAAAATGTGGTGTACAGTATTGTACTTTAATCATTAAAAATCAGAGGCAGTATCTTACCTAGTAATTTTTTTTGTTTTCACAGAGGCTATTTCAATTTCAATTTTTAGTAGTCAAACTTGCTTTCCCTTGAACAGAATAAAGCAATGTTTGTAAATGTAATCCTACAAGTACAGCTGCTTTGCACATTCTAACGGATGACAAGGGAAACAAACCAGAAGAGTAATTCTGCCCCATCCCCATGTGTTGTGCAAAGTAGCATTGAGATCAGATCTATTGTCAACACGTAGCATGAGCAGTTAAGTGTCAGAGCTCACTGTAGCTATTTATTCATTGTCCATTCCAACCCCATGAAAACCTAGTATTAATTAATAACCTAGCATTAAGGTAAGAAATACTGGCATGGAAGGCTGTAGGCTTTGAAATATAGCATCCATTTGCAGTGTAATGCTGTGACCTAGAGATGCTTTCAACAAAGTTGATGGAGGCTGCAGATACACATGAAAACCAGGACATCAGTGGCCAAGCAACAACAGAGTGTAATCAAGATGTCAAACATTATTAATGAGGAAGAACAAACAACCCAGAAGAGGCTGCATTGGTTTTCTTTTGCCTGAGCCTGCAGGGAAGAATAAAATTCTGCCCCTCCTCTCCTCTCCCCCTGCTAAGTTAACTGAGTGAAAGCTACTTCTGATAGTTTTTTGTGGGTTTTTGTGCTATGAGGCCATGTTCTAGAAGAGTTTATTCCTGATGTTTCGCCAGCAGCTGTGGCTGGCATCTTCAGAGAATGCTGGCATGGAAGAGAGTGGGGAATATATACTATTTGTTGAAAGGACATGTTAATCTGTGTATTGTTCCGTTGTTTAATGGCAAGGCCTCAGGGTGTCTATTTAATTAAAGTACCCTATCATGAATAGGGTGCATGCTAGTTTAGGTATGGAAGGACTAGAATGGCCTCTCCCTTCACTGGGGTACTTTGCGGGGGCAGAGGGATCCCAAGAAGACACTTGAAAATATGTAACTAGTGGGTATTTTACCTTCTCAAATCTGACACTGATATCAGGGAAGATGTTGCTGTACGCATATCTATCCAGGGAGTCTCATGTTTTGTCCATCAAAGCAGCATGCATTTCACATCTCCAAATACGAGGATGCCATTATCTACCAACAACATGCTTTTGCTGTCTTCACCAGGCATGAAGGGCAGTCTCTATGCAGAAGAATGAAAGTAATCAGTGATTATATATGTATATATACAGTGGGCTGTCAGTACCCACGGGTTTAATATCGGTGCATTTGAGCAAGTGTGAATTGAAATAAGGAATATTTATTTAAAAAATTAACCTATGATGGCCAGGCTGAGAAGTGGTCCCAGGGTAATAGCACAGATGGCTACAGCAAGACTCAAGAAGTCGATGCCTCCCTGCCCCATGGAAGTCAAACCCACCACAAAACCAAAGTCAGAAGTTATACTTCTTCTTCTCTCTCTTCCCTACCTTCATAGCACAAAGCCACTGCCAAAATTTAAACCCCTGCCTCAATCCATCCCCCAACCTTTTAAAAGAAAGCCTTTCCCAAAATTTAAACTGATGCACTGTTTCCCACTTTATCACAAGGACGTCTCTTCCAGAATTTAAATTCCTGCCTCACTCTGAGCCAATGCAGACTGGCCTAAAGGGGTGGCACAGAGCCGCCCCTGAGAGCAGCAGATCAGGGCCGTGGCAACCACATGCTGTGGCCTCAATCCTACTTTTTGCCACTCCTTTTGGGGGCGGCAAAAGATTGTCCTTTCAACCACGGCAGTGATTTTTTTTGCGTCCTTTTTTTGCAAACAGGCACGGGCATCAGGACAGGGTCGGGGTAGAGTTGGGATGGCTAGCGTGCGGCTGCCCCGTCCCAACTCCATCCCCAAGTCGGCCCTTTAGGCCAGTCTGCAACGGCCCTCTGTTTCCCACTTTCACACAAGGAAGCCTCTGTCAGGATTTTTACATCTCCCCCCCCCCCCATACCCCTTCTTGCCCCACACCTTCTACTGCTCTCCCTGAAATGGATTGGTGAGAAATGGATTTAAAATCTGGCAGAGGTTTTGTGACTGGAAGGTTGAGAAGATGGGAAACAGAGTCAGGAAATGGTTTAAATTCTTGCAGAGCCTTCATGGGAAACAGTATAGGAAGAATGGCCCAGACCCTGTCATCCAGGTAATTTAAAATGTTAAATACTGACTTCACCATCCACGGTTTTTGGTATCCACAGGGGGTTCTGGAACCAATCTCCTACAAATACCAAGGGCCCACTATATATGAGTGTATGTGTGTGTTTGTGTGTGGATATATATGCAGGCTTTACACAAAATTGTTATAGACAAGGCTTCTTTCATTTCTTTGTCTTTTGGCCATTATTTATAGTTGGCCCTCCATATGCACAGATTCAAGCATCCATGGTTTGAATTTTTTTTTAATTATATAAATTCCAAAACACAAACCTTGATTTTCCTATTTTATGTAAGGGACATAATTTTACTATGCTGTTGTATTTAATAGGACTTGAACAGCCACGGATTTTAGTTTCCATGGAGGGTCCTGGAACCAATCACCAGTGGATACTAAAGGCCCACTGTACATCTTTTTCTGCGTTGTACTCATCTGTTAGTGTGTGATTGGGCATTAGTTTGTTTGTTTGTTTTGTTTCTATGCCACTTTTCTCATTGATAGGAACCCATGGCAGCTCACATATAAAATCATTTGAAAAATATTTACAATAAGAATGTAAAAACAATTAAAACCATCTAGCCAAAAACAACATAACATAAAATATTTTTAAAAGTTTTTTAAAAACATATCTAAAGCACATCCCCATATAAAAGTCTCCTGACATGATTATATATTAAAAGCTTATTTGAATAATGTCTTTCCTGTCAGCAAAAGGAAAGCAGGGTTGGGTACTTCAGATAGTCTGGACCTAAACCATGTATGGCTATATAGGTCATGACCAGCCCTTTGAATTGTGCCTGTAAATGAACCAGTAGCCGGTGGAGCTGTTTCAACAAGGGAGTTATGTGCTCCTTGTAGCTGGCCCCAGTCAATATTCTGGCCACCGCATTTTGACCCGTTGAAATTTCTAAAGACAGACACATGTAGAGTGTGTTACAGTAGTCCAAACAGGATGTAACTAAGGCATGTGTCACTGTAACCATGCCTTGGATGTCTCAAGAAATGGGCACCGCTGGTGCATTAGTTTTAGCTATGCAAATGCACTCCTGGTCACTGCTGAAACCTGGGCATCCAGGCTCAGAGCTCTGGACAACACCCAAGCTGTGAGCCTGAGATTTCAGGGGGAGTGTAACTTCATCCAGCATTGGCAAAGTTCCTGTTCCCTGATCTGATCTACAACTGACTTTTAGCGAATGTCCTCCAATATTTATTTATTTATTTATTTATTGTATTTTAGAAGCATGTGGAGTTCCCTATGACCCCAGCCTGACCCTTGGCAGCCATAATCCCCTAAATGGAAGGTCATGTAGGCACTGCTGGAATTGCCCAAGACCACTAGAGATTTCCTGGACAGGCAGGTTTGGGAGTTGGCCTTGGGAATATCCCATTATACTGGAAAAGATACACAATGATGTCTGTTTGTCTTAAGTCTCACACCTAATGGGACAGTGATCAGATTTGATTGCACCCCTTTCTCTAGCTTCCCTTCCTTGATAGTTCTGAAACCAAATGCATTGTTCTTAAGTCTCTGGTATACACCTGGACAGATCGTGAAGTGAAGTTGGTCCGTTTCACTGTTGCATATTTGAGTTAATTATAAATTCCCCCAAAATAGACTTGATTCCCAACATGACCAGGATCATCTCTGTCTTGTCTAGATTAAGTTTCAATTTGTTTGCCCTCATCCAGTCCATTACTGACAGCAGACATTAAAAAGTTCAATACAGAGACAGCTTCTTTGGAATCAGATGATAAGGAGAGATAGAGTTGGGTGTCATCTGCATACTGGTGACATTGCACCTCAAAACTCAGATAACCTCCTCCAATGGTTTCATGTAGATTAATGAATAACATGGGGGACAACACTGAACCCTTTGGGACCCCACAACAAAAGTCCCACAACACTACCATCTGAGTTCACCCCTGCAAGAAAGACTGGAACCACTGCACCAAAGTGCATGCAAGTCCCATTCCAGAGAGGCAGCCCAGGAGGATACCATGTTCAATGGTATTGGAAACTGCCAAGAGGTCAGGAAGGATCAACAGGGACATAATCCCCCTGTCCATTTCCCTGTGTAGGTCATCCACCAAGGCAACTGAAGCTTTCTCCATCCCTTAGCAAGGCCTGAAACCAGATTGAAATGTATCTATCCATTTATTTGTCCATGAAGCTTTTGTTGTTGTGTGACTTCCAGTCATTTCTCACTTATGGAGATGTTAAGGTGAACCTACCACAGGGTTTTATGGAGCAGAATGTGTATGATTCACCCAAGGTCAACCAGTGCAGAGAGCAGAAAATCAAACCCTGATCTCCAGAGTCATATTCCAACACCATGCTGGCTCTTCCATGAAACCTTATGTCACAACCAATTTGTTAGTCATTCAAGTGCCATGAAATGCTCTCATGTCTACTGCAACACCACAATCTTGCTATCACTCCAGTGGCTAGTTATTTTCCATTTTCCACCTGACGACTCTATAGCTTTATCTGCTTTGTCTGTTTCAAAATGCATGGTAAATTTTTCATTGTACAGATTATTTTGAGGTATGAACATACCACAAAGTTGATCTATATAGGCCTTGATATGATGAAAACAGACAAAGTGAAAATGAGTACCATTTCTCACTGTGATTATAAAGCATATGCATTTTAGAAAAAAATTACTGGGCCATGGTGCAAAAAAAATAAAAAAAAATAAAAATGGTAGCTATTGCAAAAGCTGCAGATCTTTTAAACAATATTTTATGACAGGAAATCTGTTATTAAAACAAATACACTTTCCTTCAGCAATTTCTAATTCATAAAAAAAGGTAAGCAAGCTGTTTGCTTGTTTTTTTTTAAAAAAAAGTCTGCTGTATTCTGATCTTATATAAAAACAGATCATTCACATTCATCATTTTGAAAGAAAACAATAACCAGAGAGAAAATGACAGCACAGACATCTTGTCTAAGATAGAAAGGCACAGATGTCCCACCAGAAATGTCTATAACTGAAGGAAATATATCACAGGCCAGTGAATAATCACTAAAATGGACAACCTTATCCCTCAAACCCTTTCAAATTATCAGTCAAAGTATGAAATGAACATCAAAATTTTTGGAAATTAATCTCTAGCAAGAAAGGCATCAATAACTTCAAATTACACAGATGATCCATTTAGAATATAAATTCCTTTCCAAACAAAAATGAAGGATATATAAATGTATCTCAGGGTACACTTCATATCTACAATGTAAAGCAGAAGTAGTTTAATGCATCACTAACTTCAGCTGTATTCTTTGCACATACAACTACCGTGTTTCCCAGAAAATAAGGCATACCCATAAAATAAGTCATAGCAGGATTTGTAGGCATTTATGCTATATAAGCCATACCATGAAAATAAGACATAGGGCTGATGCAGACAGGGCAGCTTTTCTGGGCTGCCCCTGGGAGCAGCAGATCGGGGCTCAAAAGGCCGTGGCCCCAATCCTTCACTTTGCCGCCCCCAAAAGAGTGGCTCAAAAGGCTGCTCCTTTTGGAGGCGGCAAAGAGCTGGCCTTTGAGCCACAGCTGCGGCTCTTTTCTGGACTGTCCCTGGGAGCGGTGGATCCACTGCTCCGAGGGGCAACTGCAGCTCAAAGGGTCGTGCCCAGGATCTTTGGTCTTTGTCGCCCCTAAAAGAGGCTGCCTTCGAGCTGCTCTTTTGGGGGCAGCAAAGGGGCAGCCTTTGAGCTGCAGCCGCGGTTCTTTTCTGGGCTGCTCCTGGGAGTAGTGGATCCACCGCTCCCAGGGGCAGCCCAGAAAAGAGACACAGCTGCGGCTCAAAGGGTTGCGGCTATGATCCATAATAATAATAATAATAATAATAATAATTATTATTATTATTATTATTATTATTATTATTATTATTATTATTATTATTATTATTATTTATTTATTTATATCCTGCCCCTTGGGGACCCAATCCAGGTGGCTTACAACAATAAAATCACATGAGATATCCCAACAACAATCCTCCCCCGCTTAAAACAGTATTAAATCAGATAACAGTTAAAATTACAAATTTAAACAGTTAAAAGTTAAAACAGTTAAAACATATTACAAAATTAACACATTGGCCTACGGCAATATTCTTCCTCCATCCGTAGATGGGGCCACGCAGAGAACATTGCAGGTGG
>CM034710.1:101170233-101186930 GCA_020142125.1 Phrynosoma platyrhinos
CTTTTGGCTGAAGAGCAGGGTATAAATGCTCCAAATAAATAAATAAAAACGATACAAGTCATTCCAGCCTTATTCTCACATTGGCTACCACCACACTGCAGAAACAAAGCAGTCTGACACCACTTTGACTTCCATGGCTCAGTGCTATGGAATTCTGAGACTTGTAGTTTGGTGTGGGACACAGGGCCTTCTGACACGGCTATCTCACAAAACTACACATCTCAGAATCCCATAGCACCGAGTCATGGAGGTTAAAGTGGTTTCAAACTGCTTTATTTCTGCAATGTGGATGTGACCATTGTATCTTTCTAGAATCCTTTCTTTCACCACACAATTCTTAATGTAATCCTGAAGTAGGATTCTTATGCTATCCCAACCCACTCTTCTCTCACACACACATCCATATGCTTCTATAAAAAATGTCCTATAAAATACAGGACATCTGGTAAACCGACTGAGAAAATAGAGCTTGTGTGGAGCAGAATGGTCCCATCAACAAAAGTTGACATTTTAGCATCGGTCTATATATACCTCAATAAATATTTTAATCAAAGCATTTTATGGATTATTTTGAATACACAAAAAGGATAATCCATCTGAATCTGGGATGTTGAAGACATCTGAAGTCTGTGTTTCTTACTCAGATCATGTCACAAATACGTTTTAAAGAACTATTTGGCTACAGGACAAAAAAGCCCACAGATCTTTTTTAACAGTATGAGGTGGCATACTATTAACTTTAAATCAGACTGGTATGTACTAGTGCCTCTTAATAAGCACAGCTTAACTAATATAATAAATTATCCTCTCATTATTTTCATCTGATTTTGCAAAGCCAGGTTTATTCAGCAAATATGAGGCCAAGTGGGATCTCTATGGCCGAGTGGGAACTAGACAATTCCTTCGTTCTGAGAACACTAGCCAACAATTACTTGTCCTTATGAAATATTAATGTTTTCCTGTTCCCTGAACTCCAACACATCCTTTCAAATAATAATTTCCTACTGAAAACAGCAACTTATCTCCATTCACAAACCTGAAAAGAGCAACACATTATATAACTTCATATATACAGTGTAAAATAAAATCAGAGGTTCCTTCCACTTTGTCACCAACCTATTTCTCCCTTGTGGACATTATCCTACTTTTATTGTTTTATACATAATACTTTAAAACTCAGGACATTTTTACTTAGCCTAACTTAAGAATATTTTTTAAATTCCCCATTTAAAAAAGGAATCCTGCAATTTTTTTTTCTGAGTTGAAAAGAACATATTATTACGACATATTATAGACATAGCTTTGGTTACCTTGGTGTCTGGCTTATGCAGGGAACTGGAAAAGAAGCGTCTTTCTTCATTCTGTTGGACCACTCAAGTAGTTTATTCAGTCCAGTTTCCAGCTGTTTTCAAGGTGTACATCATCTAAACACCCTGCCTCCAAAATTGCTTTATTTTATCCATCTGTTTCGCCCCTCTGTGATAGGTTTGACTTTGGGTCTCCATTGGTCAGAAACAAATTGAAAGCACACAGCACATATTAATGTTCTTTTAAGTATTGTATTAATAGTTTTTAAATTGTGCTTTGCTTTATATGGCTTTCAGCTGTCTTGAATCCTTTGCCAGGATGGAGGGGCAATAATAAATACATCTGTACTATCTAAACAGGAATGGGATTCTTCTAGTCTCCGCTTCCAAGCTATATCCCTTTAGCTCACAAGCTTCCTTGTCCCTTATTTCAAATAATGGGCAATTTTACCAAAAGCTTCAGTGCCTTTCCTTTCTACAATGCACTGATATCCCCAGGGGAGGAGGAAACCCTACTCTGCTTCAAGAAGGCATTTTAAAATCTTCCAATGACATCAGTGGTTGACTTTACAAATATCATTACAGAAGAGAAGTCTATTTAGGGTTCAATTAGTGCATAACACAGAAGGACTTTTTTTTAAAGTCATCCTGGATGAGTGAGATTGAGAGTTTTTCAATCTTTCCAATGGTTGTTTGTATTTGGGGACTTGGTTACAAAAATAAAATAATAATTTGCACAAAATCTCTTTTTTGTACAGAAATAGATTTATTTATTTATTTATTTTGCAGAAAAGAAAGTTCTCTGCAAAAGATACTGTTCTTTACAAAATAAAGTGGATTTTTTTACACAGTACCCAACTTCTGCAGATACAAAATTTTCATGAAAAAATAGCAAAAAATGTGTCTGACTTTTTTTTTTTTTAAAAAAGGTGCCTCAACTTATTTTAACTCCCCTTCTTATTAATGATGAGAAAAACTGTGAGCATTCTTTATACCCATGGCATTGGTGCGAGTGTGCTAGCTTACAGTCCCTAAAACACGTATGTGGAACCATTTGGGACCTAAAGCTGAAAATTCTTCCCACCCTGATCCCAAATAACAAATGTTGGAAGATTTTTGCATCCTCTTTCTTAGATAGATAGGGATTTCCTGGATGCAAACTCTCCCTCCCTCTCTCACACATACACATATTCAAACTAACCATGTGACTTAGGTCACTCCCCCTTTGCACTATTTCTAGCAGTGTGCAAAGGTGGTAAATCTCTTTCTCCTCCATCTTCCTCCTCTCTCAACATTTTTTGGAAAGATGGTTTCTTCTCTACCTAAACTATTCACTAGCTAGAGTAGGATATAGCTTTTATGTATATAGCAGTTAAAGCCATTAGTAAACTTTTGTTTTGTAAACTTTTGTTTTGAATCACAAGCTACTTGTGTTGTTTTTGGTCTCAGTTCTTAGGGAAGCATAGTAAGACAAAGGCACATTTCTGCTACTCTGCTAATTTAAAGCTAGACCTTAACAAGCTTGGCTTTGACATTTTTGAGATTTAATATTTTTGTTTCCTTGGCAAGGGTTGAAGCCTTGGGAAATTTTAATTACCCTACAATAACTAACTACATAAGAGAGTCAAAAGGTAAAGACCATATGTGGACTATGGGGGGTTGCAGACTGCCAGAAATAGTGCAAATTGAGTCCACTTTTAGTGTTAAGTCCACACTGACCCCCAAGAGGCTTTGAGCTCTCATATCCCTTCCAAAGCCAGCCACTCATTTGCTTACTGCACTCGTCCCTCCACATTTGTGGCTTTGACTTCTGAAGATTTGATTATTCACGGATTTTATTAATATGTTCTCTCTAGGAACTCTATGGTCAATTTTAACCACAAGTCGCACTGAAGGGCCTAGAGATTCCTAGAGAGAATGCTCCACTAGGCATTTGTAGCTTCTCCAGCGCAATTCTTTTGTCAATGTCTGGCAGATATTGACCACAGAGTTGCACTGGAGGACCTAGAAATTCCTAGAGAGGTGTTCTCTCAGGTAAAAACAAAGTGTTTTTGTTATTTACAGTTTTTCCACATTCACAGGGGGCCTGTGTCCCTAACCCCAGCGAATGTGGAGGGACAAGTGTATAATGATCCTTCTGCCATTAATCTCTGAAAAACTGGGGACTAAAGAAAGTACATGTGTAAAATTATGATGCAGTGATTTTTAATTTAGAACTTTCATGAATGAAATCAAGATTAATAATTGAAAAACCTTCTAATGAAAATCTTTGATGTTTGATTTTGTTCAATACACTTGGACAAAAAGCATGCTAATGAGTGATTAAAAGGTTTCAGTCCAATATCTATATCCTGGGAGCTTAAACAGTTTTAGCAATAGCAGTTATGAAATTCAGTGTCACGTACTCACACTATTTGATTGATTTATAAGAGTAATTTGATGTGCCCAAAGGGAAGAAATGCAACTTTATTACATATTTAAACCTCAATAGAAAATCTTACAAAATTATGGTATTCTTTTCCAATACCTTGCAGAAATATAATATATTGGTCAAACTTGAGTGACTGAATGGCTATGTTAAATCAAATCAATGAGTAATTCTGGTGATTCTGCCCCATGTCTTCTCATCATACAGAACCCCTGGTGTTCATCAGATCATTCCATTTTTTTTAGCATTATGCTATTTTAACCTTAGATGGTGGGAGGATTTTGAGAAAGAGGTATTAAATTTTAGCAGATCTTGGGGGCTAATTTAAGCCTTGAAAATCACACTCGGGCAGTCCACACACACACTTACTATTATGCATTGCCAAAATTCAGCAGCAGCACCTTCTGAACCCATAAGTGAAAAACCCATGTCTGGTTACCAGGAGAAGGGATTTTGAGACTAATACAAGATCATGATATGAAACACATTTCCTGGAGGCATTTAGGAAGGCAATTCCTCTCTTAAACACAGAGCTTAATTCCAATGCACATTGTTTTTAATGCAAAAACATGGGGGAGGCTGATGTACAATTGTCCCTCCACATTTGTGGCCTTGACTTATGCAGATTTAAAGTTATTTGCAGATTTGATTAATATGTTCTCTCCAAGAATGTCTAGGTCCTTTAGAGCGACTCTACTAGAGGTAGACCATAGAGCTGTACTGGAGGACCTAGAGGTTCCTAAAGGAAATACTTTTCCATGCATTTATATGTCCACCAGAGTGATTCTATGGTCAATCTCTGGCAGAGATTCTCTCAGGTAATAAAATTGGTGTTTTTGTATTGCATTTTTCCACTTTCATGGGGGCCCTGTGCTCCTAACTCCACTGAATGTGAAGAGGCCATTGTACTGCCAAATTTCAATGGCACACAGTGATATAGACTGGACACTATGTAGGTTGTAGAGGCTGCAAAATAAGGGGGTTGGGCTCATATGACCAAGGGATTTTGCCCAAGCCTGATTTTGAAGGTGAAAAGAAATGTAGCTAATTCCACACAGTTTACCACACATAAATTTTGTCCTTTTAGCATAACCTTAGCATCTTTCTCTATATCTCTGAAATGTTAAGATTTCTAATTAAATGAAAAACACATGGATATATAAACCAGGATGAACAACTGGTTCACAAAGCTACCCTAAGTAAAATCAGTTGGCTTTCCTTTTTTGCCTCATTCAGTGGTGATGCCCTGCTGTATTCACTCAGGAAGGAATAACTGATTACGTATAAAGAAAAATGTATTACACATCTTTCAGTTTCAACAGCTGAGCACTGATCTGCTGCAGACACACTGTTAACTCTTACTACACTACTGTGGAGTTTATTTCACTTTTTGTTTTTCAATAGTATTAGGAACTGATCTGTATAGTCAGTTTCCTGATGCTTTGCACATCAGCCTGCAACTGTATTCCAAATATTATTTTTAAATTTACTTTCCAGAGTCTGATGTGGAGTTTTGTCAAATGCTTTAGTTAAGTCAAAGGATAAGTTCATTTTTTCACCCTTTCTACCAAGCTTATTATCCTGTCAAAACCAGAAACCAAGTAAGCTTGGCATGTTTTATTTTTATGAATCTTTGCTGTCGTCTTCCTATTACCCTCCACAAAGTGCACAGAGATAGCCTGACTTATTGCTCAGTCTTGTATCTTAACTACAAGTGAAGATGAACACTTGCGTCTCCTTTGCTTATGAAAAGAAGGGGAAAATTGCTATATTTTCTGTCTAGGCAAGCAGTTTAAGCACTCAGTCAATGTATGGACAGCTGGGAATAATGTCTATCCTGAAAAAGGAATGGATACTTTATTATTCTTTGTTTACCAGCATATTCTATGTCACACAAAAGCCTCACCACTGTCAATGGGGCTGAACAGAAGGCACCTAAGGGGTGGTGTCTAGTCGCCCCTTTCCTTTTTTTGCAGCTCTGATCCAGTGGTTTGCCACTCTAAAAAGAGCTGGCAAATGCCACTCCTTTTTAGAGTGGCAAAAAGCTGTCCTTGCCGCTGAGGTGGCAGCTTTTTGGTGCTCCTTTGGTGTAGTGTGTGTGAACACTGCACTAAGGGAGCACCCTGACACTGCCCATGGTCTGGTTGGATGGGTGGCATGACGGTGGCATTGGGGTGGATTCGGGGTGGCCAGCGTGTGGTCGCCACGCCTCCACTTCACCCCCAGGCTGGCCCTTTTGGCCAGTCTGTACAGCCCCAATATCTTGGAACTGGTACCTTTGAATAAGAGGGATATGTGTATATCTCCTGTAGAAAGCAAAGTGCAATACTAGATTATAAACTTCAGTCTTAATGGAACAATTAGAGGTATTCTACATGTATATAGCCATATGTGGCCCTTCACAACCCTGCAACATGGCCCTTGCTCAAAACCACATGTCTGTGGCTTTATGCTAAACAGGAGAGCTAGGAGTAAGTACCCCTTACACTTTTCCAGCTCTTTTTGCATTTTTCTGAACATGTGCAGTAGAACTTCATGACTTGTTCATGGGCTCATCACTTCTGCTCACAATTTGCTCATGAGCTTACCAGGTGCATTTAACTGATCACTTTGGGAACAGTGCAAAGTTCTCAGAGGGGTTGTCCGCATGGGTCAAAAGACCTGGGTTCCTCCCTGGCCTCATGTCATCAAGATCAGACAAAACAAGCCAAACCCCCCTGGGGCAGGATCAGGCCCAATCTTGCAAGACCACAGATCCAGAGGATCCAACCTGACCCCAGGGTAAATAGCCTTTAAATAGCCATGGTCTGTGGCAAAACCTGGGTGTTCACACTGTTCCCCCTGTGGCTACTTACCTTGCTGACCATTGCTCTTTCTCAGGTGCTCTCTGTCACTATGTCTGATGCAGAAACAGGGCGCCTGGCCATGTGGTTGCAGCCAGGCACCCTGTTTCCATGTCAGATATGGTGATGAAGGGTGGGGTTCTCAGTCAGGGTGGCACAGGGTGAGGTAAGGAGCATGCACCTGTCCCAGTCCCAGGTCAGTGCAGGGACAAGTATGTGAATATCTAGCTGTCCCCGCACCAACTCAGGAACCAAACTGAGTGAGCAACAGGGCTAGAATAGCCTGGGCTGATCCTTGCTATCCTGGCCCATCTGCTCAGGCCCTTACTTTTTCTAGCCTGCCTATTGACAGAGCCATATAATACAATTCCTCCAATCCTAATATTATTTATTTGGAGGCAGCAAACCTTCCTGTTTTACTGAATGTGACATAGGGAGGCACAGCTACACTAATGAATTCCAATGAATTCTAATGACCTAATTAATTGAAGTTGTAATTAATTAATACATTCATTTATTAACCATATATTTAACTTCAGTGTTAATTGGTAAATTGAGAAAATTGGATGAAATCACCACATAAATCTAGAAAATTAATAAATCACAAGTAAATTAACTGGTTGATTTCATGTTCTGTTATAAAGCCTATCTTGCTGATACTCTTGCAAAAATGCCCAGATGTAACATGGTACTGTCGGACCTTGGTATCTGCTGGAGTTAGGTTCCAGGACCCATCATGGATGTCAAAATCCAAGGATGCTCAAGTCCCATTATATACTATGGCATAACAAAATGGTGCACCTCATATAAAATGGCAAAATCAGGGATTGCTTTTTGGATTTTTATTTTATCTTCAAGCCATGAGGGGTTGAATCTTTGGATATAGAATCTATGGAAATGGAGGGCTAACTGTATAAAGATTTAGAGTAAACATTAAAAAGCTTCTGTAGTCAGCTTTAAGTAGTGAAATGTTAAGTTTGTAACTTTATACTATCTGAAATATAACATGAGCTAATTGCATTTTATATTATTCAAAATCCTCCTGCAGATCCCTAAAGCACGTTTCCCTCATTCAGTTTCCATAAACTGGATATCATTGCTGTAAGAGAGTCATTTATTTTATTCAGGTATATTATGTCATACAAAGAAGGTAGCTTGTGAGTCTTTTGAAATATCATACAGGCTAAATGTCTCCAGGTTGCTTCAGATGACCCATTTCTTCAACAGGAGCAAAACAACAGCATACAACAAAATATACAACAAAACCATAGGTTATGTATCTTATTATGCAATAAAACTCAGGCGAATCTTTGATAAATTACATTTTATATTATCTTATTTGTTCCCTTATTAACTCATGTGATGACAATTAATGTTTCAATAAGAAAACCAAACTAAGTGGACATTGAACTATTGTGCTTCCTTCTTATTTTTTTTCTGCTATCAAACTCAGCTTTCTCACTTATCAGTACTCCAGCTGTTTCCTTTGACTTCCCTTTCTTTTTGATGCACCTGAAAGAACTCTGCCTCTTATTTACAATTCAACTGCTATTTTAGATCATTTTGTACCTTGGCCTTTTGGATTTTATGAATACATACTGTACTGTTCATTTACAAACACTTCTAATGTCATGTCATTCTTTTCATGTCTCTATATTTAACTATTAGTTTTCAGTATGTCCATGATACCCTTACTCATATAGATCCTCTCTTGTCAGTCTTATCTTTTTATGGCTTCAAACACCTTGCATGATATCCTTTGATATTATTTCCTCTTATTTCTTTTTGGTTGTCCTTTATTCTTTTCTTGTTCACCTCCTGGATTCTTTATGCCTACTTCCTAAGGGCCTCTACAGACAGGCCCTTTGGGCCATCCTAGAGGCAGGGATGGGGAGGGGTAGCAGCACGCCAGCCACCTCAATTCCTCCCCGAAGATATCCTGACACCACGCGCCATTATGCACATCCTTCCGATGCAGCCTTTTGACGCACTGTGCCGGAAGGGGCGCCAAAGAACCATTTACCAATTTGCCGGGCCGGCAAAAGGGAGGATCAAGGCCGCACTGTCCGGCAGCCTCAGCCTCGATCCTCCGCTTCCCAGGGCGGTCCAGGGCCACCCATCTGCATCCCCCTAAATTAATTTAAGACTCTCCTAAGAAAAGCACTACTTTTCATCTTATGCCCTTTTTTTTGTTTTGTTATCATCATCATTTGACCTAGTTTATTTGTTGTTGTTTTAATTGTCTCAACTAAACCAGATTCATTAATAAAAGTCTAAATTTGAGATGACTGAAGAATATCATCCAGGAGAGAAGAAAATACTCCAAATCATGAAGAGGTGGTAGTGTTGTAACAAAATTTTCATATCTTAATGGCCAGAAGTTCATTCTCATTTCCCACTTGTGAAAGGTTTCTCAAGGCCTATCCACACTGGCAAACCACCCCACCCCCAAAAAACTAAACAGTTTCACCCTGTTTCAAGCCTCAGCACAAGGTGAAACCTGGATGCAGCACACAGAATGGAAGAAAGGAATACAGAGCTGGGTGTCATCAGCTACCTAATTCCATGCAATCTACTTCTGTGCTAAACAATGGTTGACCCCATGTAAAGGACTGGGGGGGGAGGACAAGTGTATCCAGACAAGACAAATGTGTTCCTAGTTTAGTCAAAACAGAGGTGTAATTCTTCACAATTTCATTCTCAAAGGAAGTGTGGAAAAGTTTTTTTTAATATAAAATGCTGTTTTCTGCATGAAAAAACCCACATGCAAATTTTGCATAGAGTCTTGAGCTGTGAAAAGTTTAATCAAACCAGGATTCTTCTTATCAGGGTTTCCCAACACTCAAAAACATGTTTCTTCACAATTTTTTTCAAATATTTTTTGTTCCACCTTTAATCAAAAGGCAGATGGGAATGGGAAATCATACTATACTGGATGGGGTACACTCTCCTTGAAGATACAGATTTCCAGTATGGATTCAACTCTGATCCTGGAGATCCAGGTTTTGGCAATGGCCAGAAGTTCATTTTCACAGTTCATAGTCTATCATTTGAACCCATTGCTGGAGATGGCTGATCTGGCCACAGTGATACATGCCTTGGTTACATCCATTGTAATCCAAAGTGCTTTATGTAGGGCTGCCTTTGAAAAGCGCTAAGAAACTTCAGCTGGCACAAAGTGCTGCAGCCAGACTGTTAACTGGAACTGGCCCCTGGAAGCATGCAATTCCCTTGTTGCAATAGATCCACTGCTGCCAGTCCATTTCCAAGCACAATTTAAAGTTCTAGTTGTGACATATACATCCCTATATTACTCAGGTACAGGCTATTTAAAGGCCTGCATCTCACTCTATGAGACTGCCTGCGTTCTAAGATCTTCAGGGGAGCTCTTTATCTTTGTCCCACCAACTTTTCCAGGCATATTTGGTGGGAACAAGGGAGACAGACTTCCTAGTGGCTGCTCCCAAGCTTTAGAACTCCCTCCCTAAGAAAGCTAGAATGGCTCACTCCTTGTTTCACTTGCTGTCTGCAAGTGATAACCTTCCTATCATAACAGGCTTTTAGGAATTATTTGATGGGCTTTCAATGTTGTGCTGTTTTTTAATTTTACAGATTATTTGGGGTTTTTTTTAAATAACATATACCTCACACACATATTACTGATGCTATATATCAGTGGCGGTCCCCGACCAGGTAACACCCGGTGTGTAGGAGGGTGGAACTTCTGGGGATGTGAGTTCTGGCAAGTGTGCCACACGGGAGCACACAGGGTGGGGGGAGGCAGAGAGGCACATGCAGGAGAGACACCTGTGAGGCCCCAGGAAGCATGCCCATGGCCCCAGAAAGGTCCAGGGATCAGGCCAGCAGCCTCAGACAGGCCCTGCAGGGGGCAGGGGACTGACCAGGTGCCATCCCCTCTTCTGGGGTGTCACCTAGTGTGGTCTACACTCCCTGCACCCCCCAGTGATGCTAGTGCAATATTTATATATTCTAAACTGTATTAGTGCTAATATTTGCAATTTGCCCTCAGTTACAGTATTGAGTATACAGAAAAGCAGGATATCAATAAGTAAAATAAATAACTAAATAATGTTTCTGAAGAGATTATTACATCCTGAAATGCAAATAGCAATTGAGAATTGCTCATACTCAGCCGGTGGGAAAAATACAGCAGAAATTAAGTCATTTTGTCTATAAGAAGAAGAACACAAAATTTTATATCCCTAATTCATGTGCTATTCAAAAGGGTTCCCCAATCCTCAACCCTGCTTTTAAGAGCAGAAGTGACAGACTCTACAGTGTGACTGGGATATTACCCACAGCTGTTTGAATCTAGGCCATTGCTTTCAGGTTGTTATTCACCATAAGCCTTTGACAGAACTTGGAAGTCATGCACTAGAAATTATGCATTACTTGTAATTCATTTTCTTTTTGCAATAACAAGGCTACAACAACATTGCATTATGACAGTAACATAACAAGGGATTATCACTCCTGTGATCTAACAGTAGAGTCTTGCTCTATTACAGTGGCTCTTAATCTTTTTTTTAGGTCAGAGACCATTTTAAGAATTTGATGAAAGCTGTGCATCCCACTTCCAGGGGGAAAAATACATTTAAATGCACATTTCAAAGTAACAGGTTAGAAATCAAAGGGGAAGTTCATTTTTTCATGCTAACTCTTAGAACCCTAGAACCCATGAAGGCCATCCTTAGGGGTCTATGGGCTACTGCTCTATGATCTATTATTTATTACAGGGTTGTGGACTTCCTAGATGGTGATTGAGAAATATTTATTTATTCAAATACTCTATCCTTCCCTTTTATATTGATATAGACTCACCCAATCAATTCACACCTACTAGATTTTATTGGCCAACTTGGTCAAATATCAACTTACAGGTTATAGGGTCGAGCTGCAACAACTAAAGCTGTTCTTGGAAACCTTGACCAGATGAAACAATGTTGTCTTCTTCAAATACTGCAATAACTGTGGTATCTGAGCTATTAAATATCACATAGTTCAAATGTTAACTTGTTGTAATTCATGCTATTCTACATCTTGTGCTTTTTGGAAGTGTTGGAGTGTTTACTCAATAAAGGCAGTGGAAAGCCCAGAGATGAATGAGTATGCAGAGAAAGATAGAAGCACAAGTAGATAATGGACTGATTAGAGCAGGGGGAATCTCCCCCTCCCCATCTTTTTTCCTTGAGCTCCCATTAGAGAGAAAATTCAGATACTGAAAGAAACAGAGGTTTGAACTAATCAGAGGTATGATGTCAGAGGAGGAAAAAGTACTGAGAGTCTTATTGTATGAGAAAGGAAAGCCAAAATGAAGTGGGAGAGATATGGCTTTCTCCTTGCCTCTCCACATGCTGCCGTAGCACTCCCATTCTCCTTCCCAAGGGAGATGGTTGTTGTAAAAGCATGCCTTTTGCCAAATTGATTTTTCCAGTGCAACAAAAGACATACTTTTACAACCATCTCTCTCAAGAAAAGAACATCAACAGCATTTGGAAAGGCACAGAGAAAGTCATCATTCTCACTCTCCATTTCAGCTTTCTTTTCTCATGCAATAAGGTTTTGAGATGATGAGAAGAAGTGCACATTTGTTGTTGTTGTTGTTAGCTGCCCATGAGTCAGTTCCAACTCATGGTGACACTGTGGATGAGACATCTCCAAGAATCCCTATCTTCCACTGCCTTGCCCAGATCCTGCAAGCCCTTCCCCATAAACCTCCTGATCGAGGCTATCCATCTGGTTTGTAGTCTTCCTTTCCTTCTATTACCCTCACCATTCCTAGCATTATTGTTTTTTCTAGTGATCCATGCCTTCTCATGATGTGGCCAAAGTACAATAGTCTCAACTTGATCATCTTTGCTTCCAAAGAGAGCCCTGGTCTGATCTATTCAAGAACCCATTTGTTTGTCTTCTTGGCTGTCTATGGTATCCTAAGTACTCTTCTCCAACACCACATTTCAAATGAGTTGATTTTCTTTCTGTCTGCTTCCTTCACTGTTCAGCTCTCGCATCCGTACATGGTAATTGGGAATACAATGGCCTGAACGATTCTGACTTTAGTACTCAGTTGTATGTCTTTGCTCTTCATGATCTTTTCCAGTTCTTTCATAGCTGCCCTTCCCATTCCTAGTCTTCTTCTTATTTCTTGACTGCAGTCTCCATTCTGGTTAATGTTTGATCCTACATATGAGAATTCTTTAACTATTTCAATTTCCTCGTTGTCTAGATTAAATCTGTGTATTTTTTCTGTGGTAATTATTTTTGTTTTCTTTATGTTCAGCATCTGACCTGCCTTTGCACTTTCATATTTGACCTTTCTTATTAACTGTTCCAATTCCTGAATATCTTCTGCTAATATTATCGGAACATTAGCAGTTAATAAAAAGGAAGAAGAAATCTTGGAAGGTAGAAGATTTGACCCTTTTGCAGATGATAATGTCTCAGGAGAGAAAGGAGAGACAGAAACAGAAAGGATCCTTTTAGAGAAAAAGGCTCAAATGTTATCAGAGAAGGAGAAAATAGTCATATGGATGTGCCTTCTCTGCGTTAGATTATCGTTCATCCTAAATAACGTGACTCAGCTCTCCCGAATTCAAGTCTAATTCGGGCCGCATCTGGGTTCTATTGCATGTCTTCCCCCCAAAAAAAACCTCCATCCAGGTACAGCCCTGCTCCCATGCAAGTCCCAAGACACACTCTGGAGACCATTTTTCTAAATCAGAAGCTTCCAACTTCTTCTATTGTTGTTGTTGTTGTTGTTGTTGTTGTTGCTGCTGCTGCTGCTGCTGCTGCTGCTGCTGCTACTGCTGTTGTTAAATTATCACTATAACACTTTACAACAGTTTTTGGTTGTAATTATACATTGCATGGTGATGTACACAGGGAAGGGTTGTATCATGCAATGTAATTAATTACTTTTAAGAACTAACTTGGAATGGGACCAAGTATAAAAAAATAGATCAAATAATTGATTATAGCAGGCTATCTATCTAGTCAACTAAATTTTAGAAACTCTATTTTCCTTATGAACACCCTCAAAGAAAGCATAAATTTACCAGTAAAGATTTTAGGCTTCAGTCTTCATGCTTCCCTACCAACTTAATTCCATTTATTTCAAAGATAGTCTTTCAAGATACTGATATTTCATTACATCTGCAATCATACTGAAAATCAATGTCAAAAGAATTTGCCCTTCAGCTGGTGAGTGCATCCTGACAGGCTTGCTTATGGCACTTATGGTTGAGGCTGAGAACACCTGCATTGGAAGCTAAGAGTTTAAAATCAAATCCAATGAACACTGCACTAGTGCAATGTCACAGTTTGTACCTATTTGTTCCAATTGCTAAGGAAGGGAAACAAAAGGCAAGGGATAAAGTCAGAGACATCACTGGGGATGATTCACCCACCAGGCATTTTGAAGCACTGTGGAAACAGAAAGAACATACTTCAACATCTAAATTGCTACTCTGAGAACAACTCAGGGCTTGTACACACCTCCTGGGATGATGATGATGATGATGATGATGATGATGATGATGATTGTCTTGCTGAACTAAAGGTTTGCAGAAATAAACTTTTCAGAAGTTCCATCTTATTTGTGGGCTATTTAACTGAACATGTCTGGAAGACAATTTTCCAATCAGTGGCTTGAGACCATCCATCAGTATAAACAGATTTTTTAAAAAAGTCAATGAATTTCTGCACAATTCCTTTCTTTTCTCTTGAGGGCTCTGTTTGATGGGGTTAAAGTGACAGCAACAACTGGCTTAGCAGTGGGCCATCATTTTGCATCCTCCTCTATATTACCTAAATGTTCTAGTGATATTTTGGGGTACAGGTATGGCTACCCACACTAAAATGGCGGAGTGTTTTTTGGGGAAAAAATCCTGCAAAGTGGCTTTCTTTTTCTAGATAGGGATGGGGGGGGGGTAGGTCCAATTTGCACTGCAGAAATAATGCCATTTGACACAGCTTTAACTGTCATGACTCAGTGCCATGTAACTCTGGGTTTTGTAGTTTTGTGAGATATTTAGCCTTTGCTGTCACAGAACTCTGGTGCCACAATAAACTACAAATACCAGAATTCCATAGGATGGAGCCATGACAATTAAAGTGATATCAAACTGCATTATTTCTGCAGTGCAGATCAGACTGTATTTGTAAGAAAACCTCAGAAATTTTCTCAGATAAGTATATTCTGAGTAATTTTAACTCATTTCCAGTTTTAACACTTAATGGCATCTCACAAACCATATTTTCACCTCTCCTAAATACACTGCCATCTACAGGAACATGGAGAAATATGTTTGTCCATCTAACTCAGTATTCTTAGGGATGTACATCTTTGCTTATTTAATTATTGTATGCAAAACCCAATAATTTCAAAAATTTCCTCACTACTAGATGAGATCATGAGAGGTTTTTGCAATTTTTGATGATTTCTCACACCTCAAAATTTTTTTGCAAAAAGTTAACTTGCACAAAAACACCTCTTGCTTTCTATGAGGTAGGTCATGCTAGAAGAGAATGACTGCCCCAGGATCATCCAGGGTCATCCATTCATGGCTCCGCAGGGACATAAATCTGGGGTTCTCAAGTCTCAGTGCAACACACTAACCACTGTGCTGACTTTCAGTAGAGATGGAACTAACTATATAAGATTTGGTATACTGGCCATAATGTTTGGAACTGACCTTTCAGAGCAGAACTGCAACTCACAATCTTGCCCTTCTCCTCCATAATTTAACAATACAACACTATTGTAAGTAAACTGCTTAGAACATTGTTTGCCATCAGAGCAGCATGTGTCTATACAAGACTGGGAAATTAATTCTCATGATGACCAATGGTCATTTCATCAGGGAAATGGGCCTTTAAAAAAGATTAAATACATATGTATAACACACTTGCTGAGGGAAAACAGCTGGATGAAATCCTATCTGATGTGAGAATGCAGTGAGGCATTACAAATGAATAAAAATAAATGAATAACAGGACGTGTGTATGGCCTGACACCTTTTTTGTAAAATGGATAAGCATATCAATTTCTGTGAAAATATATGCCCTACAAGCAGGGGAGGACTACAAGTCAAAGTGTAATGTAAAGTCTAATAGATTTGAATGGCTTTATAAAATGCCATTTTCAGTAGCAATCCTTGTTTCCATCTAGGGTTTGAATGCTCAGCCTTTCTGTTCACCTGAGTTCCCTGCATTTGGGGTTAATGCTAATGTAAAGGAACATTTCAGTGGAAATCTTCCAAAGAGTTCAGCTTCCATTCATGCAGTATATTAGATAAACTGACTCCTGTGGACATTTCACTGTTAAGTGGCACACTGAGGACATTTAGAAATTGGGACATTTATTTTAGTATATGTGGGTTGGTCCTTGCAATGAGGTCTGGGTTGGAAGAGTCACTACCAGGTAATTTTGATCTCCCATTGAACGACAACTGTAAATGCAATCTAAAGCTTCACAGCATCTCCTTTTTTCCAAGAAGTACGTCATCTTCTTACTCTTATTATGTTGGTAAATCAGGGACAGCTACACAGAGGGTATAATGACCATGATGCATTCTGTTTTCCAACACGATGTATCCTTGTACATTCTTCTTCATCTCTCCACCTTACCTCAACAGTTCACCTAAATAGGCAAGGGGGCAAAACAGCCAACGGGATGCAGATATACCAGACAAGAAGCAGTTGTGGAAAACTCATTCAGTTACTAGTCCTCTTTCCTTCAGTGCTTCACTTTCTAATCTACTCCACTTGACTTCTTCCACTGAGCATGTTGGGTTTAGCGAGGTTTTTCCTCATATTTTTGCATAAACCCTCAACATTTTTGAGTCAATGATTTTTTCCCCATAAAAATATCCAGAAACTGGTGGGGAGAGGAGGATCTCAGCCAGTTGACCATGTTATTGTCCACAGTAAGAAAGTATGTCTTGAGACACTGAGATAACCAGCTGATCCCCCCAGTTTCCGGCGTATAAGATGACCCCCAACTTTTCCAGTCAAAATATAGAGTTTTGGATATACTCACCGTATATATATGGCCGCCTGAAGGGGTTAGGTATCGGGGGCACTGCTTTGCAGTGGCTC
>CM034710.1:101187030-101202084 GCA_020142125.1 Phrynosoma platyrhinos
CTTCCTTCTCTTTCTTTTTCTCCCCCCCCTCCTACTCCTCTATCCAGTGTATAAGACGACCCCCGACATTTGAGATCCTTTTCTAGGGTTAAAAAGTTGTCTTATATGCTGGAAAATATGGTATATCTTTTTAAAATAAAATATTAAATATAAAGGTAATCCTGATTACAAAAGGTTTGAGCTAAGTTTAAAATACTATTCAGAATGCTATAGCTTATCCCAACTAGAACAGACCCATTAAATCAATTGTTGTATAGTAAAAGTCACCATATAGGTAGCATGACTCTATTCTAGTGGAAACGAACAAGATATAGGCCACTGTTTAGTAACTGATACCAAAAACTGTATTGAAACTGCATATCAAAAGCCTTTAAGGAACTGATTTCTCTCCCAAATATAATATTCCTTATTCTATAAATATGCCCTGGAGACCTTAGACTCTTTGATGGTACCAAACAAATGTATTAGTATGCAGACATGTTACATTAACTTCTTTACCAGAGCTAAAGATGAAATAATGTCTTAGTATTTTAAAAGTAACACTTCACGTTACTTCAAAGTTATTCAGGAATCAATAACATGGTGCTCTCTTAATACCATATACCATTTTCACTGAGTGGTGAAAACAGCACCATTCTTTTTACAGTGGCCCAAGCGACAGTTACATACAAATGTGATTTTGTTCAGCTTTTCCTACGTTTAGAACCAGAGCTGTGGTCACTGCAGGAAGGAAGACACCTTGCAGCTATCATCCATTTCTATGTAATCTCTAGGATTGATCATTATTATGTCCTTGAAGAGTGTTCAGAAGATTTAGGTAGTAGAAAATGTTGTGAACTTCCTTCTAATTGGTTTTTGGGGATCATATAAAAGTGTAGAAATAGATGTACTGGCTATAAAGCAGTTTATGGACAAATCTTAGAAACTTTATTTTTGGAGCACATCTCAGGATGTCCAAGCTAGCAAAGAGTTGTACAACACAGAGTACAACTTTCAGAATCTCTCACTCATGGGCCATTCTGGAAGTTGTATATTTAAAAAATAACTTTTCTGTTTATGTAGACAATTCAAAGTGCTAGTTCTAATCATACATTATTTTAGAGCACCTTTTCCTCCATATGAGCCTTCCAATATACCAAGATTTGGATGCTATCATTTCATCTCCATTAAATTAGTGAGGGATCTCCATTAAATTAGTGAGGGAACAAAGCACATCTTTTACTACCCTATTCCCTTCATTTTATTGCAGCATGGTGTAGTGATCAGTGTGTTGGAGTAGGACTGTAGGAGACCAGGGTTCAAATCCTCACTCAGCCATGAAAATCCTTGACTCTATACTGCTTCTGAAGAAGTAGGTTTATATGTATGAAAGCTCATGCAAGAAATAAAAATCAGTCTTAAAAATACTCTATATTCCATTTTTTTATCTCTTCTCTTCCTCCTTTTTATACTTAGGGAAGTCACACACTCTAAGCCTTACCAAAAAAAAAAATGCACCAAGCCTTACAGGGAAGCGATTACAACCCTTCTCTGAATAAATCTTGTCAAGAAACCTCTAGGATAGGGTTGCCATAAGTTAGAGTGACTTGAAGCCACATAGCAACAATAATAATAAGTCAGGATTTACTACTCCACCCATCCACCCAACACACATACAAAAATGAAGCCAGTATCTTACAATGCCACTCTTCAGGAAAAGAGTGAAAAGAGTGAAAGTACTAGATGAAAGAGTGATGAGTAGGCTTTCTGTTTACACTTTAAATTCTCAAAGTATTCAATCTTCAAGAATTCTTATATGAACTAACTGCACAAACTATTGTGGTAAATGGAACATAGGTGTGCATCAGTTTGTGTGCATTTCCAAATTTTGTGACACTGTTATTCACTCACAAAATGTAATAGAATGGATTTTAACTGTGCATTTTAAAACAGTAAGACATTTTTAGAAATATGAACATTAAGAGAAAATGCAAATTTGAATGCTCCTCTTTCTGTTGCATCTTTAAATGCCCATTAATGAAGGAATAAAAAGTAAAATATGCGTGTATGAACTAATGTGAAAAAGACAGTGAGATGAAAAACACTGACTCTCATCTACTTGCCTGTACAGTTCTTATGGTTTTACCTTTATTACTGAATTTGTTTATTTTGCTGTAAATTATTTATACTTTTTACAAGCTGACCAAGTTTTGTTTAAAAAATAATAAAAGGTGAGATATAAATATGAGACTAAATAAATATGTGACTTCCAAATGTAAAAAGCTGTTTTTCTGGTTTTATTTCCTTCTCTGCCTGCTACAGCAAGCTGTATCATCCTGAGGGATGATAACATGGCTGCAGATCTACCATACACTGGAATTTTCAGGTACCTGAGGACCATGTATATCTATATTTCTACAGGAATACATAGTTTAATGTTTTTTGACTATCCATCTGTCTTGTGCAATCGCCTCAGAGGAGTTTCAGCTCATAAGGATTGTCTGATTTTTCTTTCCTCAGCCAAGATTTCATATCTGGTTTCTGCTTTTATGATATCAGCTTGTTTGTCATGGCTGTACGGTCACCTGAGGCTGAGTTTCCTGCATCTGACAAAGTGGGCTCTAGCTCATGAAAGATTATGCCACAATAAATCCATTAATCTTTTAAGGTCTCTCAAAACTTTGTAATTTTTGGTGAAACAGACTAACATAGTGTAATATTACAGGACCTGATAATATCACCAACAATATTAGCTTTCACTTGCTCATCCTCTACACCAGGGGTAGGCAACCTTTTTGAGCCGGGGGCCAAGTTACTGTCCCTCAGACAATGGGGGAGGGCCCAAAGCATCAAAAATAAATAAATAAATAAATAAATAAATAAATAAATAATTTTTTAAAAAAAAAATTAAAATTAAAAAAGTATTCATACACACTCTCTCAGCCCCAGAAAAGCCATGGCAAAACCCCTGTGGAGATGTTGCCAAGAAAACCTCAAGAACAAGTAATAACAACAATAATCAATATCATCATGGCGGGCGGCAGTGGGGGGCGGCAGCGGTGGCAGGACCGGCCTGGGGCCAGTCCAAAGGCCTTGGGGCCAACATCCGGCCCCCAGGCCTTAGGTTGCCTACCCCTGCTCTACACAATCCTTTGTCAGCAATACCCCTTGGCACACTACATAAATGGGACAGTCTCTATAACAAAGGATGTAGATCATCACTAATTTTCTTCTTAATGAAGTAACAAGTAATTTTAGCAATTATCTTTCCAAAGCAAGAAAGACTTCAACAACCAAGCAGTTTTGGAGCCTCTCTGAAATTTGGAAATCATTCTCCACAAAATTCACATGTGTTTGTTTTGCATAAAAAATATTTTCTATTTTGAAAACATCTTTTTCTGCATAGAAGAGCTTATGTCCTCTACAGATTTCATTGGCACAATTTTAAAAATGTCCTTTGTTAGACATCTGAGGATCTTAAGACTCGCATAGCTTCACATAGGTAAATAGGATGTATTGATGTCTAATGGAGGAAACCAGTACACATTAAAGGACATGTTTATTATAAATCTAAAGACAGACTTGATCCAAGAGAACAGCCCATTCATAGTTAACAATATAACACTAGTCGTTCTGGGTAGCAAATGCTGGCACTGTTAACTAGGTTGAAATTTTATTCCTTTCATTATTATAAACATATAACTTTAATCTGCAAAATATCTAATTTAGGGATTGCGAGCCATGTTGTTGTTGTGTGTCTTCAAGTTGTTTCCAATTTATGGAAACCCTAAGGTGAATAAAACACAGCCTTTTTCAGCCAATCCCTTCCTGACTTGCAGTGTATACACCAGGGGTAGGCAACCTTTTTGAGCTGGGGGCTGGGTTGCTGTCCCTCAGACAATTGGAGGGCCGAAGCACCAAAAATAAATAAATAAATAAATAAATAATTTTTTTAAAAAAATTAAAAAATATGCATGCACATTCTCTCAGCCCCAGAAAAGCCATGGCAAAAGCCCTGTGGAGATTTTGCCAAGAAAACCCCAAGAACAAGTAATATCAACAATAATCAATATCATCATGGTGGGCGGCAGGGGGCTGCAGCGGCAACTTAGGTTGCCTACCCCTGGTATACACCATCAATGCTTGAACACCTTTGCCACCATTCTGACTCCTTAACAGTCCACATCCTCTCCCTCTACTCCTATTTTTCTAGTCGAGTGTTGCTTAGAGTTCTCTGGGCAAAGTTCGTGTAGCTTCTGTGTCCTGTAAAGCATGTGAAATAAGAATTAATCTTCCACAGAAGTGAATGAGTTTGGAATCTTTATGAAGATCTTCTTTGCATACAAACTGTCAAAGTCAACAGAATGTCAGTGATCCACAGAAGAAATGAACAATATCAGGGACCAGTGCTCTGATTTAGTGAGAATACATTCCAAAAGTGTGAGTCCAGTAGCAATCTTCATTTACAGATTCTTTTTGACACTTGGAAGATCAAACAAAAAGAAAAGCACTCCAGCTCAGTGAGGAACCTGACACAGCTGACAACAGCTGTCACCAAGGTGATCAGTACCTTGAACCATGTAGGCAAACTTTTGATCATTCATTTCCAGTGAAACAACTACAGAAATGAGCACAATTCCATTTGCACGACCAAAGCAAAAAAGGAAAGTAAGTGTCATTGACATGGGAAAAATGAGTAGCACTGCCTTACTGACAGAAGGTCAAAGCTTGGACTCCCTTCGAAATCATCTAATGCTTATCCAGCCTATGTTATTAGTTATTATGTTATTAGTGTCAACATAAACCAGTTACCATAAGACATTTCCTTCAAAACTTCAAAGGAGAATCCAAGAAATGCAGTCCTTCTCAGATATATCCAATATAATTATAATGATGTCTGCAGATATACTGAAATCCCCAGAGAAAAGAAACTTTGAGCAAAATCCTAAATAGTCAAGATGAGTAAGCTCTTTGTGTGTGTCACAGGTAACCCTGATCGTACAGAGTAAATATGCAACTGCTTATATGTTCTCGTTTCCCACTGAATTCTCATTTTCCACTGGACATCAGGTCCAACATCAGATCGGAGATAGAGGGTGCACTCTGGCTGCATTCCAAGTCAACAAAGGATAGAAAATGAGAACAGTGTGGATACCATTAGCACCACTATTTTCTATCCATGTATGCTGTGGTAGATTAGAACTATATAAATCAGCTCTCAATTTTCTACTCTACTATAATTCATGTCTTTTCTGAAGTTAAGTACATATCTCTTAATCTGCCTGCAGCCCAAGTCACCTTTGAAATCCCTTTGAAGAATGCATGTTTTAAAGACAGCCTGCTTCTCAATCATTGTTTAAATTACTGGAGAAAAACAGATGAGAGTTTAATGAAATCCAGAAGCCCCACACCCAATTTTAACAAAATCACCCTCCTATGTCTACAAATAGGAGGACATTATAAAAGACAGAATCCCTCTGGCTCTGCTCTAATTTGAGCACTGAGCCCAACATGACTCAAGATTGCTCAACAACAACCACAACAAAGCTCTACCAATTATAAAGTGAGGGTGTACAGCTATATACAAGGCCAATTCTACTATGCAGCTGTTCTACAAATGGCATCATATTGTCTAGCAAGCAGTGATCCCAAATGAAGCAATTTGGTTTCTGCTTTTCACCATTCCAGACAGAATTAATTTGGTCTTAGTCCATATTTATCCAAGTATATAAGAGCACAGATACAGGACAACAAAAATAGCACTGAGTTATACTCAAGACAACACTTATTTAAGGAAAAGAGGCATATTCAGTTGGTTCAAATGGATTCAAATATTATCATTTATTCCGTTACTATCTGTTATTTGAAGATACTATTTTACTATATGCTTGTGTCTTCATAATGGCTCTTTATGCATGGGTGGGTGATAAGGATGTGTGTGGGTATGTGTCAGTTTCAGTCTGACAAAACATTATGTAAACGAAGTAGAGGAGGAGGAGGAAAAAGAGAGGATTGTTTCTCTAGAAATATGAACATGTTCATATTCCACCACAGTAGGGACATATAACAAGTTGCCTTATATTGAGTCAGACCATTGATCCTAGTATTGTCTAGACCAGGGGCAGGCAACCTTTTTGAGCCGGGGGCCGGTCCCCCAAAGTCCTCCCTTCCGCCGGGCTGAAGGGGGGAATGGCGGTACGTGCTTACGTGCACACACTGCCGCGACCACAGCTGCCTCCATGCATGTCGTGGCCGCCATTTTGATTTCCATTTTGATCTTTTTCCCCAAGTGAATGTGTTCTGCAGTATTTTGCCACTACAAAAATGAATTTATTCTGTCAGAGAGCACATCTGTTGCTAACAGCAGAACTGACAAAGGTTGGAAAAGTTATTTTGGGACTACAAAGAACTTGTAGTCCAAAGAAGTAAGTTTTTTAAGCTCTCCAAAAGCATCTAACAACAACACAAAACAAATTAAGGCTAAAATCTTGACTAAAATCTTCACCTAAGGAAAATATCCCACCAATGAAACAACAGTTATCTCTCCATATTTTCAGGTCAAGCATTCACAGATTTGATTATTCATGGATTATTGTATTTGTCACTGCCTCCATTGCTGCCCTATATGTGACTGGGGAAAAATTCTCTCGAGGTATTTCTAGGTCCTTCAGTGTGATTCTATGTTTTCAACTTCCATCAGAACTTACCATTGGAAGCCCAAGTGTTGATAGTTAACTGTGCATTTAATATTAGACTAGCAGACATATAATGGTCTGTGTGAATATAAAGGTATTTGTCATACCTCTTCCCTCACCTCCATCGCAAAGACCTTCAAGCCTAGCTGAGACTAGTTAAGGTATTAGTGGCAGCAGGCTCTGTGGCAGCAGAACTACAGTGAATATAATATTTATTACAGTTAGCCATTCAACACTTTACTGTACAACTACAAGCAATGATCTGAGTTGCAGTAACTAACCTGGGATGACCCTAAATAAATTCCATTACATTTTTTTCAGAAAATATAACAAAAAGGAAAGACATAGTCTTGATTCCAGATGTACATGTAAAATCCAGCCCAGGGCTTCAAGTTAATTGTCCTTACTATATTTCCTTTCTGCCTCTTAAGATTAATTGATAGTTTTTGAAATCAGTCATATTTTCATATAAATCAAGTCCAATTTATATTTTCCATTCGATTGCACTCTATTATATTACCTTTTGTGGGTAGACAAGCAAAGCAAGAATATGATCTGCATAACATTTCTGTAATAAATTATCCAAACCTTTGTGCTGTGGATCATTGCCTTTTTCATACTTTTCACTCTTCTGTGTTTATTGACTTAAATTAGATCTGATTACTTTTTACTATGTGAAAAAGTAATAAAGCTAGCAAGAAAGCACTCAAGTATATAATAACTTGTCTCTGTAATGCAACAAAAGCTCGAATCGGATTTCCAATTTATAAAAAGCTACTTAGGCTGTTGCCAGAAGCTTTTACTTCAGTTGCTGGCAAGGGAAGAGATGATATAAAACTAGGCAAAAATTATGGACAGCCAAAAACACACACACCAAAAACTCCCTACAATTCATTTCAACACACAATATCCTTTTAAATTCAAGATGGACTGTTGGTCCATCTAGCCTAGTAAGAGTGACTAGTTGGTTCTTGGAAATTTCAGACAGACATCTTACCAAGATTTACCTGTAGGGTTCATCTTGACTCTTGCGGTTAGAAAGCATATTTTCTACTGTTGACTTATCCACTGTCTTTCTCACCACTACCCACCACCCCCGCTGTCATTGCTAGCATCTCACATGTTAAATGCAGTTTAGAAAAGTGATCATGCTGACTGGGGAATTATGGGAGCTGTAGTCTAAAACAGTAAGTTTTCCATGCTTTGTTGCACACTAGAAAATTGTCCTTACTCAGCAGCATAGTCAATAAAACCATCTTAGAGCTTTTGCTCTGGAAAAGAATGGGCAAACCTTGAAAAATCAATTTTTAAGAAGTGTGCAAACTTGTTCCAGACTCAGCAGCAGACATATTAAACAGAATCTGTAGTGTTTAGTCATCCATTCTGTAAGAACATACAGCACAGTCTGGATGTAGGAGTGAACAGCAGGGTTAAATAAATAAATTATTATTTTATAAAGATAGAAATCCTAACTATTTTTATAGAGGCAAAAGAGCAAAACAAAGGATTTATATTCAGACCAACACAGTGTTAATAACTTGCAATGATTTAAGTTGTAAACAGGATATATATAACCATGAATGTACCTACATTTTGAAATTGTGATATGTTAAAATAACAAATTCTTATTGGGGTACAATGGAATAAATAATTTGCAGCCAATAGATTTTATTGCCACATTTCCAGTTTATAGAAATTGACAGAAAAAACACTGACATCTAATACTGGTCTGGGCTTTCAGATTACATATGGTATGCTAAAAGGTAACTGTCTGGCACCAAATTCTATGTTATTGTTAACTGCCCTCAAATTGGCTTCAACTCATGGCAACTTCATGAGTGAGACGTCTCCAAGACCCGTTGACCTCAACCACTCTGCTCAGGTCCCGCAGTCTCAGGATTGTGGCTTCCTTAAGTCTAACTTTATGGCATGCAAACTTTCTACTGCCCTCCACCTTTCCAAGCATCATTGTCTTTTTCAATAAGTCATGTCTTCTCATGACGTGGCCAAAGTACAACAGCCTCAATTTAGTCATCTTGACTTCCAGGCTTGATCTGTTCTAGGACCTATTTGCTTGTCTTTTTGGCTGTCCATGGTATCCTCAGCACTCTTCTCCAGCACATTTCAAATGAGTTTATTTTGTTTCTATTAATTTTCTTCACTATCCAGCTCTCAAATCCATACATGGTGATAGGCAATACTATGTCTTGGATGATTCTAACTTTAGTGCTAAGTTTTATATCCTTATTCCCAAGGATCTAGTCTAATTGTTTCATAACTGCCCTTCCCAGTCCTAGGAGATTATCACAACACCAATTCCTGCTAGGATAGACACATGTTGTAACTGTAACAGACAGATCTTATCAGACAGTCCTGTGGCTGGGCAGTAGGCAGCCTATATCCAATCTGGGCTTCTCCCACAGCTTTTCAAGAATGGGATTTTCCCATTCTTGAAAAGCTGCAGGATAAGCCTGGATTGGATACGGGTTGCCTACCGCTGGCTATGGGACTGTCTGATAAGAACAATCTGCTAGGTTACAATCCATATCTATCCCAGTGGGAATTGGCAGTGCGATAATCTCTGTAGTCTTCTTCTAATTTCTTGAATGCAATCTCCATTCTGATTAAGTAAAACCTCCATAGTCATTGTGTTTGTTTTCTTAATGTTCAACAGCAAGCCTGCCTTTGCACTTTTTTGAGTTTATTGTTGTTCCTGTTAGGCCTCGGGGGGGAGGTCCTCCCACCACCCTTCCTCTTTTGATATTAGAAATTCAGTAAAGCATAGGCTGGGCAACCCTTCCATGACCCTGATGCAGATGCCATTACTATAAAACAGGGTCAGCATGTAAGCTAGCATAAAGAGTTGCGTGAAGGCCTCCGACTTTGATCGGTCAATTTCAGACATTCTGAGGTGGTAAGGAGACCCAGATCTAAAGATCAATGGGCTGCAGATTTAATATAAGCAAAGCACCGGCAATCTTGTGCGCTAATCCTCTCTGCCTGGAAATGTGCATCCATCAATACCCATTCACACCTCAGTGTTACCACTTTGGAAAATTACTTCAAAGTATTTCCCGAGTACTTCAAATCCATTTCAACCCTCAAAATCTGCCCCGAGGCATATATTTGGTATAAATATCACAACTTTTTAGCCAGTCTTTGGCTTAGTCCAGCAAGCAGTCATAATCTCAGGGCCTTTACACACTGCCAGAAATAATGCAGCTTGAAACCACTTTAACTCAATGTCTTGACTCAATGCTAGGGAATCATGGGAACTGTAGTTTATTGTGGCACCAGAGCTCTCTGATAGAGAAGGTTCAATGTCTCAAGGGAAAAAAACTACAATTCCCATTTTTCCTTAGCACTGAGTCAGGACAGTTAAAGTAGCCTCAAGCTGCATTATTTCTGGGAGTCTGTAAAGGGCCTCTGTTGGGTTGCCAGGCTAGCACCTCAACAGTTTGTCCATCCTCTGTGCAGTGGGAGCTGTTGGAGTCCTCCATTTCATCCAGGACCCCCAGCAATTGAAGACAAGATCCATTCAGGTGCAGTATCACCATTACTGATGCCTTACTGTATTCCAATTTAACACCTTGATTTCTCTAATCCTTGTGTGTGTGCATGGTTGTGTGCTTATGTGCATGTGTTGATTTCCCCCCTTTTAAATAAAACTCATTACTACTGGAAACCTGCCTATGGAGTTCTATATACCTTTGGACTTGGTATACATAGGGATTGATCCTGCAGGCTAAGTTACACGGCCACTACATTTGAACTAATATAATTCCTCTACGCAAGCATATTGTTTTGGACTGTCCTCCTCGGGACAGGTCTGCATACAGAGTAACATTCCAAGTCTTTGTTATTTTCTGCTAGTATTATTTTGTCATCTCCCTATCTTAGATTGTTGATATTAATTCCTCCGATCTTCACTCCTTCCTCTGAGTCTAAACCTACTCTGCATAGTATGTTTTCTGCATACAAGTTAACAAGTAGGGAAATAGAATGCAGCTTTTCTGACCCCCTTTCTGATTGGGAACTATTTTGTTTCTCCATAATCTGATCTAACTGCAGCCTCCTATTCTGAGTACAGGTTATTTATTAGGACAATCCAAGGTAATGGTACATCCATTTCTCTAAGAGCAGTCCATAATTCTTCATGGTCTATGCAATCAAAAGCTTTGCTGTAGTCTATAAAGCACATGCTGGTTTTCTTCTGGAATTCCTTGGTGTGCTCCATTATCTATTATATGTTTGCAAATTCTATAGGCTATTTTAAATATAGGCAGTAGTACTACACATAGATGTCACCAAGAACCAGTTATTTGTTAATATCTTCCAAAACACACAGCAGCACATGATTTGAAAGAAACATAAAATAAAACGGAGCATGTTTTCCTAGATTACTAGTGCAGGCCAGAGATACAGTTTCATGAGGTGATGCAGGCCTCAACTACTCCTACAAATTTCATTCCCAATCTGAAAATAATAATAATAATAAATTTTTATTTTTACCCCGCCTTTCCATGGATATGATCAAGGCGGCTTACAAAGAGTTAAAACAGTAAAAAAGTTAAAATTGTTACAATATAAAGGTTAAAAACATCAGTGCAGGGAAAAGGAACAGGAATCAAACAAATCACAAATATCAGGGACAAGAAGTGGGAAAATTACATTTCAAATTACAACAGTCTGGGGTCAACAAGAAACGTATGGGGCAGAGAAAGAAAAAATACAATTACTTAAGGTGGAAATGCCAACTGAAATAGATACGTCTTTAGATTTTTCTTAAAAGAGACTAGTGATGCAAAGGAGTGGAGCTCTGCGGGAAGCTTATTCCAGAAGGAAGGGGCAACGATGGAAAAAGCCCTCTGAGAGGTCTTCACAAAGTGAGACTTGGGGACCTCTAACAGATTAGTCCCAGATGATCGGAGTGTGCGGGATGGATTATGCCCCTCAAAACTGAAAGCTAGAAAGACTTGCTAGAAGACTTTGTTTAAAATTAGGTAGTAACTGGTTGCTGTAGAAAGATCTTTTTAATGGACAGTGGGGAAAGCAAAGGGCACTGTAGCATACTCTCCAGCATTGCAAAGATGAAAATGGGGGGCCAAAGCAAACAGCCAGAGGCTGCTCCGGCCACAATCAGGACCATGATGACCTCATGGCCCACTCCCAAACTGGGCCTTCGCCACAGTCCTAAGTCATGCCATCCAGGAGTCGATCCAAATTGTCCCAAATTGACTCTTTATTGGGCCCACAACGTTTCAGGCCCGGACACCTGTGGCCAAGCAACATAAGTGTATGGTCAAAATAACAAAAGTTATTAACGAGAAAGAAACATAAGACAGGAGGACTGCAGCAATTTGTTTTTGTATAGACCTATGGGAATTGCAAGATCCCTACCCAGCCACTGCTAAATTAATGAACTAATAACTATAGGACCTTAATATTTTGCATTCAATTTGCAACAACTGAAGTAAGGAGGAAAATGGGAGGATGTAAAACTGAGACTTTTTAAAAGCAACTGAAGAAATGGTACAACAGAGAATTAATCAGCATGATTCCTGCCAGGTCAGTACAGGTGAAGGAGCATGTTGCAGTGTTATTTTTATTTTCAAATGCCTTTATACCATTTCTGCCATTTTAATAGGATGTGGCATTTTACTGTATTTTTAAAATTATTACAATTGGGTTTTTAATCTGTATTTTGTTTTAATATCTGTAAGCCACCTTGGGTCCCATATTGGAGAGAAAGCAGATAAATAAATAGCACTCAAGCCTTCTGGGATTACTTCAGAAAGATGCAATGCATAACAGGAGATACTGAAGGGGTACCAAAACCATGTACACATTAGGCAATTTTGCATACAAATGCAAATCTTCACAAATATATTGTAGAAATCTCAGCCATGGCTTTTTAAAAATCTGCTATCTGAAAATGATATTGGCTTGGGAACCATCCCTCTTATAGGACTGATTGTGTGGATGGATGCTTCCATACTTCTCCCAGTTTCTCTCCAGGCTATAACATGGGATTCACTGTTTGTCCCTCCCGCAGCTCCCCTGGACCATCCATTTTTCAGAACAAAACGGGGGATTGCTTCTCACAGAAGCTTCCATATGTGGTGATTCACAGTTTAAACAATGACATTTAACATTGAAATCTTCATTTTTCAAAAGTATATTTCTGGCCACTTAGAAAGTTTTCTCCCCATTTTTTCATTATTTAAGGCTATCCATTTAGGCCATGGGAGTTGCCCTCCCCAGATTTATGAGACATTTGTTCCAGTCATTCAGATACAAATGAACATCTGTAAGTGAAAGAACAGATTGGCAGGGCTGGATGGATACCCAAGAATAACCCATTACTAACCTGTTACCTCCCAAAATGGTCAGGTAAATCCTTTTCACTACATCAGCAAAGATCTACAAACCACTCCAAAATGTTAATTTTGAGAGTTATTCCTTTATCATCCTCATTGACAGATCTGGAGCTCCTTAGCCAAACTTTTAATCTACTGTAAACAGAGTACACTGAATAATGGCAGGCTTTGGCTAAAGTTATGTAGGTTCATTAGGGTGCGTGAAACATTCTCCAGATGCATAGCTATGTCTGCATGGGCTTTTTGTAGATATTCTAATACCAATACAGAATGTGCTTATGTAATGCTACTGTCCATCTTCAGTGCTCAGTTTGCCCCACTGAGTGTCCATAAGGTTCTATCTTACTATCATTCCATGCATGATATATTAATAATTTTCAAGAAATTTACTGAAATTCAGTCAAAACATTTTGCTTTCAGCCTGTAAAGCAGTAAGATTTCAAAAATTGCTCTTGCTGTCTTTTTGTGATTAAGTGATTGAGCTGTCATTCAGAAAGTAAAATAGCTCTTCAGTTCAGGAACCTAATGCCAACACAAGTCCAAATCAGATGAATCTGTTAGACTGGAGTGGGTGGTTCCCTATTGGACAAAAAAAGAAGTTATTTACAGTCATGCTAGTTCTTTATTTTTGAAAGAAGATTTCTGCCTTTGAAGCAGAAGCTGCTTTCTGTGAATTCTCTATCAAGTGGAATGATGTGTTATTGATTATCTAAATTCTTCACATTTTTTTCAGAAGCTTGCCTATTATGGTATCCCTCCATTGTAGTGAGAAAGGTTGTTTTGATCTCAGTCACCAGTAAGCTCAACGGAAGCCTCAGTAGTTAAAATAATTTCTCAGTTTTAGCATTATATGCATACGGTGTTACCAGGTATGACTTCAGAATACATGAACGAATTCATACATGCTCTGAGCAACATACCTATCAGGGATCGTGTAACTTTGGCAAAATAATGCACCAAACAATTTGGGTCCAAAATCCCACATCCCCACAGAAGTTTCTAAAAGGGAATTTTATTGAACATACTGCAGTCAAGATTTATACAACTGTTTCATTGAGAAATAGCAAATGTCATGGTAGAGCTTCACAAATAGCAAATGTCCATGCAAGTTTGAAAGTCTGTGATGGTTTGCAGTTAAAAACAGTTTGAAATTGTCAGGGTCACTAAGAGGAGGGAGAGATGAGAGAAAGAGGTTGAAAAGTTGAGTACTTACCCTTATCTACACACACACACACACACACACACACAAACACACACACACACACCAAAGAAGGGAGTAGATTTGGGGATTGGTAATGTGTTGGCAATGTGCAAGGAAAGTATACACATGCGCGCGCACACATAAAACAGATTAGAAACTGGAAGATTGTCTTTTTTAAACCCTTTGGGCTTGTGAGAAGAGTGCCCTCCTGACTGAAAAAGTGTAAGGAAAGGAGGACAAAACCAAGCTCCTTAAGCCAGACCAGGATGTTTAGAAAGAGAAGGGAAAGCTAAAAGATATTCTCTTGGCAAAATCTTGGATTCTGGGGTGGATGGGTCTCAAAGAGTGATTTCACCTCAGTAAGGGGCCTATAAAACATCCTCTCCCTGTCCTCTCAGGGCCCAACCTCCAGTTCTGGTGCAAATTGGCTGGATGACATCTGACTGGTTTAGCACTGAACCCACCATATACCACCCTTAAGCTATTTTTGAAAAAGTTATGTTTTGCTCCAGTTCTTCTGATTCCTCCAGGCTACTGTTTACAATGCATCCCACTGTGCTGTCCAGCACCACTGCCACTAGTATGAATTGCTTACTCTGATCCTGGGTATCTCATTCTGTCCTCAGAGTGAGTAATGTACATCAGCAGCTGTGGCACTAGCTAGTACAGCAGGACATGCATGTGAACATCACAATGGCATCACAATAGAATACCCAAGATAAAAGGGGGACATTGCAGCAATTTTGGGGCCAGAATACTCCAGGTAGCTCCCAGAGTATTCTGGCCCATTAAACACTGG
>CM034710.1:101209095-101233077 GCA_020142125.1 Phrynosoma platyrhinos
TCCTCCCGCCTTGTGCCATGCCACCCCTTCTTCTTCCTCCTCCTCTACACGGTGTATAAGACGATCCCTGACTTTGGAGATTTTCCAAGGTTAAAAAGTCATCTTATACGCTGGAAAATATGGTACTTTCAAAAATTATTTTGTTGTCATTAACCATAATAATGTTTTAAAAGGTAATTTATTGCTATTGCCTGTTCTAGTATTTGAAGCATCATTTATTGCAATGATTGTTACATTTTATTTTTATTTTATTTTAAAAAAAAGACAGGATTGATAAGAAACAGGTGTAACATGCCTGTCGAAATGTTTCTTAAAATGTTTTTAAATGCCCTTTTAATGAACCTTCAACATAACTAGAAGATGTTAGTCATCACATTGATAAAGCAACTTCCTTTTAACTCTTTATGTATTTATTTATTTTATTTCTATGCTGCCTTTCTCCAAAAAGGGACCCAAAGCAGCTCATAATATAAAAACACATTAAAACAAAATGTTAAAACAATTACAATAATCTAAGTAAAACACAACAAAGTTAAAATTTAAAGCACACAAAAGTTAAAAACATAATCTAAAACAACCCCACTACCCAATAAAACCAGGCCCACGATTTTAAAAAGCTAGCCTGCATAGGAATGTTTTTACCTGCCAGCGAAAGGCCAGCAGAGAGGGGGCCAGTCTAGCCTCCCGTGGAAGGGAGTTCCACAAGGTGGGAGCAGCCACCGAGAAGGGTCTCTCTCGTGTCCTCACCAAATGAGCCTGTGATGGTGGTGGAAATGAGAGAAAGCCTTCTCCTGAGGATCTTAGGGCTCTGGCTGGTTCATATTGGCAGATACAGTTTCTCAAATAGTCTGGACCTAAACCTTTATAGGTCATGACCAGCACTTTGAATTGTGCTCAGAAACAAACCAGTAGCCAGTGAATCTGTTTCAATATGGAAGTTATGTACTCCCTATAACTAGCTCCGTTCAGCATTCTGGCTGCAGTGTTTTGAACCCACTGAAGTTTCTGAACAATTTCCAAAGGCAGCCCCACATAGAGTGTGTTACAGCAGTCCAAACAGGATGACATCAAGGTCATGTGTCACTGTAGCCAGAACTGATGTCACAAGGAATGGGCACAGCTGGCACACTAGTTTTAACTGTGCAAATGCACTCTTGGCCACTGCTGAAACCTGGGCATCCAGACTCACAGTGGAGTCCAGGAGCACACCCAAGCTGTGAGCCTAAGATTTCAGGGGGAGTGTAACCCCATCCAGCACAAGCAAAGCTCCAATTACCTGATCTGCCTTACAACTGACCAGGAGCACTTCTCTCTTGTTTGGATTAAGCTTCAATTTGTTTGCCCTGATCCAGTCCATTACTGACAGCAGACACTGGTGAAGCACAGAGACACCTTCCTTGGAGTCAGATGGAAAGGAGAGATAGAGTTGGGTGCCATCCACATACTGATAACACCGTACCCCAAAGCTCCGGATGACCTCTCCCAGTGGTTTCATGTAGATGTTAAATTACATGGGAGACAACACAGAATCCTGTGGGACCCCACAGGTCAGCAGCCAAGGAGTCAAATAGGAGTCCCCTAACACCACCTTCTGAGTCCATACTTCCAAGAAGGACCAGAACCATTGCATAGTAGTGTCCCCAAGTTCCACCCCAGAAAGGCAGCTCAGAAGGATACCATGGTCAATGGTATTGAAAGCCACTGAGAGATCTAACATGACCAACAGGGACATACACACCCTGTCCAGCTCCCTGTGTAGGTCATCCACCAAGGTGACCAAAGCTGTCTCTGTGCCATAGCCAGGTCTGAAGCCAAACTGAAATGGATAATCTGTTTCATCCAGAAACACCTGAAACCCCTTTACATTACGTTCAAAAAATAACTTTTTATCATCTTCATTTAATGGGAGTTCAGAAATTCTCTTTAAACTTTTAAAGGACCTGAACCCTAGCCATAAAACTTGGAATGGATTCACAACCCCACAAACTTGGAAGCCTCCCCCAATGAAGGTAACTCATTATGGGTAACTTCACTTTCACCTTCTTGCTTCCAAACTCCAGGAAAGAGACAGTATCAGTTTTTATCAGGTTCAATGAGAAACATTTCAGAAAATTCAGCTGGCAACCCAACTGGAAAACCAAACCTAGAAAATGAAACATTTATTCAGAAGACATAAAAGGATGAAATGAAATAAAAGTGAACACCACTGTAGGACTATAAATACAGTACACTCCAGAGATATAAAGCCATCTTATCTTGCCTGAAGGCTTCATGGAGAACAGCAGCTACAAAGAAACAACAATTTTGGAATGCTGTGTTTTCCCAACAGCTTCACAACTTGTTGCCATTGTATTTACAGTGAAGTTTCATTCTTACATGTCCACCTTTTCTATTACAAGGCTAAGGTATCTGTCTCATTTCATGGTTCATTAATATAACATCAAACAAAATTTGGGCTCACCACCTGTTTTCTTCTTTCAAACAGTTCCTCTGCGCATGAAATATGAATTGTTAAGGACTACAAGGAAACAGAAGCAGTAACCGAAACCAGATATTCAGAGACCAGTCTTCAAAAGCTACAGTGTAGACAATTTTCATAGCTGTTTATCCTACATACAGCATTTTCTTTCCCACACTTAACATTTTTCACCTTTCTATATATAAAGGTAAAAGGTAAAGGTAGTCCCTTGACATGAATGTCTAGTCTTAACTGACTGTAGGGGGCGGTGCTCATCTCCATTACTAAGCCAAAGAGCCAACATTGTCCAAGGACTACTGCGGTGGTCATGCGACCAGCATAACTGCACTGAATGCTGTTACCTTCCCACAGAAGTGGTACCTATTTATCTACTTACATTTGCATGCTTTCAAACTGCCAGGTTGGCAAAAACTGGGACTAGTGACAGGAGCTCACCCCATCATGCAGCACCTGGGCCATGAACTGCCAACTTTCCAATCTTCTAATCATCAGAACTGGTGTCTTCACCACTAAACCACCACATCCTATAATCTATATGTACCTTAAAATATTATGAAGTTTTATCTTAGCTTATTTTCAGACTAAAATTCTAAAAAAAACCTATGCTCACCCAACCTGGGAACAGCCATAATGAGTGAGTTTTAATTCTAAGCAAACATATATAAGACTACTCTGTTAAATTTTCAAACAGGTAAGAAACCAAGTTAAAAATTATATATATATATATATATATATATGTATTTATGTTTACAAGAATGACAAGCTGAAATAGATCTCAGAATTATCTTTTACAGATCCACTGTACAATGATTCTTGTTTTTATTTTCGCTCCCTATATAGCAGGACTAGTGCTGACCGTACTTCACCACCACCATTCCATTTGCTTTATATTGCTGAGAGGAATTCTTTGGATAGTAAAAAGGCTTTGAGGAATAGGTACTGAAAAGCAAGAAGTAGAGCTTTCAAACATCTACTGTTATCAGTGTACTTGACATTTTCCAGATAACTTAACACATCACTGATTTACCAGAGTCAGAAACGAGTATGAACATAATGCAATCTTTTTTCATATCAATATATTTTTCAGGTGGAACATCCTGAAGACAAGGAGAGGATGCGTGGCAGACTGAGGCTACCCACTTATTCTCTGGACCCTTACCTATCCTGGCTAACAAAATTAGGACCTATTTGTCTCCTTAGAAAAAGTAGTGCTCTTTCCTAGCTTACATGAGCCAGTAGCAAGGATGACCCAATGGTTCCAAATAATTAGCACCCAATGTCAAAACTACCATTTTATAAGCAAGTTACTGAAACATGCAGTAGCTCATCCACTGTGTGCAGTGATTAATGTTAATGGTTATTTGGATTCACTCAGTCTATTTGGGTTGAGTTTGGGGATAAAAACAGTGTTGGTTACTGTAGTTGTATGTATGTATGTATGTATGTATGTAGGTGTTTGTATTTTTATCATTTTTCTGCCCATCAGTGGATTAAGAGCAATGTAAAATAAATAAGCATGAATTCTAAACAAAAAAATATTTTATTATTGTTAGATATATGCCAAAATGTTTTTGATAGGCAACACCCTTACAAATCCGTACGGTTTTTATTTCTTGTCAACAGTTCAGCTGGGGTCGAGCCAACCTAATTTGCCAAGAAACACAATTCCACAGTCAAAGTGTTGCTTGCTACAGAAAAAGCCCTGTCTTGGGTACTCATCAACCTTATCCAGTGGCAAAATGCATCCAGAATTGAAAATATGTTTGAGATGGGTGGAAGGAGGATTAAGAATTTTATTCTGCACTGCTTAACAGAAAAGAATGGTTACATTCTTATTACATTAAGCATACATGCAGTCCACAATGCAGTATTTAAGAGCATGAGAAGAAAACAATTCACATCTGAAAGGTTTTGGTAGATGGAATATCTAAAAATATAACTTTATTGTTCAGCATACTATATGCTGGGGAGGGGTTAATCAGGGAAAATAAGATGTTACATTATATTTATCAGGAGGGACCAAATTTCAGCTTATTCCGAGCATATAAATATAATTGTGTTATAATGAATTGAATACTAAAAAAAACCAACTTTGAACAAATTATCCACCTGCTATGGTAAGATGATGTTTATGGGGGAAATTAAAAATAAATTAAGCGTGCCTAGTGAGACCCTTTTTTTCTCATTTCATTCACAGAGCTGCAGCCATATTGTTAACTGGGGCAGGTTATAGAGACCATACTACACCTCTGTTCAAACAGATCCACTGGCTACCAGTTTGTTTCTGAGCACAATTCAAAGTGCTAATTATGACTTATACAGCCCTATATGGCTCAGTCCAGGCTATTCGGCAGACTGCAGGGGGATACAGAAGGGCGGCCATGGGCTGCCCTGGGAAGCGGAGGATTGGGGCTGTGGCTGCCCCAAGCCTCAGCCCCAATCCACCTTTTTCCTGGCCCTGAAAGGAGTGGCAAAATGCCGGTCCTTTTAGAGCCGGCAAAAAAGACGCCTGAAGAGCCACCATGCAGCTCTTCTGTGCCCCTTCTGGCACAGCGTGTCAAGAAGCTGTGCCGGAAGGACGTCCTGATGGCGCGTGCCGTGTGTAACATCTTTGGGGAGGTGTTGAGGCAGCCACTGTGCGGCTGCCTCTCCCCATCCCTGCCTCCAGGACGGCCCAAAAGGCCATCTGTAAAGGCCCTGCATCTCCCTGTATGAGCTGGCTCAGGTTCTGAGATCACCCTGAGAGGCCCTTGTCTCAGTCCCACTACTACTGAAAACACAGTTGATGGAGACACAAGAGAGGGCCTTCTCAGTAGCTGCCTCTACTGAGTCCTGGGCCAGTCCCCCGAAGTCCTCCTCTCCGCCAGGCCGAGGGGGGGGAATGGCGGCACGTGCGCTCACGCGTGCCCCCCGCCACTGCGCGCGCACCCCTGTGTGAGCTGCCGTTTTCCAAAATGGCGGCCGCGACTCGTTTGCACATGGGCAGTACTCCTGCGCATGCGCAAATGCGTCGCAGCCGCCATTTTTGAAATAAAAATGGCGGCGCGCACGGCCGCACAGAGGGCAAAACATGCGGCGGCAGCAGCAGGGGTCCGCCTGGGCTGGTAAGTCCGGCAACCTGGGCCGGAACCGGCCCAGGGGGCGTAGGTTGCCGGCCCCTGCTCTAGACTCTCTGGAATTTCCTGCCAAGCTATGCCAGAATAGCCCACTCCTTATTGTCCTTCCCACAGGAGGCTAAAACATTTTTATTCAGACAGGTTTTTAAAACAGAAAGTTTTTAAAGGATAGGCTAGGAGGTGCTGTATTGTTTCAGCTGAAATGCTTTAAGATGCAGTTTTATGATGCAAATACTTTTTTTTAAATCTTTTTTATTCCATTTGATACTTTTATTCCTTTCTTGAAGTTGACTTGCTTTAATACTGCAAATAATTTAATTCTATTTTAATGCCCTCTTTCAGTATGTTTTTAATTGAGTCATTCTCTTTAATTCTGAGCTGCTTTGAATCCCAATTTTTGGGGGGAGTGAAAGAGGGATAAAATAACAACAACAACAAGTGGAAGTAGTAGTAGTATAGTGGTAATAGTATTTCAGACATTGTAGATGTATGTATACCACTGTTTAATTCTGTAATAATTTTAATAAATTTGTTTTCATTTTTCATTGTTATTTTGACTGTATATTGGAGCTTTGAATTTTTGTTAGAGCAGAGCAGGAAATCTGATATCCAAACTAATAAAATAAAAAAGAGTAGTCACATTAATTTTCCCTCTATGATTTAGGTATTTCACACAATTATATATGAAAAACTGGGCAAGTGGCAGGATGGATACAAATACATTTAAATGGAAGTATTATAAATATGACTGGCAGGATCCTGCTGCGCCCAGCATTTCAGAATAGATAGAGTAGAAGGAGACTTAACAGCAAATGCAATATACGCAAAATACCTTCCCTGTATTAATGATCAGTGGGTAATATCGCTAATAAAGTAAAAATATTGAAAAAAGCAGCACTTTAAAAAGTTCCAGGGAATGCACTTAACCATGACAAATTGTACTGGCATAACCATTTATTCAAAATATACTTTGCCATCTTGAAATGTCTAATGGAAAAACTAGGCCTTTTTTTAATAGTTGGTGCTTTCAAGTTCTTTGTTCTGCTTCACAGGCTTTTGACTGTTAGAATGATTCTAGCTGTCTAGAAGAAAGAGATTTATAATAAATACTGTAAGGTTTTACATATTTTGTCAGCCATAAAAATTACAGTGTTTGGCTCTTTTGTTGTGTTGCAGTAGAGTGAAATGCATTTAGTACCTAAGGCTGATGCTTCAGAATCAGCCATTGGGCCCTATAACATGTTTCTCTCTCTCTCTCTCTCTCTCTCCCCCCTCTCTCTCACACACACACAAATACAGTCACACACACATCCCTAAATTGTGTGATGGGATCTCTATAATCTTAATCCAAAAATTAACCCAAAAAGAAGTCATTTAATGATGTAAATTTACATAAAATACTTCTGGAACAGCAGAAGTAAAGAACAGATGACCTCACAACTTTAAATCCATATTAATCTACCATAAAAAATCTCATGGAGTCTGTAAAAAAAGGAGTTTAATTCATACTCTTCACCATTTAAAACATCTCAGAAGAGTCATATGCATTTTAAAAAGAGGTTTTTTGCTTTCTTTCTTTCTTTCTTTCTTTCTTTTTTTCTCTTTTTGAAATGAATGAATAATTCTTTAAACTTATTTCCTTATTTTACTACTCAGTATCTCCTAATGCTTGTGGAGATAGCCTTGCAACCTTCAAGAGCACATAAATTTTGAAAATTAACTAAACAGGCTCTAGTACATTCTACTACACAAATCACAAATTATCTACGGAAGTCTAAGAACTACAAATTTCTGTGTATGTCAACTGCCAGCGATCTGTCCCATTCATCTCCCCCCACCCCCCGCTTACAATAATTCACCCCATACTAGAAGGAAAATGTCACTTTAAAATCCCATTTCTTATCCACATCAGCAACAAGCAGGTGATGGTAGAATTGTATCTCTGGCAGCAAAATGTCCTGGGTGAATCCTGCTTGTGGCTGCTTGTAGAATGCAGCTTGGCACCAGCCTCTTTTGTTATGTGTGTCTCTATTTTTGTAGTCCCAGTGCAACTCTTGTTGGTTATAATGAATAGATTTAGGGGGGAAGCAGACGGGCAGCCCTGGGACGCCCCGGGAAGCTGCGCCATGGGGCCGAGGTATCCCCACACCCCGGCCCCGCGGCGCGGCTTCGGCGCCCCTGGAAGGAGCGCTAAAATAGCGCTTTTTCCACAAGTCCCCAAAGGTGCGCCGCAAAAGGCTGGTGGCACACCTTCGGCGACTCTTCCGCCACAGCATTTGCGGACGCTGTGGAGGGAAGGCATCACCGGAGCGCCGGCCGTGCGGAGGGGCCAGCGCTCCGACGATGCCTTTGGGGCGCCCACCATGCAGCTGCCCCTCCCCTTCCCTTCCTTGCCCCCAAAACAGCCCTTTGCACTGTCTGCTTCCCCCCATAGTCCAGATGAGATTCTGAAGAGTAATTAATTGACTGCATCATTTTCTCAACTTTAGAGGCAAACCCCCTCTGAACAAATGTTGCCAAGAAAATCCTGTGATAGGGTTGCCTTAGGGCTGTGATAGCGAACCTATGGCACGCATGCCAAAGATGGCATGTGAAGCCGTTTTCCTTGGCACACGGAAGGCAGGGAGGAGGAAGAGGCAGCTGAAGGCTGGGGATGGCGCATAGGGAAAAGGAAGAAGAGGTGTGCACCTGTTCCTCCTCCTTCCCAACCCTCCCTGGCCTTCAGCTGCCTCTCTGCATGCCTATTCCTCTTCTTCACCCCTTGCCCCACCCAGGCCTTCATCTGTCTCTAGAGAGGCAGATGAAGGCCCAGGAGGAAGAGAGGGCAGAAGTCCCACCCCCGGCACCAGGTAACACCCAGTGCCCAAAGGCCTTTAGTTTGGCCACTCGGCCCCTAAACGTTTTGCCATCACTGCCTTAGGGTCTCCATAAGTCAGAAACAACTTGAAGGCACACAACACACACAACATTTACTAAAATATTGTTTCTGGAGTAATTACTATTTCTAAAATATTGTTTCTGGAATAATTTTGGAAAGTTATTGGCCTTTTATGTATTTTGTCTATATTATTTTTTCTTTTTTATATTAAAAAAGGCTGAGATTCTGCATTGTCAGATGTTACTATGACAATGGAGCTGACAATGCCAACCACCAAAAACCTACCTTTTCAACCACAGGCAACATTCTAACTGAATAGTTTCTGACATGCTTCATATCAGGACACTGGGAAATGACACCTGCTGCACTTTCCCATCATAAGGCATGTTGAGAACAGGTAGAGGCAGTGGGAGAGCATTTCTATCATCACTTCCTTGCATCTCTGTCCTCAGAAAACCTTCAGTTGGGGCACTACTTGGCTTAACAGGTAGGTTTTCAGGGTCACTTTCTGACCATAAACATGAATTCTGAGAGTTAAAAGATCACAAGCCAAAAATGAATGAAAAAGTAACAGGCTAGGAACACTTTCCTTGTTAAGTAAAGTAACACATAATGACTAAGGTATGACTAAGGGGGGGGGGGGGAACCACAAGTAATACCTAACATGTTAGTTGCAAAAAACATACACTTGAAATTCTGGTTTCAAGTGTGTCTCCCAGGTAGCATTCAGGTTGTGCATCTTTAAAGTTCATGAAAGCAAATGCTTTGGTTGGAGCTACACTGCCTCTTACTAGAAATTTGTTTAGATATATCAAATACCTCATCCAAATATCTAGTCTTTGCAATATATTAAAGATGGATGATTCAGCCAATGCTGGCACATGCCTGGTTCATACCTGACCTTGATCATTGTAAGGGTCAGCATAGGTGATAAAAAGTGCAAATTCAGTCCACTTTTAGGGTTAGGGTTAGGGAATCATGGGAACTGTAGTTTGTTGTGGCACTAGAGTTCTCTGACAGAGAAGGATCAATGTCTCAGAAAAAAAAACAATTCCCATGATTCCCTAGCTCTAACCCTAACCCTAAAAGTGGACTCAATTTGCACTATTTCTGGCAGTCTGCAACCCCCCATAGTTTGTTGATAAATCCTGGAGGTGAGGGAGAGATTGCCATGCTCCTTTTGCACTACATTTTAAAACTGAAAGTATAGCTGTATAAACCTAAGCTTTATTCCCATGAATTCCCATAAACTCTCTGGCATTCAAAGCCATTATTTTGCTTTACTTTACTATCAGCCAAATAAAGCACAGACCTTTATGCAAATAGGCAATTGTGGCTATGTTCATGAAATCACACCATTCTTCCTGGTTATCTTCTTGTATAAATCTGTCTGGATAAAGTTAAGACCACATATTTGAAACTACTTAAAAGTACTTACCAATTACAGCCTTAGCACTTAGATGTGTATTTCCCAAAGCTTCTACTATTTAAAGTTTAAGAAGAAAGCTTTAGTTATGCCTGTGTTTTAAAGCTATGAACTTTCCTTTAAAATGTCACACTATGGAATAACCTTTAAAGACTGTATTACCAGAATTCTAATACAAACATATTTGAACAAAAATCTATACATTTCTAGAAGACAGTTACATATTGCCTTTGCTTTCTTTATAATTTATTTGAAATTATACATCTCCTTTTCCCTTCATCTGAGTTGAGGAATAAATTTCAATAATCAAATAGGGCAGGATAGTAAGGATTTTCTTTTTAATTTCACAATACTTCAAAGTTTATTTCAATTTCTCACTGGGGCAAATTACACCTCTGATGTTTTCTTTACCATAGTGTAATATCATCTAGACAAGATCCTCAAGTGCAAAGATATAGCACTGAATCCCAAAGACAAGGCTGGGATTGTCTATGCCAGGGACCGGCAACCTACGGCCCGGGGGCCGGTTAAGGCCCCGGGCCCTGGACTTACCGGCCCAGGCCAAAGGTTGCAGCTGTCGCCGCCACTGCGCACCACTGCCGCTGCCGCTGGGGTGTGTTTTCGGCCACGCTTGCTGCGGCCGCCATTTTGGAAGTCAAAATGGCGGTCGCGACACATTTGCGCATGCGCAGTACTCTTGCGTATGCGCAAACACATCGTGGCCGTGATTTGGACTACCAAAATGGCGGTTGCGGTAGCGGCCATGGCGGCGCGCCACCATTCCCCCCCCTTGGCCCAGCCGAGACCTGGGCTACGGGAGACCGGCCCAGGTCTCAAAAAGGTTGCCTGTCCCTGGTCTATGCCATTATATTTCCAATTTCTATGGATGGATGGGAAAACTGGACAGTGAAGAAAGCTGACAGAAAAAAAAATGATTAATTTGAAATGTGGTGCTGGAGAAGAGTTCTGCGAAAAAGCCAAATAAATGGATCTTAGAGAAAATCAACCTGAAGATGACTAAGCTGAGACTATTATACTCTGGAAATATCTTGAGAAGACATGACTCATCAAAAAAGAGAATAATGCTTGGTAAGGGAGGAGGCTGTAGGCATTGACAAGGCATCTTCTCTTTGTACAGTATGACTTGAGCAGCAACTGAAGCTCTTCCCACACTTCAGGCATTCATATAGTTTCTCTCCTGTGTGTGTTCTTTCATGAACAGTGAGGTGATACCTTTGAGTAAATCTTTCCATACTCACGATATTAATGTTTTCTCTCACAACAAAATGGTTGTTTCACATAAAGTATAGCTTGATTTGCAACTGATTCTGTGCATTTATAGGGCTTCTCACCAGTGTGGGTTCTTTGATGTTTAGTAAGATTCCCCACTTTGACTGAAACTTTTTTCACACTTCAGAAATTTATATGGCTTTTTACCTGTGTGAGTTCATGTGAGGGAAAGTTTGCATGCACTCTGAAATTCTTCCCACTTTTTGTGCACTTATATGGTTTTTCACCTGTGTGAAGGCAGGTAAGTGTCCCATTCACACTCAGAACATTCTCAGTAGGAAAAGAATGTCCCCATTACAGGTGGATAGACACAATCAAGTCCTAAGTTTGTAGTAAGATCTGAGCAGAACTGTTGAACAGTTCTCTCATTCATATGGTCCCCATAAATTGAGGCTGACTTGACAGCAGTTAACAATAACATTGTTATACAATTAAATGTACCCTTTGTCTATTTCTTCTACCATTCCACCCCACCCTTGGTAAATTTACAAACTAATAAACTATGAGAAAATATGATACATTATTATGACCATGTAGAAGATACTGGGCTGGATCCAGACTATGCTACTTGAATCTAGTTTTCATTGAATTCAATAAGACTTGATAATTCATTATATTAATTATCTTAAGTTGCTGTCAACAGCCAATATGGTGTGGTAGTTAGAAGACTGGATTTGGACTTTGAAGATTCAAGTTCAGTTTCCTACTGAGCCATTAAACATACTGAGTGAACTTAAGCGAGTTTAGGATGCATTCACTGGTATATGGACATAGCATGACTTTGCAAAGAGAACAATTACAATGATAAAACAGGCAAAGAGAGGAGATCCATATATAGTATCTTGAGCTCCCAGGAAGAGAGACAGGATATAAATGTAACTAATATATAAAATAAGCAAGTCATCTATGCCAGTATTCCTAACGTTGAGCAGTTATTTGCTTATTCTGTTGTTCTGAGTTCTCATAATTTGTTGAAAGGACTAAGATGTTTTTTTCTGTAAATGTTCTTAAATGTTTCAGACCTGAATGTACCAGAATTGTTCATTCTTCCCTCTATCATGTATTGAGTCCTGATTATACTTATTTAAACAGCATCTAGGTCCTATGAAGCACCTAGTTAATTTATGGTCCTAGAGAGCTTTATAAATTCCCTCTCCTCTTGCCATTACAAAGGGATTATTTATTTATTTTCATTATTTTATTATAATGCCATATCAGAATTATATAAGTATCATTTATTGCAACAAGCAGTTGGAGTTGTACTTGAATAATTCCACTCTGTCTTTATGAGCATAGCTTCCAGTTTTTAACAGCCTATAATCAATCCTTTCAGCATAATGATGATGTAATATATGATCAATAAGGCAGGGGGTTTATGGGGAAGGGCTTGCAGGATCTATGCAAGGCAGTGGAAGATAGGGATTCTTGGAGATGTCTGATCCACAGGGTTGCCATGAGTCAGAACCAAATCGAGGGCAGCTAACAACAACAACAACAACAATTCCCCACAAAATTGTGAGATGAAAGAAACCTCCGTTGCTTCTCAAGCCACACAGCACCTAAGGCTGGCCCATATTAAAAGTGGAAGTAAAGGAGTGCTATTTTATTAAAGCAAGAGAAAAATGTTTTGAAAAAAATATAAATATATATTTATGTGTGTAAATGATACATTAGTACAAAAATGAGCACAAAAGACTATCCAGAGCCCTATAGATTAGTACAGACCAGTGATTCCCAACCTGTGCTCTGAGGAGCCCTTAGGGCTTTGTGTGCACTTCCCAGATGCTCCGCACCCACTCCAGGAAAATGAAATAAATAAAAATTGAATAAAATTAAAGAATAAGAAACAAAAAGTAACACTACTCCTAAACACCATTAACTTTTAAGTCATAGGGTAGGCCTCTTAGGGGCTCCACCATAGAAAAAGGGCTCCGCGAACCAAATAGGCTAGGAACTCCTGTATAGACTGTTAAATCACTAACTTAAAGGAAGACAGAGTAACACATGTCCTGTGGACCACATGCAGCTACATCCATTTTTACATTTCCCATTGTACAGAAAATAAAATAGGAAAAAGTGGTAAAAACAATAGCATTTCTCCTTACAGAAAATTATTTTGCCTTTAAAAGAAAATATTACTCTCTGCCAATGTGGTATATGGTTTGAGCATTGGAATATTTTATTATATTTTAAATGGTTTGTTTTTTAAAAACTGCCTCTAACTTGTTTTAAATAAAACTGGTGTTTGGTTGGAGTGTTAGAGTATGGGGCTTATCATACCATCAGAAAACCTGGCTGCTCCCCAACGGGATACAGATTATGGGAGGAGATTATGGGATTATGGGATTATGGGATTATGGGAGGAGATTATGGGGGCAGATTATGGGAGGAGGGAATGTTTTAACTTGTCATGTTTTTTAAATGCTGTAACCCGCCTCGATTGCCATGCAGAGAGGCAGGCTATAAATAAAACTTGTGAGTGCCCGGATTGGGTTTCCCAAAGGGCGGGATATAAATAAATTTTATTATTATTATTATTATTATTATTATTATTATTATTATTATTATTATTATTATTATTATCTTAAATGTTTGAGGCTGTAGGTGAAAAAGTGTACAGAGGAGAGGCGAGGAAAGGAAAGGAGAGGCAGTGACCACAACTAAACAACTGTCAAATTGAGAGGTCAGTTATGGAGACATTCATGCCAGTTACATAATCAGGATCTTCCAAAGATTGCTTGGTTGTTGTTAATTTTAATTTCAGTGCAAAGGGACTGGAATACCAGGAAAAGTTTGGTCTCATCATTTTCATCAATCTGCATTGAGCTGACTACTAGTCTGGACTTACTATCAGCTTGGCAATAGAGGGGAAATCCCACCGTTTCTTCAAAAGGTTCATTACAGCTTGGAAGGGGTATGGCATATATTGACCTGAATCCTACTGCTAATCCCTAATACAGTAGACCCACTAAATCAATGAGATTTATCTATATATTGAATTTTTCTTCTACAAAAGTCAATGGGTTGACTATAGTCAGAATTAACCAACAGGATTTGGGGCATTATAGTATATTAAGGATATGACAAAGAAAGGGGAAAGTTTATGGATCCAATCCCCTCTGTGCCATACCACAGATCAAATGAGGTAATAATAATAACCACTGAAAGGCCTCCTGGAGATCTTGGTCACAGATCAATGATCATGTCTATTTTGGGTGTGATTTTTAATGCAACATGTGAGTTGTCGCATTATGTTACCTATAATTAATTCCCTTTTCAGTAACTGTGACACAAGTTATATTACAATTTTAATGTAATGTGGGACAACATCACTTTTTTCCAGTGTCCCTGTACTTAATTACATTAATAGTTACAGAACATTGTGCCTCATTATCTTGATGTCTTTTTGTAAACACAGACCAGCAGCTTATAAAAGATGTTTATAAAATAAAATAAAACTAACATAAACTAACTATATTAGTTAATTCTGAATAAAAAGACAGTAAGGTGTTGGTTTCATAATTATAACATAATATTGGATAATTACTTTGGGGACCTTGAAACTGTAACTGAACAAACTACTTTTTAAAGTAAGTTTCCAAGCACTGTCTTTGTGTACAAAGAAATATGCATTTTTTGTGGATCATTAGCCCACTCATTTTTCTTATTTCACTGTATGCATCTCTTATTTTGGGCAGCACTATTCAAAAATATGTTTTACATTTAAAATTCTAATCGAAAAGCACATTTTAGATTTAGAATGAACCTTCATTATGAAGTTCTGATTCTAAACTGTAAAGTAATGTTGTAGAAATAAGCTATTTAAATTCCCATCCATTACTGAAGCTAACGAAAACCTGCTAAATAATGGCAGACGGAAACAATTTTCCTTATCCCCCCACTGGAAAACACAACCTAAGAGCACCACACAACAACAGCTCCTTAAATTTTTAGAGACATTTGCCATATTTTATTTTCCTTTTCTAGTCACTTTTCAGCAAACCATTAAAACAAATCATGCTAGCAGAGTACTAGAAATGTCAGTGAACACAATGAAAGTTATATAACCATAAATCTATGTGTGGAACAGGAGGCGGCCTGTGCATAGCAAAGGCACTCTGATTTACAAATGAACAGTACTTTTGAAATTTTCAAAAGCTTGAAACGAATTAAGGAAACAGCAGCCATGTGCCATGCATATCTAATTAAGATAATATGGAATCATCAGCATGAGTCTTTTCTGTAACTTGCAGTTTTCAAGGCACCTTTTCCCAGGGCAATCTTACTAAATTCACGTTTCTTATTTTACAGCCGAATTCCAGGTCTCTATACACTCTATACACAAAAAATTGCTGCAGGTGCACTATCTTAAAACATAGGCTCTTGTGCCAGTATGAAAAGGCTCTGCTGGGGAATTATGGTGGTGAAAAGGGGTGCAGCAGTATTACCGTAGCATCAAAACCTAGATGAACAGTGGCTTATTCAGTGCTCTTATATAGGCAGAATATTGTAAAAGCAAAATGTTGCACAGTTCTTGCTGTCTCACCTAAACACAGGGAAGAAACTATGGGATGGAAGGCACATAAAGATGAGGCATTTCTGGGGCAGAAAGCTCTAGTGTCTGAGGAATGTCTCAGAAGAGGCTGTTTGAAATGTGCTGAGCTGAATCAACTTATTTCTGTGCACCCGGAATATTTCTTCCAACGTTCCCCCCCCTCCATTTCCTTTACACATCATTTCACAACTACTGAACATCTGCTTCCACAGATGCAAGTGTGTCCTTCATATGTATGGCCCTGACAAAATTGTTTCAAGACTTTTTGCATCCTCATCTTTCTGGCTATTTTTCTGGAAAATTGAATGATGATCCAAAACACACTGAAGTAAATATGCCAGTGTTTAAGATGCCACAGGCATTTGTATATGTACCACAGGCATTTCAGGATAGAATTCTAAAAAACCTGTTTAATGTCACAAGGATAGTTACCTATATTTAACAGCAGAGCTTCAATATGATTGATTCATTATTTGTTCTTTCATTCTCCCAAATTTATTGCAATTAAATAATTTTTTTCAGCAACTTCCTTTTCTAATCACTTTACCTGTAATTCATAATAGAGGGCCTTCTTGATGGCTACTCCAAAAGCTTTGGAAATCCCTTCCTAGAGAGGTTAGATGGGTGCCCTCCTTGCTGTTCTTTCATAGGGAGGGGGAAATGTTTTTGTTTCACCAGGCCTTTGAGGGCTGATTTAGCAGCAGGGAAAGAACCTTTCCTATGTTCTTTATTGTATTGTTTATATTTGCTATATAGTTTATGTTTCATGTTTTTTACTGTTAGTCCTGCCTTTAACTGCTTTTAATTCTGTTGATAGTTCAATTATATTTTCAACTTTCATATGATGATGATTTGTAGCTGCATCTGCTTTAACTTTTGTAATCCAACCTGAATCTTTGAATAAGATGGGATATTAATAACAATTTTAAAATGCATTATTAACATTAACACTAATGGTGTTAACTTTTTGAATTGAAGTGAACGCTTCATATTGTTACTTAAGAGGCAGATTTGAATATCAGAGGAGAAGAAACAAATCCTTGTTACTTTTATGATTGTCTGTGGTGGCCAGTGGCATTAAGGATGCATTGAATCCACTATGCATTTCCATGAAATTGCTCTGTTCTAAATCTGAAATAAAACCCAAGTAGATTCTCACTAGCCCTCACATGGAGGCCACCAGTAGCCACTGGGTCTTGGAGATCTATTCTAGTGCTATGTTTCCTGATTTAGGAGCAGTACCAGATCCAATTGTCAGATCACTTTCTGCATAAAGAAAAATAAGAGCCATACCATAAGCATTTGCCCCAAAGTTTCGTGGGGCTGCTTGACTATAGTGGAGGGGTCAGTTAACAGTTTTACCATTAAAAGATGAGAAGGCAGAAGGTTTTTCAATTCTTGTTTTTACTCCCCAGAAAGCTTTGCCACCTCTTCAAGCAATGATGGAGCTACCCACTGTGGTACAGCAGTTATACTTTTGGGCCAAGATATGGGAGATCCAGTTTCATGTTTCTTCTTGGCCATAAAATTGGGTTACTTAGCCCAGTCACAGACACTCTCAGGCTGACCTACTTCACAACCTCTTTTGAGTGCTTTGGAAGAAATATGTGATAGAAATGTAACTGGCAAATAAGAGTAAATAAATATATGGTAGACAAATAGGATCCATGCTACATCATCATATGGCACTGTCCCTGGAGAATTGTTGAAGGGAAATATGGCTGCCCCACTGGTCCTTGGAAACAAATCTTTAATTTCAGTAGTGTCTCTGAGAACAAGCGTAATGTGTCAGTTGGATCATTACTGATTCCTACAAGGTTTACTGGGTAAATGCAAATTTTGATTACTCGGGATACTAGTAGCAGGAAATGGATAAACAAAGGAGGCTGAGAAAAAGTTGTAGGCAGCTAACCCAAAAAGAAAGCAAGATTTTGGTAGCAGAATATTTGAGGCAATTTCCAATTATAATCACTAGCCCACTTGAGAAACTGGAGGCCGAAAGCTGGTGGGGAACATTGCTCTTGTTCATACATGTGTTTGTTTGACAAAGAAAGGAGGTAGTAACAATCTCTTCTAATTGAACACTTACAAATGAATCAACAAAAAGTGATAGCAAATTGCTATCCTAATTCTTTTATATTCTGATTATTGATACTGTTATTGCTGTTATTGTTATTGCTGCATGTGCTAGCATTAACCTCTCTCCTTCAACTTGTATTATAAAAATGGTTTAATTAGGTCTTGTAACCTTCATCTGTGCAGAAAATAATCAAAAACCCAGCAATTATCTTGCTGTTCATAGAGCAAGCTGTTTACCTTGATCCACAGTCTGAGTCCGTTTATTAAGGATTTCAGTATTCTGAGGATGAGCCATTTTCCAATATCAAAACAGAGAGGTCTCTGGGAAGACCTAAAGATGAACATTCCTGGACTGAACTACAGATTCCAGCTGTGTTTACTCATTAATATTTTTATGACAAGTGCTCCAGCTGATTTCAGCAAGTGCTGTTATTAATAGGCATAATAAAAGCACGAAAGAGCAAAATAATTAGGGAATGTATGAATAAAAATAGATGCAATATAATGTTATTGAAATGTTGCAGAATGATTTTGCTTTGAACTCCTAGTGGGCTTGTTCCGTCTTCTTTCTATCAGCTCAGACCTGTGTGATTTCTAATCCCTATTCATTTTCTTCTTTTCTTGCAAGTGCTAATATTTGGCCAATTGTTCATTACAAAAAGTATTATAACATTTCATACATTAAGTACATATATGTGTACTACCTGGAAATGTAAAGTGATGTTAATTGTGTTCATCATACAGATGTATTTATCTGAAAATAAGCATTAGTCATAGTTCCTTGGTCAATATATCCTTGCTAGCAAACCTAGTTTGGGGACACATTGGTTTGCATTCTAAGGGTATATTCCTATAACCATTTAGCTGAAAATACACTTTATTAAATTCCATAGAACTTGCTCCAAAGTAGTGTGTGTCTTCAAAGTCTCCTGTCAGCTTATGGTGACCCTGTGAATTTCATAGGGTTTTCTTAGGCAAGGTATATTCAGAATTGTTTTTTCTAGTTCCTTCTTCTGCATATGTATAAATGTTAATGCAAACAAAGAGACTGTAGGAATGAGAAAGACAGCCATGAAAGAGCTAGAAAATATCCTAAAGAGTAAAGATATACAACTGAGCACTAAAGTTAGAATTGTTCAAGCCATGGTATTCCCCATGTATGTAAGGATGTGAGAGCTAGACAGAGAAAACAGCAGATAAAAAGAAAATCAACTCATTTGTGAGATGGTGCTGAAGAAGAGAACTGAGGATACCATGGATAGCCAAAAAGACAAACAAATGGGTCCTTGAACAGATCAACCCTGAAATACCTCTAGAATCCAAATTAATCAAACTGTGGCTGTCATACTTTGGCCACATCACGAGAAGGCACAACTTATTAGAAAAGACAATGATGATGGGAAAGATTGAGGGTAGAAGAAACAGGAGGACGCCATGCCAGATGGCTAGATTCAATTAGGGAGGTCACAGGCATGAGTCTGCAAAATGTCAGCAGAGCAGTAGAAGACAGGGGGTCTTGGAGATGTCCCATCCACAGGGTTGCCATGAGTCGATGTCACTCTGAGGGCAGTTAGCGATAACAACAACAAGAAGACTGTAATCTCATACATACTTACCTGAGAGTAAGTATTGAATAATGTGATATCAATGGGACCTAAATCCAATTAATGTTGGTTAGACTCTTGTTAGTGCATTACACTAGTATAACTATGCTGTCACAAACAATGGCAGGACGAAGAAAAGGGCTCAAGGTACAATAACTATGGAGAAAGTAAGACATTGGAGAAATAGGCTGCTTGATGCTCACAAATCTTATCCCCCTTCCCTCACCATTGTCAGAAAAAGTGCAACTGCTAGATTTCAGTTTTAAATAGCAATTCTATACACACTTCCTTGGGAGTCAGTCTCACTGAATTTAATGAGATTTACCTCAGATTAAATATGTATAGAATGTATATTATACTGGCTCTGAGTTTTTATATTTATTGGCACAAAACCTTCATCTTAAAAACATGTCCCTGGGATTATGTTGCATCTAAATCAATTGGCCTGGTTTATCAGTCAGCCTATATTATGCTACGTAGTTACTGGCATGTCTCAGTCCCAGACATTCCAGATGATGCTCTACTGCATTCCAGAGGGCATCAGATGATAATTGACCCCTAATGAAGATGCTCTATCTTTGGCAGATCTATTTCTGAAAACCATTAAGGCCTGTCTTACAAGTCACTACTAATCACCTTCAGGTTTACCTATAATATATTTTAAGTAAATAAAAGGTGAACAGTAATCAGATATTTCATGGATGCTAGATGGGGCAGTCTGAAAATAGCTTGCATTGCTGGATGAAATTTTCTATGGAAATAATTTGCAAAGACAGGCATGTATGTGCTATAAAATACTTTATATTAATAGACATAATATTAAATCAGAAAAGGTTTCTATTATTAGTATTAGAATAATGAAAAGTTTTTATTGTATTACAGATTTCAAATAGTTGTGTGTTTTTTTAGAATGGATAAACATTTGTGAATTAGAGGTTGGAAGAAGCTTCATTTAAAGAAATACTTCTGTATTAACTCCATTTTAGGAAAATGAATATACTGAAGAATATTTCTGTCTCACAGTTTCAACTAATTAATTAGTATGTGGAAAGGAAGTCCTCTTACTAACTTCTATAACAGCAACATCCATAAGCTGTGACAACAAAGTTTCTTACTCTGGAGTACTTCCATTGACTTAAGTGAAACTATTTTGGACTCAGGGGTTTGAGGGTCACTGCCAAAAGTGAGTAGAGCATGGAATTAATTTGGATGTAACATTCTGGCTTTTAATGTTCTCATTCTTAATTCATTTAAGCATGCTGAAATGTTGAATAAATATCCAAGATTTCTTACTCTACCTTGAGCACACAAGCTAAACTGATCTCTGTGTATAAGCTGTTAATTATAGTCTTCCAAAATAAAACACACTTTTATTTCTGAGGCATAAGAAACTTGCCTTCAGGCGCTTGCATATGTTAATGTGCTGGGACATAATCATTTCATCCAAATAGAGAGAGCAAGTAGAGCAGCTGTTGACGGTAAGCTAGGGCCTGAATCTTGTTAGTTCCAACTACAGAGATCACACTGAATCAATGCAATTTATTCATCTGTTGACTTTCAATTCAACTACTGGTTCAAATCTGGTTGGAACTAAACAATACGATTCAAGTCTACGAATTTCACATAAGTAATGCCAGCATAGTATAGTGGTTTAAGACTTGGACTACAACTCTGGAGACCAGTGTTCAAATTCCTGCTTGGCTATGGAAATGCACTGGGTAACCTTGGGCAAATGACACTTTCTCAGGACAAAGCAAAGGCAAATCCACTCTGAACAAACCTTGCCAAGAAAACCCCATGATAGGGTCACCATAAACTAGAAATGAGCTGAAGGCACACCACCACCACCACAACAACAAGATATGCATGAAAACTTGTATGGAGTATGGCAAAAGGTATGAGAAAGCTTTTTGTCGGGTTAATTTTGGGAATAATTCCCACATGTGGTTCATTTATATCTTATATCTGTCAATGTAGTATAAGATCTATGAGTTTCAATGGGATATATTCACATATAAGTGCATAAAGGAGTGCAGCCTTCATAATTACATCTTTATTTTTTTCATGTTCTTTTTCAGAAAAAAAATTACACTATCTGACCATATATGAGGGATAGTTTCATGAAGATCCTTGAACACACTCCTGTTTTAACAACCTGTCATGGAGAAGGCCTTCACAGATATGGAAGAGGAAGATGTGAGTCCAGATAACAGGCTTTGGGCAGAATTACAGGAGGCTGGCAACCCTACCCTGAAAGCAGAGCCCAGATTATCAGTGTGGACCAGGGGTAGGCAACCTAAGGCCCAGGGGCCGGATGCGGCCCACCGAGGCCTTTGGACCAGCCCCAGGCCAGTCCTGCCGCCCCCCCGCCGCCGCCCACCATGATGATATTATTGTTGTTATTACTTGTTCTTGGTGTTCTCTTGGCAAAATCTCCACAGGGGGTTTGCCATGGCTTTTCTGGGGCTGAGAGATTGTGCATGCATATATTTTTAAATTTTTATTTTTTTAAAAAAATATTTTTATATTTATTTATTTATTTATTTTTGGTGCTTCGGCCCCCCAATTGTCTGGGGGACAGCAAGCTGGCCCCCGGCTCAAAAAGGTTGCCTACCCCTGGTGTAGACCTTGGAGAAAGGAAGTTGAAGACGGGGCTAGTAAATCTTCAGAGCACTGCAGACTAAGAGCCGAAAAAGACCAGCCATAAAAGCCAACTTCTGGGTGGCTTGGGGGTGTGGCATTTTGACGCTGTACGCTCCCAAGATGCCCAGAGGCCACCCAGCCAATCAAATGGAGGCAGCTTCAAGCCTCTCGTAGCATGTGGCATTGTGATGCCATGTGTCCCCAGAGTAGCTTGAAGGCGCCCTGGGGTTGCGCCAGGGTCACCTAAGGCAGCTCTTTACTGTTCCAAATAGGAGCAGATGTTTTCTGCTCCAATTTGGGCCAGTGACAGGACATATTGGGACCATGGCATGTGCTTGCCATGGGTTCGGAGTGAGCAGCTCCAGGGCAACCCCAATCCACCCTTTTGGTTTTGTCTGCTCAGCCCCTAAGTACAGCAACAAGAGCACAGGCAAGAACATGATCTGCTTTAAAAGAGAAACACTGGAATAATTAGGACAGCTGTGTTGTATTACTGCTGGCTATAAATGATAACAGCCAAGGCTGTTTCTCTAATGCAAATGTACAACCCCACTATTCCTGGCATTGTGATATTCCCTGAACTCTAACAGTAGCATCCCTGGGAGGGGGTGCAGGCCATACCAGGTGATACCCAGTCAGTACCCCGCCCCTGCGGTGGCTGCTCAACACTGCTGTGGGAGCTGCTTGGGCCTATGTGGGTGCTTCTCAGGGCTACGCAGCTGCTGCTCCGAGCCATGCCGCTGCTCTAGGTCTTCCTGGGGGCCACATGGCTGTTTTTAGGGGCTGCGCCCGCAAGGGTGCCTCTCTAGCCCACGTACACACTCCCATGTGACCCATGGCCACAAGAAGTCTCCCTCCAGAAGTCCAACCCCCCCCCCCCCCCCCCCCCGCACTGGGTGTCACCCAGTGCAGGAATGCCTCTGCACTCTGATTTCCTGGACATGGGCTTGCTCTTTGGACTCTTCTTTATGGTAAGTTGCTGACTGGCATTTGGCCCTGCCTGGACTGATTTTCAGGGCTAGATTACTTGATCACTCTCCCTCTCCTCCTATGGGCTGGCTTGAATTCTCCATTACTCTCCCCTCCTCCCACTGTGAAGTAGAGGTACACTCACCTTAGCACTCACCACATTGAAAGAGAACGTGTGCAACCTTTTTTTCCATGTTCCTTTCACACTCGTTTTTTCAGTTATTCTTCCACTTCAACAAATGCCTTCCTTCTTCTGCACCTTCCAGTAAAATTCTGCCTTTCACATCCACAGGCAGGCGTAAAGCCCTATCTATTCTAGACTAGCAGTTAAGTGACTTTTCAAAATTCCAAGGTCACTATCAGACACAATCCATTTATTCAGTTGATTCAAGGATTTGGTTTCAGCCACAATATAACTATGACCCATGTAGCTGGGCAAGATCCCTGCATTTTATGCAAATCAGCCCTACTGTATTAGCATACTTAATTTGTATAATTGCCAGCAAGAGTGTCAGTTTTGCTTCTCCCACATACAAGAGTCAACAAGAGAAAGGGCAACTGAAGGGCATCTCAGCCAGCCTGTTTTTCAATGTCAGAGGAGAAAGAAATGGCCCATTGGCACAGTTTTAGCTCCCTCACAATATGTAGAGTCTAGGGATATAGATTTTCATCAACTGATGCTTGCAAGGAAGAACAAATAATTTTACCATTTTTCTCACACTACATGAAAATCACTGAAAACTGCACAGTTTTTGAAGATTGCTTTCAGTTTGGGAGTTATTCTATGCAAAAAGAAAGTGCAGATAACAATTCCCTTTGCAGAAGACAGAAAGAATATTTATTTGATACTCAAAAAAGAAAACAAGAAAGGGGTTTCTCTAGTGCTCAAAGCATCAATGAAGTGTATCCTCCATAAGCTTCTTTCTTGTCCCCCCCCCCCCCC
>CM034710.1:101271163-101284755 GCA_020142125.1 Phrynosoma platyrhinos
ACACCCGTTCCCATATCGTTACGTTCCAGGGACTCAGTGGGAATGTTATAGGTACTGGTACGATAAGCTTATTGTTCTCAGTAGTATTGGACGTCAAGACAGCTGCCTCTGAAGCCTGCTGGCACTGAGGTTTCAGAATAATCCTTAGGATTCATGGGCTATAGATACCAATGTTTCCTTAGTTTTTGCTTTCTATTTTTACTTTCATTTTACACGTTCTTACTTCTAAACCTTCAAGCAGTTCTCTGAAATCTTTGGTGCTCTCCTGCAGTTTTGATGCTACCTTTCTTGCCCTAGCAAAAGATTTGATAGCCAAGGAAAGATATTGGATTGTAACTCCACTTTAAAATGCATACAGATGAAGGTGAAGCCAGATATTAAAAATGGAGACTCTGGCTGCATCTGTACTACAGAAATAATCCAGTTTGATCTCTGGTGCCACAACAGCAGACCTCTGGTGCCACAACAAACTACATTTCCCAGAATTTCATAGCATTCATCCATGGCAGTTGAAGCAATGTCAAACCAGATTATTTCTGCAGTGCAGATGCAGCCTAAGTAACTGATCCTAGTTGGACAAGCAGAGTACAATTATGACAGCATGTTAAGACACCATAGTAATGCTGTAATGCTACTGTGGCTTCTTTTTGTTTATCAGAGGTGACATGTAATTAAAATATGTAATATGTAATTATTTGTCAAGCTCTTGCCTAAGCCACACATTATTATCTTAGTAAGGAGCATTTTCAACAAAGCCACAACTCTTTATCAAAGATTTCTGCTTGGAACAAGTACTTTAAGTACAGCCAAGGCAGTGAAGGGGTAGGCTCTAGAACAAGGGCTGGGATAGAGGAATCATTGTGAAAAGACTCTCTTGCTCAACTGTCCATTCAGTTTAAGAAAATCTTTTATTACTGTTATTAATAGTACTTAGCATTTGTTATCATGAAATTACTTCATAAGCTAATTAATCCTCACAGTCTTTTGAAGTGAATGTTATTATCTCTATTCTACAAACCAAACTCTAAATCCTTATTCAGCTAAAATGTGTGCTATAATATTCATGTCTGACTCCATAACAAAAGATGGGAAAGCAGTAGAAGAGAAGCTGAAATGTGACCTAATTTTTTAAATAGGAAAATCTTCTCTTCATTCCCACTTAAGCTCATGGTCTCCAACAGAGCAGTCACGTGGTTGCATGATTTCAAGCAATCTATCTTCTTTGCTTTTATAGAAAGAGTAATTATACTTACTATTTCCCCCTTATTACTTAGAAAATGGATGAGCCACACCTCAGCATTATCTTCCAGTTCAGTGACCACACCAGCTGGAAGCTTCATGTGAGTTCCAGTCTAAAAAGGTAACTTTTCTGAACTCTGATCCTAAGGCAATGTGCAGTTAAGAGTAAAATATAACACTGTATTCTATGTTTTTCAAATATTATGGGGAGATTACACATGTTTTGGGATATATACTTCCTTAGCATTTCTTTAGCATCTGAGATAATGAACATATTAGAGAAGGTAGTGGGATAATAGTGGTTCTTAACTTCTCCCCTCCACCTAGTAATAGATCCCTTTGAAAATCTGATGAAATGTATGGAACTCACTTTAAAGAAGGAGGGGGAAATATAAAGACATACACACAAAATCTAGTATACAATTGATTTTTTGGCATGGGAATTCAATGTCCTTTTCTGGAATGGAAAAAAATTGAACATTTTAAAATCTTAACTCCAAATTTTATTAAGGGGGGGATAAATCCAACCCCAATCATCAGGAAGGGTCTCTGTTGTGACGGGCAATCCTGGGGGGTCCTTCTCTGTTCTGCCCTCTGTGTGGCTGCACAGAGACAGCCAAATCTCACAATGAGATTTGGGCTCCAGGCTTTGGGGGCAAAATCTCATGAGACTCGCTAGCTCACCCATCTATTTAGCTCCCACTGCCTCCATGCTTTGCATATTTCTGCTTGCTCTAAGGCTTGCAGAGTCAGAGAAACTTTTCACTTCAATCAGCAGCCCTTGAAGATATTGACACCATTTGTGTGCAGAAAATGAATGATAACGGTATTGTATTGTCTGTTCTACAAGCTTGGGGGTTGTGAACTGTTTCTCTTAAGCAGGGGTAGGCAACCTTTTTGAACTGGGGGCCAGGTTGCTGTCCCTCAGACAATTGGGGGGCTGAAGCACCAAAAATAAATAAATAAAAATTGTAAAAATTTTAAAAAATTAAAAAATTAAAAATATGCATGCACACTCTCTGAGCCCCAGAAAAGCCATGGCAAAACCCCTGTGGAGATTTTGCCAAGAAAACCCCAAGAACAAGTAATAACAACAATAATCAATATCATCATGGTGGGCGGCGGGGGCGGCGGCAAGACCAGCCTGGGGCCGGTCCAAAGGCCTCAGGGGGGCGCATCCAGCCCCCGGGCCTTAGGTTGCCTACCCCTGCTCTTAAGCATTTCTCCTACTTCAAAATAGTTTTCTAGAGGCTTATAGACTTTGTTTCAATTGCTTCCCTCCTGAAAAGGTATCAGAAAAACACTGTCAAGATTAGTATCTTCCACAGTAGGCAGATATGCAGATCAAAAGCTGAGTTGAGGCAGGCTACAGGCAAAATAAATGTTGAATGTTTGGTGATGGGAGGGAGCATCTTCAGACAGTGATGTTGCCCAGAAATTTAACAGGTAACAGCTCTGACATCTTTATAGTACCTACCTGTGCCTGGTTGGCCATCTTAGTATGTCTCAACATGTCCCAGTCTAAAAAAGATTATTGGCTGTGGTGTGAAAGTAGTTTACTTCAGACTAATCATTGTCTCTCAATCTAATTTACCTCACAACATGTGATAATGCATTATCTAGTGGCTGGTAACCAATGCACATCCATCTAAGAAGGAATGAATTTACCACTTAGAATGGCAGAGGGTTCCATAAGATCAGTAGCAATATCCATTGACAATCAAGCTTCTTGTGAGTTTAGAGATGCTAAAACATCTGGAACCTTTGGAGGTTAGGGGTATAAAAGTTTTACTGACTTTATTCTCAAGGGGGCTGTTGGTCTATTCTTTCATGCTCTCCCTGGGATGCTGATGATCAGCATGAGGAAGCCAGGTAAAAACTGATCTCCAAATGGTCTGATTCCCCTTTCCTCAGCCATGAGAAAACCTGAGAAAAGAACATCTATTTCTCTGTAAGTGGCAAGAGTGCATTTTAGTTAAGGGATGTCAGGGGTTTTGTTGAGTTTCCCTAGTGGGTTGTCAGTTCCAAGGTGTCTTTGGAATGTAATCTGTTTTTGTAACTTTGCAACTTTCTAAGCTATGCCTGAAGAAGGATGCTCCAAGACAGAGATCCTCAAACTACGGCCTGCAGGCCGAATCTGGCCTGCTGAGGCCTGTTATCCGGCCTGCAGCTCGTCAGCCGCCAAGCCCCGCCCCCAGTTGCGGGGCAGGATGGGAAGAGAAAGGCCGCAACATGAGCGAGTGTGCGACTCTGGCCACCATTTTGTTTGGGAACCACCATCTTAGGAGGAGGGAGGCGAAGCGGTGGCTGAGGGAAGAAGAAAGGAAGGAAAGAAGGAAGAGGAGGCAGGAAGAAAGGAAAGAAGGCAGGCACCCGACCCAGCCTCTATCGAGGTGAGCAGTAGGGGAAGGGGAAGCGGCCCTCTCCATCCCTTGCTGAAGGGAACCAAGGCCCTGTGGAGGCAGGCGGTTTGTAGGCCACTCCTGCCACTGTTGCTGCTGTGCTGCAGCCACCGCCAGGCCCACCTGGTTTTGTGTGTGTGTGTGTGTGTGTGTGTGTGTGTGCTTTGCCATTTGGGGCTGAAAGAGTATGGCCTGACCAGGTAATCCAGTGCCTTCGAGTCATTTCCAGCTTATTTTGACCCTATCATGGGGGTTTGCTTGGCAAGTTTCTCCAGAGGAGGGTTTCCATTACCATCTGAGGCTGAGAGAGTGGGACCTACAGAGGGTAATCCAGTGCCTTTGAGTCATTACTAACTTATGGCGACCCCTATCATGGGGGTTTTCTTGGCAAGTTTCTTCAGAGGAGAGGTGCCATGGTTATCCTCTGAGGCTGAGAGGGTGTGACTTGCTCAAGGTCATTTATTTTTTTTTACTCCGGCCCTCCAAAGGTCTGAGGGATGGCGAACTGTCTGCCAGCTCAAAAAGTTTGAGGACCCCTGCTCCAAGATATGGTATCCAGAAACCTGGTGTAATAAAACCTTCGTAAACTCTGTTAAGCCTTGGAGTGCTTTTGGCTGTTTCACACACACACACACAGGTTTCTTTTTTCTCCAGGGGGAGGAAAGGGAGAAATGGTTTTACTTTGGGTTACTCATATCTCTGCCTTCCACTGGGAAAAGTAATGAAGAAGGTGCTGGGGAGTGTGTGGGATAGGAGCAGTGAGTTCTTGTTTACTATCCTTCTTTTCTTTGCCCAAGGGGTTAGGACAGAGACAAATGCTATGACACAAGTTACTGTAAGAGAAAACGGGATGAAGAACTATAGCAATAGCAGCTTCATGAACTATGCACACCATCTTGAGGGAATATATAGGGAAACAAACAAGCAAGTAAACAGTTGGAGTTGTTTGTAATTCCTTTGCCCATACAGCAGAGAGCCAGTGATCCCAAGGGCTTATTTGAAGGCAGCAGTCACTGAAAAGGCTTATACCGTGATTTTGAAATAGGGGTCCACAGATGTTGTTGAATGACAATTTCCAGTATCCAGTATTGTACCACACAGTTATAGTACTATGATTCCACTTTAACTGTTAAGGCTATGCCCTATGGAAGACTGGAATTGTAGTTTCATGAAACACTAGAATTCTCTGACAGAAAATTCTAAATACTTGCAAATAAGGGACATCAAGTTACAAGCAAAGAAATTCCACCTAAACTTTAGGAGGAACTTCCTGAGGTAAGAGCTGTTTGACAGTGAAACACATTCCCTTGGAGTATGGTGGAGTCTCCTTTGGAGGTTTTCAAACAGAGGCTGGATGGCTATCTGTTGGGAGTGCTTTGATTTTGTGTTCCTGCATGGCAGGGAGTTGGACTGATTGGCACTTGTGATCTCTTCCAATTCTTTGATTCTATTACTCCTCAGCACTGCATTTAATAACATTCATACTATCAGCTTTCTGGGTCAGCTGCTTTTGCCCATCTTACTGGTAAAATTGTTATGGACTGCACTTCTCCTTTCTTTCCATGTTCTGCAAGTTTACTTAAAAAATCCCCAATATATAGAGATTATATAATCCTGATGTTCTTATAGCATAGTATGGAGCTAGATCTACATGAAACCTTTTTTAATAGTACATGGTGAAAAGGCATTATTTTAATGACTACAAACTACTGTTTTAGCCTCTGTTTTGTGTCATAGACTCTCCCTTCCTCCCTTTGCTTTAGAACCTCCTATCTCCTAACATCTACACTTCTTCCTCTTTACAATAGTTGCATTTGAAAATACTTCTTCTTCCAACCCGTTAACCTCTTGTCTCCTCCTTTCCCCTATCCTTACCGTTTCATCTTATTCAAAGCCTGCAGGCAGGGTTTCTTGGACTGAACTCAAGCACTGTACAAAATTCAGTTCTTTCTTGATGATGACAGTTACTATTGTCATGGTATTATACCAAAATGTATTAGTTTTTTTTAAAAAAAATGTATGCCTTCTATTATAAGAAGCTGTATACCTTGAAAGGTGGCAAAAATATTTTCCATAAATTTTATTATATACATTATATATCAGAAAAAGACAGTCTGCTCTCTCCTGTAGCCAACTTCACTAAATCAGAAAGATCTAAACAGGGTTTAAAAGCAAGGACAGTTGCCATGAGCCAATGTTGTATGCAGTGGAAGTACAAACTTCTAACACATGTGAAATAGAATAATGTCTGGAATCCTAATAGTGATGTATATGTGCCTTTTTTTTTTTTTTTACATAGCACAAAAAATTAATTACAGCACTGAGCTGCATGTAAAGAGCATTACGTTCCACAGATTCTGAAACAGGATAATGGCACAGCCCAGGTTTTTCCTTTGTAAAAAATACCTTAATTCTCTTAAATACAGCACAGCTAAATCAGACTGCAGTCCAATCTAGTGTGGTGTTCACTCCCCACAGTAGCCAGGTATGCTTAGCAGGGAAGGTATATAATAATATACCCTCCCCGCTAAGCATACCTGGCTACTGTCCAGGGACCATTTTTGATACACCACCAGACTTCAATTACCCATTGACCATTACATCAAGGAGGGGGACAGGATGACCTGATGTCCTAACTGTAAAGAACAAGGCATAACAAAATATAGGACATTTAAGCAAAAAGGAGGACTTTTTTTCAAAATAAAAGCTAAAAACAATCATAGAAATGTAAAATCATGCTTCTTAGTCCTGCTCAAAAGGAAGAATATTTTGAAATTCATACTACACAGAAGGTTGAAATGTAGGACATGTCCTGAAAAAGGAGGATGTCTGGTCATCCTGGGGGAAAGGCAAAAAAGATAAGTAGCATCCAGAAGCCTTGGAAGTGGTATCAAGATTTGTCTTTTAGATTGTATTTCAGGTCCCTGGATCTATGTTAGGTTACAAACAGCATTTTTTTTTAGATATAGGAAGTAACCTACCTTTCACTGTTTAAAAAAGGTTACCTCAGGCCTGGAACCAGTGTCCAGCATTCTCCACAGGCTATTCAGCATTGGTTTAAATTAGCAATCATTTGAAATTTCACTCAATTCAAAATAATTATTAAAATAATTATAAAGAATGTCTTGCAAATACATGAAAATACTTTATTAAAAGATAAAGCCAAATGTTTAAATGGTGTCCCAGGAGAGGAGGGTGGAATCAGAGGTAAGCAATGAATGCTTTTTTAGAAGGTAACTTCAATAAATTTAGGGGGGTTGCAGACTGCCAGAAATAGTGTGAATTGAGTCCACTTTTAGGGTTAGGGTTAGGGTTAGGAAATCATGGGAACTGTATTTTATTGTGGCACCAGAGCTCTCTGACAGAGAAGACTCAATGTCTCAGAAAAAAAAACAATCCCCATGATTCCCTAGCACTAACCCTAACCCTAAAAGTGGACTCAATTTGCACTATTTCTGGCAGTCTGCAACCCCCCTATGTATAACTTCCAAATAAATATTTTGGAAAATTGAGAAATGATTTCAAATGAAAGGGTGTGATCCTGCATCAGAAGAGATATGTCTGGCACCCAGCTACATTTCCATAGCCAATCCTCAGAGTGTTACCCTCCAAAATCCTCCTGCTGCAATAGACATCTACATCCATGTGAGATTCCTGCAGATGATGTCCTTGTAGCATGTACAGCTACAGAAAAATAGCTGGATGCATCTCTACTGATCTCACAGTTCTACAGTGAGGTGGAAATTGCTGTGTTGAGGGGCTGCATTACTTAAAAGACGAATTTGAGTTGATTTTGGTTGTTGCACAGTCAGTAAAGAATTCTCACATCAGGCTTGTCAAATTGTACAGGTGGGAGCATTACATTTACTAACACTAAAAGTAATTGATAACAAAAAATGACTAAAAGATGGGTTTTGATAGCATAAATTAGACTTGCACTGTCGCATAACTCATTAACAGGTTGCTAGCCAGAGTGTGGGTGTGGAAAAGGGATACCATTTCATGAAAACTATTTCTCTGCAAATTAATGTGTCAGTTTTACAGGTTTTTAATCAAATTGCTCTTAACTATTTGACCAAATCATTTTCAGTTGCAGCAGCAACTGTTTAAACAGAATCAGTTTCTCAACAGCATTAGCTTAAATCTCTATAGAGTCAAGATCTACAATAAAAATATGCCATGTGACAAACATGCCACAACATTTTGCAGTAGAAACATAATAGATGCTAATTTTGAATGTACATTTCCTCTTCTTTTACCAGTGATTTTGTGTTTTAATTATAACAATCTAAGTTGTAAACAACACATGCTGAGTTTTGACAGTGGACTCCTGATGAAGCACAGAGTACTACAAACTTTAATTACATGCAGTTCTAATACAACGCACACCACAGTGACTTCGTCATCTTTGAAGTGGTAACTGAATGAAAAAGTTTTTTGAAATATGAGTATGGAGGTAATGAGATCAATAAATGTCATCTAGAAAAAGTAATCACAACTCAGGAGACTCACTAACCTTTCTGCAAATTCTAGAAATAATAGAGTAGCTTGAAATGAAGAATGGTTGAGCAGTGAGAAACAGATACAATTATATGAGAAGAAAAAGCAAAAAGATGGCTTATAATAACAACTATTCTGCCTTTCCCCAGGTTTTTTTTTTTTTGCTTTTTTTTTTTAAAAAAAGTGTGCTTATTAAAATAACATTTCTTTTGCTCACTTTCCTGTATTTCTTTCCACTGTACATGTTCAGAATGGAAACAGAATGAAATCTGTTTGGAATAATCTGTTTGGAAAAAAACAATTGAAAGAAATGGTCAACAGACATGTTTTATAAGACAAAAAAGAGTGAAGGAACTTCTTTTTCTTTTTTCCTCCTGTGAGGAATAGTAGCTGGAATCATTGTAACTCCTGTGCTAATCAGAATGGAGAGTTGAAAATCATTCGGTCTCAGAAATAAAGACTAGCCAGCTCTCCTTAGAATAATTTCTACATAAAAGCAGGACATAAAGCTACACAGCTGAGCTATTTATGTACATATGTATGTATACAGTCTGAAACAGACAGGCAAAAGCACCCACTTTCGGCTGCATTGGGGATGTGGTATTCATATGACACATGCCACAAAAGCAGCTGGAAGCCACACTGAGCCCACACCAACCCAGAAAAGCCGGTACCAAAAGGAGCAGATGTAATCTGCTGCTGCCAGCAGCCGGGTTTGAGATTGTGGTGGTGGCCTGTTTTGGAAGTGGACCCATGCAGTCACCACGTCATAGAGCAATTGCAGCCAGTGCAAATACTGCACTACCAGATCATCTTGAAGCTGCCCACATCTGGGAAGCCAGCCGGCTTCCATGTGGCTTCCAGATGTCTTTGGAGTGTGCAGCATATAAACACCACGCTCCTAAGATGCTCCAAATCAGGGTTTAAAGGGCCACCTGTTTTGGCCCTTTATTTCATTGTGTTTGGTAAATTTCATATGTGATACTGTAAGCCACTTTGTCATCGTGAAGTTGAAGGCTTTCACAGCTGGCATCCATAAGTTTATGGGTTTTTCGGGCTGTGAGGCCATGTTCTAGAAGAATGTATTCCTGATGTTTCTCTGAAGATGCCAGCCACAGATGCAGGCGAAATGTCAGGAATACATTCTTCTAGAACACAGCCTCACAGCCCGAAAAATCCACAAAAACCCACCTTGAAATTCTTCAAATAAAAAGTGATACAGAAATATCTTCATTAATAAAATAAAATTGGAACATAAAGCAGTTCAAGATCCTTCTCTGTCTCTCCTTCTATTCATCTCTCCCTCCCTCCAGCAAGGGCTATTAGGATGAAAACTCACACATTGTCAAAAAAGATAATGAGAGGACACAGATTTGCATCAAATATGTATACTATAATTTATATGTTTAGAAATTATCTCCACCATTTAATCTGTGCTATGAATCATGTGGCACTCCAGATGTTGTTTAACTGTAAGTCCTATTAGTCCTAGCAAGCACATTTAATGATGAGGAAGTATGGGAGCTGCATGATTCCCATCCCTGATTAAATAGAAAGGTTATAAATCTCACTCAAGTGGGGCAGACTGTGAAGAGGTGACCTGTGTACCTTCTCAATCTGCTGGTCAGATGCTAACTGAAGTTGGGCAAATGTAAGGTCCCATCTCAATCCTTAGGAGTTTTTATCTTTAAAAAGAAGAGCCCTATGTGAGGGTGTGGTCAACAATCCAACATGGCTGACATCTAATAATGAGAGGAGCCTGACCTCAATGACATTTTGAATAACTGAAGCACTTCTCATCAACAAATCCTAAAACTTTTACCTGCCAGGAGATCTCCAACGCAAGAGACAAAATGCTTGGTGGGTTAAAAGATTGCAGAATTCTTCATTCCAGCAAAAGATCCCAGACAACCTCAGATGAGACACATTCATCAGAGGAATCAAAGATGGCATGTGGCCCTAACAGAATGAGCAAAGGAGGGAAGAATGGACATCCCACACCAGCAGATCTCTCTTTTCCAGACTTACTGGAGAAACTAAGGGCCTGTGCAGATCAGCCAAAAGGGCAGGCCTGGGGGTGGAGATGGTGTGGGGTGCCTGCATGCTGGCTGCCCTGACTCTGCCCCAATGCTACCCACATGCCACACACCCCACTGCATGCCGCATGGCATCAGGGCACCCTGTTGGCAAACCATGTACACACACTGTGCCAAAGGGACACAAAAGAGCAATGGTGGCAGCACATTAAGGGTGACTTTTTGCCACCCAAAAAAGGAGTGGCATTTGCCAGCTCTTTTTGAAGCAGCAAAAAGCCAGATTGGGGCCACGTCGTGTGGTTGCCCCAGCCCCGATCTGGCACTCCCAGGGGCAGCACAGAGCCACCCCTTGGGGCCATCTGTACAACCCCTAAGAGAGAATTTAGTGAAAAACCTCCAAAAGGATTGGGCTACTGACCTTAAGCTGTTAGATGCCAGGCTATCAGCCCTAACAAGATGGATAGGAAGAGGCTGCAAATGCAGCTCTGCAGCAAACTTCATCCCATTCTAGCAGGATTCAAATATTAGAAAATTCTGTTGACCACCTTTAAACAAAAATTGAGGACATGGAAAACAGAGACCGCCACCTCAATATCTGCTTGAGAGGTGTGGAGGAGAATGAAGGGTCAGTTACTCTTCTATCCTTTATGAGTATGTGAATTAATGACATCTGCCCTAATTTAAGCCTCAAAAACACAGACATAGAACAGATTCATAGATCATTTGCTCTGAGATCGAGATCCGTGAAGCTTTGGACATAAGAATACACAGAGACCTAGCAAAAGAATCAAAAGATGAAGGTGAACCCAGATGTAATCAAAATACCTCTGAGTGGAGGATGATCACTAAAGGAAAAAGAAATGCAAGCATGAAGAAATCACCACTAACAGATTGAGGGACAACCTTCAAGCTGAATCTGTCAAGCACTGATGAAATGGAGTAAATTAAGAAACACTGACTCATCCTGGATGTTGGATAACTAACTTCAGATTCAAAGATAAGCTAAGTGGGAAGCCATCTTGGTTTTTCATGTTCTCTTGTTGTTGTCCTGCAGAGGGGGCCTTCTGAGCCTCCATTTTGTTGTACATTACTACTCCATCTTTTCTGCTCTTATGGTGCAAAAGGCCGATTCCCACCACAGTTGCTCCCCATGATGGAGCCTACCACATAGGGCACCAATTTCTTTCTCATTAACATGTATGAAAAGTTATGAAAACGTACTGCACTGCTTCAATGTGTTTAAACTGCTATTTAGCTTTTATATGTCATTTGGGGTAGGCATATTGAAGATCACTCTACCCCTATATTACCTCCCCATTTCCCCCCTGAGGAGTTCAGCCATGCTTGCACTGACTGGGTCCTGTGATGCAGTGCAGGAGCTTGTCTTCTTGGTGATGATGTTTTTAAAGTTTAATGTTGATGTAGTTATATTTTTGTTGGCTGCATTCCAGCCTTGGGGAATAGTCTCAGTTGTACCTACGTATGCTAAACTCCACTTACTTGTAAGGAGTAGACTTGTGTTAATGTGGCTCTCTATGCAACCCCCCACCCCACCCCTGCCCTGGATAACATTAAGGTACACATGCGAGAATTACAAACTACTTAAGGAAATTAAAACCCAACATCACATTTCTGCAAGAGAACCACAGGAAGGGAACAGGGAATATACTCTTGAATTCAGTGTTCCCAACCCAATACACACTCGGAAACTCAATGAAAGCCAAAGGGATAGCAATTCTGCTTCATATGTCATGACCTTTTACATAAGAACATTTGATAAGAGACCCAGCAGGGTGCTTTATAATTTTCTGCCTTTATTGAAGACAGGAAAGTCATCTTTGGTAATTTTTATTCTCCCAATAATGATCAACAGGCTTTTTTTACAATCCTTTATTACGACCCTTTAGGACAATGCAGCTGGTGAAGTTATCATTAGTGGTAATGCGAACAAAGTCTTAGACTATGATATAGACAAGTCTCATCACCCCACCAAGAAGAGACTGGGAGACTCCCCCCTACCTAACATCATTGCCAAAGCTGCCCTTATTGATCCCTGGAGAGCCATGCACCCACAAAATAGGCAATATACTTTCTTCTCTAACACCCATAAATCATACTCTAGGATTGATTATTTTTTCATTTCCAAAGTGCTCCTTCCTGAAATCACTGAGTCGAAATCAATCCTATCTCCCATTCCAACCATGCATTGGTGACCATGAACTGGAGACTTGGTCCTGGCATCCCAGAAACACAGATTTGTAGATTCAACCCCTCCCTTCTAACTGATGCAGACTTTCAAAACTGAATTAGAGAGCCCAATAAGAATTTTTACAAAGAAAATAAGAACACAGACATATCGGTGATCTAGAGATGTGGAGGGTGTTTATTTTTCTTGCTTTATTGTAGTAACCTGGTAGAGAGACAAATGGGTATAAGGGAATTGTTAGAATTTGCTTTGGTTAGGAACAGGGGTAGGCAACCTTTCCCCTTTAAGGGCCGAGGGACTTCAGTTCCCAGAAGCCTCAGCCATATTGGCCAATAGTCCCATGTTGACTAATAGCTCCTGGGATTCTGGGAGCTGAAGTCCCTCGGCCCTTAAAGGGGAAAGGTTGCCTACCCCTGGTTAGGAACAAAGGTTGTGCCAGTAGTCTGAAGGCTTGGATGAATAGTTTGAGTTTTAATATCACTGTGGGATGGGACCTGATTAGTTCCAACACAGAGCTTTACTGGCAGCTTCTGTCCTGATATCTTAAAATAAAAGTCTTTTGTTTTCTATCACAATAAGATGTTTTTCGGTTCATTCGGAACTGAGTTCACTGGTGCTGACAGCGTTCTTCCTTATTAATAACTTTGCTATATTGACCACACATGTGATGTTGCTTGGCCACATATGTTCCAGTGTTCATCCGTGAAATGTTCACAGGATACAAGTATATTTCAGAGAAAGGAACTGGCAAGCAACCTCTGAGATTTCTTTGTCTGAGAAAACTCAGTGAAAGTCATAGGGTCATCATAAGTTGACAAGTGACTTGAGGATACATACACGGGGGGGGGGGTGGCCTCTTGTAAACTAGAACAGATGGCTACTCTGAAACCCCTCAAAAGGTTTCAGATGCTATAATATTTCAAGGAGGAGGTGGCCCCTTAAAAAAACATGAGATGAGAAGAAAGGTGTTTTTTAAAAAAAAAAAAATCAGAAATGCCACCATTGTAACAAAGGCAACAAAGATCATCATACCAGCAAGGCATCTGTTCACAAGAATCCTCAATGCCCTTCAGAATCTTGGAGGCTTTCTGAAATTCCAAAGAGCTAGCCAGGTGCTGTTCAAAGACTGATATACAAAGAAAAATGAAGAATAGATCCACCCCACCAAAAAAAAAACCCTGAAATTTCATCACAGTCTCTCGGGGGGGG
>CM034710.1:101299068-101312094 GCA_020142125.1 Phrynosoma platyrhinos
TCACTTTATTTTCGGGATGGTTTATTTGCACTTTATTATCTCTTTAAACTGGCCCCTGTGTGATAAACTCCCAAGAAATGAATGCCAAACTATTATATCTGAAGCAAAAGAATTTTGATAAATAATAAACTAAAAAAACCAGGGAAATAGTTTTCTTATAAGCTGAAACAAGACAGGATAAAGAAATCTGTCACAAATGTCAGGAAGGGAGATTAGTATGTACTGGACAATTTGAAAATGTTAAAAACATTTGAGGCTACAGTGAGGGGCAAGAAGAAAATATCAGATATACAAGAGTACTTGGATAAACTTCAATTGGCTGAAACAAAAGCAAAGTATTAATGAACTGGTGTCAACTATGGAGCTTATTGAAGCAATTAGAAAGATTAAAGCTGGAAAAACTCCAGATGCAGGTGGATTATCTGCAGTTTAAAAGAAATTTGAAGATGAGTTACTTCAGCCATTAAAAATGGTGTGTGATGAGTTGCTAGGTAAAGGGTGGAAGTCAGATTCTTCAGGAATGTCTGCATTACCGTGATTTATAAGGAAGATATTAAAAAAGAATAAGAGGCCCAAAGCAGACAAGCCAAATAAAGCCGCTCCTGGCCACTTCAGGGACATGGCGTTTATATGATGCATGCCCCCAAAGCAGCTGGAAGCCACTCTGAGGTCAGCTAATGCAACCTGAAGCCACCAGAAAAAGGAGTGGCAAAAATCCACTCCTGCCAGCAGCCCATTCAAGACCTCAGCAGCAGCTGGCTTCAAAACCATAGCGTCTGGTTGCCACCGTCCCTGAGTGATCAGGGATCCTCTTGCTCTATCTGCTTCACTCCATGGACCTATTTCATTATTAAATGATGATTATAAGATATTTACTACTATTCATGAGGTTGAATATTCATGAGGTTCAAAGCAGATTTTTGCCAAAAAGACAATTAAGAAATAATGTAAGAACTGTACTTTACATTGATTTTTATTGTATAATACTTTATTGTGTACAGTGATGTGTATTGCAGGAATATTTTACTAACGGAACAGCTTACCAGTATAATTCAACTGAATTGTCTTTGCATTCCACCTCTCTAACACCATCAGCTGTAAACAATAGAATGAACATTACTGCATCTGAATGTTGTAAAAAAAAATCACAGAATGTTGGAATTATTGATGTGAATTCATCTTTTTTTAATTACAGCATGCTGGAAATCAATATTTTCTAAGATGCTGACATTTGAGCATCAAAACATCATTTAAAAACCTAGAGATACTGTTCTGTAAATATACTACATAGTAGGAATAGCCTTTTGTTTTTCCTTTTGCTATAATATTTGAATCATGGGATGATTTTTTTTCAACATCAGTACATGAACAAAACCCACGTGTACAAAAACATTTCTGCTGTATTTTCCTAATGAAAATCATCTTGTGCATAAAAAAAACCCATAAACCTTTAAGATACTCTTAAATTATGTGTGTGCCTTTCTGATCACACTAGCCAGGGAATTTGTGTCATTGAATCCAATGGGCTAAATTCAGCATTATGCTAACACACTACCATTCATGCAGTGGAACTTTCCATTCCCCTCCTTTCCTGAAGTAGGAAAGGAGCCATAGGTTAGGGTACATGTAGAAGTAGGGATGTGGTAAAAGTCCATTGCTGTTCATTAAACATACAGGATTTTGGGGTTTCTCAATGTTTTACTCAAGTATTTATGAGCTCTGAAATTGGGCATCTGCTTTACCAGGGTTTGAGAATTTGCAGACACTTTGTTTACAAAAATAGCAATGGGACAGACACTTCAGTGAGAAATTCAATGTTCAACATGTGATGTTTGTTTGTTTGTCTCCTTAAGTAATAGAAATAGCAGTGCCTCAGTCATTCTTTTTAATTATGGGACTCTCACTAATGGCAATTTGAATTATTCCTCTTGGAATTAAGGGGGAGAGGGAAATCCATTCCGTTATAGCACTCATACTTCGGGAATTTGTCGGGAATGGTTCACTTCTCTGTGAGAGGAAAGCAAATTGTTCTTGTTCTCCATAGAGGACAAGGAGTAAACAACAACAAAAACAACAATGATAATATACCCTGCTTCCTTTAGGGATGGGAAGAATAAAGCGATAAATTTATATCACTATGCAGAAGTCCCCAAATTCAGTCCCCAGCCTCTCCAGGTAAGGCTGAGTTATCATAAGACAAATTTTTGTGTTCCTCTGCACAAAACTGTTCCAGAACAAGCTCCAACTTTCCAAGGATTTTATCACACCAGCCTGCTGTCCAGACAGAATCCCACTAGTTTATGAATGGAAGCATACCGGTTTGGCATTGATTTTATCACTCTTCCCCCCCCCCCCCCCCATGACAGTGCTTTGGTCATGGTCATATAAGCTGTTTTCCACAGTGCCAAACACTTCCTTCAGGGAAGAAAGGTGGGAATGAGCAATCACAACTGCTGATTACCTCCTGAAGCTGGCTGTTATATGAATGTGCACACAGCAGCCAGCTTTGGGAAGGTGTTGACCACCATGATCACTGTGAGGTGGAGGGAGGAGAGGAGCAGAATTACATTCACTCACACCATGTGACTGCCAGAGAAGTGGAGTCACAGCAGAAGGGACCTATTGTACAAAGGCAGTAATGGGAAAGCAGCAAGTTTGAGAGCCCAGAGATGGGTTTTGTGACATTGTGTGATAAGTACCAGCCAAAAACACTTGTATCTATTAATATTCTGTTTTGTGTGACACCCTCATGTGATAAAGTCCCAAGAGAAGATTTTGGGATCATGCAGGGAGCTTAAAGGGAAGTGGGATTTGAGCTGAGTGTGAGATCCATTCTGCTGGTGGATAGAGACTGTTGGATGCAGCTCAGTGATCCTAACTTTTGAATGCATGGAATTGAATTACACAGCTCAACTTATTTTTAAACTATTTGCTATCAGTATTTTAGGAATAGTAACAGTCATGTCCTTTGCAGGTCAGTTCTAAATACTGTTCTGCTGAGTTGTTAGTCCTATTTTTATAAAACTCAAACCACTGAAAGGTGTATAAAAACCCTATATCTATTTGCAGTACAGTTATTAATGATGTGCTAACATGGTATAGTGATTGGAGTATTGAACTATGTGAGACCATGATTCACATCTGAACTTGGACAACCCACACTCTCTCATTGAAATTATGCCAAGAAAACCCCATGATCTTAGGGTCGCCATAAGTCAGAAATGAAGGCTCACAGCAACAACAACAACAAGAAGCAACAGTTCCTCTTCTATTCTTCAGAGAAAGAATATCAGTCAGTCATTTGCATCAGCCATACAATCATGATTTTCATCACATTTTCAAGTGTGTCTGTGTGTCTGTGTGTCTGTGTGCATCCGTGTCAGAGGGAAAACACCTTCCCACATGAAGGAGTGATCCTATGTAAATTCTGCACCTTGGTTTAATGTACCTTGTGTCAGGGTTGGGCCATGAGCAGTATGGTAAGGAAGGAACTAGGAACCATGGAAAGAAACCAGATGTTATGTCTGAAGGCTAAATCAGAACCAAAAGACAGATGTGAAACAAGATGAAGAGCAACCCAGAACTGATCCACCAAAGAGTGCAGAAACACACATCTTTCTGGAGATCTGGAGCCTGAGTAAAGGAGTCTAGGGTCAAAGCTATTTGTAATATGTAAGCCATATGGTTCTGCTCAGCCATCTAATAGTATACATCAAAGAATCAAGCGTACAGCCCCAAAACTAAATCTCGGAATTTGCTTAAGGACTGAAGTTTTCTTTTTGGATTATAAATTGGGGGCTGAATAGGAATTGCCAAGATAATCATTTTGTAATTTGTATTTGTGGAAGATTAGTGACTAACACTGTGCTTTGATGCATTTTAAATATCACTATTATTCTGTTGATTTATATCTTTCACCGAAAAAGCTGTTATTCTTTTAAGATAGTTTGGTGGTATAGACCATTTTCTTTGAAAGGCTGATAATAATGTTGCATGTTTATTGTCAGATTTTTGTGAATAGGACTATATCTGTGGGCTTGCCTTAAAGCAGTATCAGATTAGAGTCAGATATTCAGATGGTTTGCCCTATGAGAAGTAATTTTTATTGGACAATTAGTGGGGCCTGCCCTTGAAGAAGCCTTGAAGCTACAGCTAGTGCAAAAGGCAGTGGCTCAACTGCTGACTGGAATACTATACAAACCACATGCAATGCTAATCTTAAAAGAATTGCATTGTTAGTATGTTTCCAGTCTGAATTCAAGGGACTTGTGATGACATTTGAACTTTTAAACACCTTTAAAACTCAATACTTGAGGATATGCTTCTCCCCATGTGTGCTGCTCAAGGATTAAGGGTTGCTGGGATGGGGCCCTCCTCCTAGTTCCACCAGTGAGATCAATCCACTGTATATATCAATATAATAAAGCATTACAACTTATAGACAAATATGTGCTACATCTCAAATGATCTCCCTTCCAAAGAAGGCAATTCCAGAATTTTTTCCCATCCTCTATAACTTTGAATTGCTTGGAAAATAGGGGTACCTGTGTCCATCCCACACATCTCAACATGTTGAAGAGTATCAGATGCATCTGTGCAACCTACAGTTTTCCTGAGATGAACTAGCATCTTTCTTCCTCATGTTTTGTGCTATCATTCAAAACTATTTTTGGATGCAAGAGAGCTCCAGTCTATGACAAGAAGATTTTGATATCTACATAGAGTCCTAGAACCAAACTCAAGTGGAAACCAAGGGCCCACTGTATACCAAATGGAGTTAATTGATCTCTAACAGTGTTACAATGAAAGGAATGAAAAGCCTTTGCCCCTTCTCTGAGATTTGGAACTACAGTTTCCACAACCCCTTCCAATTGACCATGCTGGGTGGGGCTAATGGGAGATGTCAGCCAAAACATCTAGAAGATTAAAGGTTACCCATCTCTGGAGTGGAAGAACTGCTGAAATTCATCACAGCAGAAGGTGCCATCTAGTGGAAGAAGGAACTTAATCAAATATCATTATGGGAGCTGATGGCTGTCAGAGGTGCTGGACCTACTTAGGAAATAAGATGATCCAAGGAGCCATCCAAGTTACTGAATTTACTTTCAAGACAGGCCCAGCACTTTGGATAGATCCTTTAAAGATTCACCACCCCAGTGACATGGAAGTCATCAGCTGAAAATGCCCTCATATAATTTTGCCTCTTAGCCTTAGGAACAACAAGGCTCAGCTACTGGTGGGCATGATATTTCGCTCTGTGCAAGCAATCTGTGACAGTTTTGCTGATCACCATAGGAACTACAGTGGGCCCTTGGTAACTGCTGGGGTCTCATTCAAGGACCCCCTGAGGATAAAATCTGTACATGTTCAAATCCCATTAAATACAATGGCATGGTAAAATGGTGTCCCTTATATAAAAAGGCAACATCAAGGTTTGCTTTTGGAATTTATATTTTTTTTAATATTTTCAAGCTGTGGATGGTTGAATCTATGGGTAAAGAATCGGTAGATATGGAAGGCCAACTGTATAAGTACATAGAAAACCCAGAGCACATTTGATTATATGCTTCCAATGCTGGATGCTTCTAGTGCTTTAACTGAGGCTCTGGGTGTGCACCATAGAGGTGTACAGGAAAACATAAAATATACCTTTTGTTTCCCCTAAGAGATCTTTTAATACTGTACTTGTTTTCAGTTGAATTTCTATTTAACTGGTGTACATGCAGCATTGCTAAAATTTTCCTTACTGCAGCATTATACAATCAATGTAAAATAAACATGTGGACAGTGTGCTAGCTCCACCCCTTCTGTCATCATTTCTGTCACCCTCCACACTGGGAAGGTGAATGTCTGGAGAGAACCTCCTCAGTGGCTAGAGGCTTTCCATTTAATCCAGACTGTTGGGAAGTCAAAATTCAGATAGGGAGCTTCCATGCCAAGCTTCACATAGGAATCCTTCATGTACAGAGAAGGCTCTCTCCCTTGCATACTGGAAACATAATAGAAACATGCAAGGAATAGGTGTGGTAGCACTCCTCTTTCTTGGCCCTGTGGAGACTAGAAGCAAAGGGCAAGAAAAGATAGATGATACAATTTCAGCTCCATTAGCAACAGAAAAATAACTTTCCTTGAGATCCAGCTGTCCCTACCCTGTGGGAAGCTAGTTGCCCCTTAGGCAGAAAAAAACCTTAGGTGCTGTATTAGGTGCTGTATAGATGCTCTATTGGAGTTGGCCCAATAAAACTATTACTGTTTTGTGGATATTGAATTTTGATACATTTTGCTGAATGGCCAACATGGTTACCCCTGAATATTTCCTGGATTTGAAGATGCTCAGTTTAGCCAAATTACTGGGACTTAACTCTTTGAGATTTTCTCCCTCCAAAAAAGGTAAAACTCTTTCATTGGAATACAATTGGCAAAGTTTACCTATAAAAGCACTTAAAAGTTTTTCCAGATGTAACATTACAGAGAATCCTTGAAAAATTAAATGGCATGTGCCTAAGAAAGGAGCAGTTAGCTTTTCACAGGACAAGGACATCAGGATCTCAACAGAAGTTACTTTTGTGTTCCTAATGAAGTTGAAATTTTACAACCTGTCATTTATTGCCCTTTGTCCCTAGTGTTCACATGCCCAAGGGGGGTAGTGGCCTCTGTCTGCACTGAAATCCTTCAATACCATTTTAACTGACAACAGAGTAGCATCAGAGACAAAATGTTGGCCTGTGACTATCATCACCTTTCTTCTCCTGTATGATTTTTAACATCTTTGCCTGATGAAGAAGCCAGTGAAGCTTCAAAATGTTGAATGATGTATTTTATGTTTTATTGTTGGCCCAATAAAAGTATCGCTGCTTTGTGGATTTTGGATTTTGTTGTCTTTTACGTCTGTGGAAGGCAGTAGTTAAAAGAATATGGAAGCAGCATCTGACAGTCCTGCCTGAACAAGAAATGCTGGAGATCCCTTAAACTATAACCATCTAGCTATAACCTAATCAAAAGAGGTATGGAATAAATTACCAAATTATCCTAAACTGGGGGAAGGCCTCTTGCAAATGTCAAGAAACCAGTATATAGAAAATTAAATGCAATGCTGATGCAAACTATGCCAATCCTTTTTCCAGAGTACTTTCCACATGTTATTTCACATGATTTTTATGTCCAGTCCCATTGCCTTCCTTTGCATTGAGAGGAAAAATGGAAATTAATTTAACTATGGATATTCAAAGAAATGCTGGGCCCGTGCTAATACTGACCATACTAGTTGTTGCAAATTAACATCAAGCACTGTTCTACTTCAGCACTGCCATGATAAACAATGCAAGTGATCTGACCCACCCACCCCCATTTATCAAATTCAGCCAAATAAATTATTAGACTCAGGGAATGTGTATGCACTAGGCCAACACTTCCTAATTTCTATTGCTACAGAAAGAAAACACACTCAAAATATATTTAGCAATGTCAGAAAAAAGTACAGTCTATTCACAGCCTGTTGGTATTCGATTAATTTATTGTACTGCACAGTGTTAGGAGTTTGCAGGAGAGTAGTTTTTTGTGTTTTTTGGACACATTTTTTAGTGCTGTTCTACCATTTTTCTTCCAAACAGATTACAAGAAGAGAATAAACCAAATTGATAGCGACAATTCATTTTGTTAGAACTATAGAAACAAGACAATATATCAACATTTTCTCATTTCAAACTTCATGTAGGATTTTATTTATTTTATTATTTTTTGTAGAATCACATGTCTTACTGACTTTTGAGCTGTATTATTTTTCCTATAGACCTCTGAAAGTTCTGTGTTCTTCTTTACAGAGCTTAGAAAGTGACTTTTATGGGGTGTGTGGCCAATGATCTAACATGGCTGACATCTACTGATGAGAGGAGCCTGGCCTCAATGACATTTTGAATAATTGAAGCACTTTTCAGTGACAGATCCTAAAACTTTTACCTCCCAAGGGATCCCCAATGCAAGAGACAAAACACTTGGTGGAACAAAAGATTACAGAATTCTGCATTTCAGCAAAAGATCCTAGACAATCCTCAGATGAGACAGATTAAGGGGAGGAATCAAAGATGGCACATTGTCCTAACAGAATGAGCAAAGGAGGGAAGAATGGACACCCCACACCAGCAGACCTCTTTTCCAGACTAATTGGAGAAACTAAGGGCCTTTGCAGACTGCCAGAAATAGTGCAAATTGAGTCCACTTTAAGGGTTAGAGTTAGTGCTAGGGAATCATGGGAATTGTTTTGGGGGGTTTTTTTAGACATTGAGCCTTCTCTGTCAGAGAGCTCTGGTGCCACAATAAACTACAGTTTCCATGGTTCCCTAACCCTAACCCTTAAAATGGACTCAATTTGCACTATTTCTAGCAGTCTGCAAAGGCCCTAAGAGAGAATTCAGTGAAAGACATCCAAAAGGAATGGGCTTCTGCCCTTGAGCCAGTAGATGCCAAACTATCATCCCTAACAAGATGGATTGGAGACAGAGAAGAGGCTGCAAATGCAGCTCTACAGTGAATTTAAACCCACTCTGATAGATTAAAATATTAGAAAACTCTCTTGACTACCTTCAAACAGAAAATAAGGATTTGCAAAACAGAGACTGCCACCTCAATATCTGCTTGAGAGGTGTGGAACAGCATGATGAATCAGTTAATCTTCTGTCCCTCATGATTAATGACATCTGCCCTAATTCATAGATCACTTGCCCCAAGATCAAGAACATCCACACAGCCATGGGATATACTGATCTGATTTGCACATTATCCCACAAAATCTTTAGTTCTGAGCAACCTCTCATCTATTAAAGACTTCTCATACAATGGTCACAAAGTCCAGGTATACCAGACTCTCTCAACTGAGATGCTGAAGCAAAGATGTGACCTCAAACTGCTCACCTCCCTTTTACAAGAAGCTGGGATAAAATACAGATGGGGCTTCCCATTTAAGCTAATTGTCACCTACAAGAACAGTAACATGATCACATCAACTAATAGCCAATTGATCAAGATCTGTGAAGTTCTAGACATAAGAGTACCCAAGGACCTAGCAGAAGAGGCAAAAGATTGAGATAAACCCAGATTGAATCAAAATACCTCTGAATGGAAAATGATCACAAAAGGAAAAAAATGAAATGCAAGCATGAAGACATCACCACTAACAGATTGAGGGACAACCTTCAAGCTGGATCTGTCAAGCACTGATGAAATGGAGTAGATTAACAACACTGACTTACTCTGAATGTTGGATAAGCTGACTTCAGTTTCAAAGATGAGTTAAGTAGGAAGCCATCTTGTTTTTTCTTGTTCTCTTGCTGTTGTCCTGCAGAGGGGGCCTTCTGAGCCTCCATTTTGTTGTACATTACTATTCCATCTTTCCTGCTCTTATTATAGTGCAAAATGCCTACTCCCACCTCCCCTTTCCCCCCTGGTGAAGCCTACCATATAGTGTACCAATTTCTTTCTCATTAATATGTATGAAAAGTTATGAACATTTATTGCACTCTTCGATGGGCTTATATTAATGTTCAGCTTCTATATGTCATTTGGGGTAGGCACCTGGAAGATCACTCTACCCCTATATTACACCCCTCCCCATTTCCCACCTGAGGAGTTCAGTCATACTCGTGCTGACTGGACCCTGTGATGCAGTATGGGAGCTCAGCCTTTTGGTGATGATGTTTTTAATGTTTAATGTTGATGTAGTTATGTTTTTGTTATTTGTGTTCCAGCCTTGAGGAATAGTCTCAGTTGTACCTACGTATGCTAAACCCCACTCACTTGTAAGGAATAGACTCGTGTTAGTGTAGCCCTCTATGTAACCCCCCACCCCACCCCACCCCTGCCCTGGATAACATTAAGATAGTTTCACTTAACGTTAAGGGGCTAGGCTCTGCCCCTAAATGTGCAAGAATTATAAACTACTTGAAGAAATTAAAATCCAATATCACATTTATGCAAGATACCCACAGGAAGGGAACAGGAAATATACTCTCCAATTCAATGTTCCCAACCCAACACACAGTTGGAGACTCTATGAAAGCCAGAGAAGAAGCAATTCTGCTTCATAAGTCATGCCCTTTTACAGAAGAACATGTGATAAGAGACCAAGCATAGTGCTTTATAATTTTGACAGGCTCTGTTTCAGGAAAGTACTTTTTATTCTCCCAATAATGATCAACAGACTTTTTTGTTAAGACCCTTCAGGACAATGCAATTGGTGAAGTTATCATTGGTGGTGATGTGAGTGATGTATTAGACTATGATCTAGACAAGTCTCATCACCCACCAAGAAGAGATTGAGAGACTTCCCCCTACCTAACATCATTGCCAAAGCTACCCTTATTGATCCTTGGAGAGCCATGCACCCACAAAATAGGCAATATACATTCTTCTCTAACATCCATAAATCATACTCTAGGATTGAGTATGGCTAGCTCCACCCCCTAGTGACTCACAGATGTGACTTACAGAAGCCCTACCCCCTCAGCAACAAACATATTCTCCCATGTTTTTTTAAAAAAAAATAAAAAATAAAAATAAACACTCACCCACTCAAAATGGCTGCCCAGAAACTGCTTTCCTTCTTCTCTCTGGTATGAGAATCCATGAGATCCTAATTCTGCTCTAAAAATCACATTTTTATCATGAAAACCAAAACAGGTTTGTTTTCTGAAACTGACACAGTTGCCTCTTGATGTTGTGGTTTGCACACTGTAAAAGGAGGCTTGCAAATCTGGTACATAGTAAGCATCTGGGATTTGTAAAGTTCCTATTCTGTCAGGGCCAAGTTTTGTTTTCAAAATAACAGTCCCTTTTCCTTGTGCAGAAACTTCTTGCTAACAGGAAAAGTTACATTCACATCAAAATTAACAAAATATTCTTGGTTGTTGAAGTAATGTGCACTTACTCCACTATCAATTAGAACTTGGTTTTTATATTTGCCTCCAGCAATTTGAAATAACTGCTGTTGAATCAAACCAATATCAACATGACTGGAAGATTTCTGATTAAGATTAAAAGCTTCTTTCTTAAAATTGCTTTTGCTCTTAGCATTCAGTCCTTGACTTTGCAGCTTTTGTAGTTCAGCTCTTGGCCTTGACTTGTTAACATTGTTTCTATTTGACTTATGAGGAAAGGAAGTCTTTTTCAAATCCTCTGCAGCAAATTAAGCTAATTCTCTGTCTGTTGTTTTTTGCATTATAGTTGTCTTCTATTGAGTTTTGCCTATTCTGGAATTCAACAATTTGAGTAATAGCATCTTGTAAAAAAATCTCCTTTAACTTGTAAAGCAATTATTGGAGAATAATATTTTGGAAGACGTGCCAAAAACAGTCCAAGTTTTGCATGTTCTGGAAAAGATTCTCCAGTTGATGTAATTCCAGACAAAGTTGTCATAAAGCCATTAATATGCCCATTTAAAAATTTAGGATGATATAACTTGATTATGACAGCTGTTTGATTTGAAGTACTTGGAGAATTAAATACTTTCTGTAGTTTGTCTCATATTTGCTTTGCATCAGTTAAAGCTTGTATATGGTAAGCAATGCTGGGATCTACAGACATATATGTGTTGCTGCTTTCTCAGCATCTTGATCAAACTGCTGTTGATGTTTTCCTGTTTCTGTGGGTCTCTGCTCATTTATTGTTTTAAATGGACCCATTGTAGTCAGGTACATTTGCATTTTCCAAGACCACATTTTATAATTTGTTATAGTTAGTATTTTCATAATCATTGTGAAATTAGGATTAGTTGAAGCCATTTTCTACTGTTTGAGTTGAAAAAATCTTTCTTGAAATCAATATCTTCAGGAGAAGCAGTTTTAAAATAATCTTGAACCTCTTCTGAGACCACACTGGATCTAGATTAGAACCCCTTCTGGGACTCCACTGGTAGCTCACTGGGTCCCCACTGGGCCCATAACCCAAAAATGCGGATTGCAATTTTAGTTTCCAGAGTGTTAACCCTTTTAAGGGTAAACTAAAATATACAGGTATGAAAATTAAACTTGTTAGAGTTCACTTTCATCAGCAAAGCAGCAAAAAATGTGGGTTAGACTATTACTTTAAATCTATCTTCCTAAACAATAAAGACTAAATCAAAAAGATAAACATGTAGATTGTGATTTAAAAACAAACAATAATGGTTTCAATAAATATTTATACAACAAACTAAAACCTAATCTAACTGGAGTTTATAAAGCAGGAAGAGAGATGTTAACCTCCCTCACAGAGGACTGTGACAGACAGCATACTACAGTTACTGACTGCTTACTGGCTGTTTAGAATGTTCAGAGTGTCAGTTAAACTGCCACTTAAGATTGACAGTTAGAATGAGAGGAGGGGAGGGGTGAAGTCCAACCTAATTAAAGAGAAACAAGAGAATGCAAAACATATTTTTCCCAATATATACTAACACCAGGAAAGGAGGATTGGTGAAAGGAGGATTGGGAAATATGTCAAATTCTATTATAAGGCCTTCCAACTAAACCAACTCTCTCAACTTGTCACGGAGCAATATTTCACCAAATGGCTACCCATGGAACTAGATAGTTATAGTTTAGCTGAACTTAATATTCTTTTCTCTATAAGAACAGGGAGGGTGTTGAAGGACAATTGAAACCTGCTTCTGTACAACTCCTTATTTGGAAGCAATGGGTTCTCATATTAGCTCCAGATCTTTCCCCTATGTGCCCATTCCTATTACACCCCCATTTTTATGAAGTATATATATTAGCTCAATTCAAATGTTGAAAGGAGTGTGACCTATCCAGAATTATGGATTTATTTGAACATGGAAAGCTCAAAATGACAGATAATTTGCTCAGTGCCTTGAGACATGCCAAATCCTCCTGGTTCCAAATACTGCAAGTGCTCTCCTTTGCAAAAAGCATATTGATAAAGGAAGATTGCCCCCTTCCCTTGACCTTTTACAAACCCATTTGTATAGCAAAAGGACAAAGATGTAAAGGTGGGGCAGCTATTAATGTTTTAATGGGGGGAGGGGGTTTGTTCATA
>CM034710.1:101330125-101345844 GCA_020142125.1 Phrynosoma platyrhinos
TTCAGCCAGGTGTCCCCCATCGTATATCTGTACTTTTCATTTTTCCAGATAACTAGTTTGTGCATGTAGTTGCAGAAACTTAGCCAGATATGCCTGGTTGCTCCATAGCCTCTCAACTGGCTGTAAGGAATGTGTCAGCAGCAGGGAGGAAGGTTGCATATTTGAGGAGTGGAGAATATGTACAGCTATATCCAGCAGAGCTTTATGCACTACTAATTCAATGTAGGTTCTCAACTATTGCCTTGCCCTTTTTTGACTTCCTCCATGTGTGGATGGAATATGGACCTCATTGCTGACACAGACCTTGACTGGTGATAGAAGCAGAGTTTCCAAAGACAGTGAATATGCTTACCATGCGCATATATCTGATACTGTTGCCATTGTGTTGGTTCAGCAGTGGTGTATCTCTGGTGTCAGTGTAATGGAAGTACTGGAAGCATCTCTGTTCTCTACAAAGCAAATATGTTAAGCAGCAGCATCAAGTCCTTAATGGAAGAAACCAACATTTAATCCTTAAACATTGCAGATTTTGTATCACTGCTCAGATTTTCTTTTTCTTTTCTACTCTACTTTCCCCTACAATTGGGAGCAGAAGCTTTTTTTTCTATCTGCCTTATTGTTTGGGCCACTAGATGGCATTGTTAAATTGTACGTTGTGTTTGTAATGTCTTTGAACTCTCAGTGGGGGAATCCAGACTGAAGAACTGTGGCATTTCAAAGGGTGACTCATACATCAATCTTTTTGTTTTCTTATTCAGAATTCATATGATATACCCTTAATTCTAGTTGATCCAACTTTCATGCACATCATAACCAGCACTATTTTCATTCTGGGATAACTCTGAAAATTGTAACTTTTGCAGGTAGGTGCATAGGAGTCCGCATGGTGTAGTTGTTTCAGTATTGGACTAGAACTCTAAGAGACTATGGTTCAAATCCTTGCTCAATCACAAAACCTACTGGCTGACCTTGAGCAAGTCACTCACTCTCAGCCGTAGATGCAGACAGTGGCAGACCTCCTCTGAATAAATCTCTTCAAGAAAACCCTAGGATAGGGTCACCACAAGCTGGGGCTCACTTGGAGGCACATGACAATACAAGTAGGTGTGTTTCCTGTTGATCATGCATGTTCAAAGCTTGTATGCATTCATTTCCATCATGGGTGTGCTGTTTCTGACATTGTTTTGATTATGGACGAAGTGTGAATGTGTTGTCCTCTCTTTTTCAAATTTTCCCACCTTTCATAAGATTGATTTCCATTCTTCTAACAGGAACATCACAGTATCAGGACACTGAAGTATCTGGTAGCCATAGCCATTGGTGAGAACATGGCGATTCAGTATTATTTGATTTTGTTTTATATTTCTTCATCTTATGTGTTTGACAGAATAGTATAGAACAGGGGTCGGCAACCTACGGCCCAGGTCACTGGACTTACCAGCCCAGGCAGACCCCTGCCACCGCTGCCGCCACCGTGCGCCACCACCGCGGTGCGTTTTCGCCTCTGTCCGGCCACGCGTGCCGCAGTCTCCATTTCGAAAATCAAAATGGCGGCCGTGAGTGGCGGCCACCATTTTGTTCTCCAAAATGGTGGCTGTGACGCGTCTGCGCATGCACAGTACCCCTGCGCATGAGCAGACACATCGCGGCCACCATTTTGAAAATCAAAATGGCAGCCGTGATATGCACGGCGGCGGTGGCTGTGAGTGTGGCGGCGGCGGCAGCGCGCGCGGGGGCGTCACGCGCACACCATCATTCCCCCCCTGGCCCAGTGGAAAGGAAGACTTTGGGGGACCAACCCAGACCTTAAAAAGGTTGCCTACCCCTGGTATAGAATACCACAGCACTGAATATGTAACCAACCCAAAAGAAGATTTTATGTTGCATTTCATGAGTAACCCTAAAGAGGCAGATGGGAATCATTGCAGTTGTGGCTCTAAGTGCTCTAGCTTGACCACGTTTGTACCAACCAGGATTGTATGGCTATGTTTTGTAAATGTTTTGAAGAATAAACCCCAAAGGCTTTTTAGGTTTCCCAATGATCAGACTATTTATTGCGCTCCTAAAGATCTGGCTCTGCTTATTTTTATTACAACTCCCAGTATCCCCAAGCCAACACAAATTCATGGGTATGTTTTAAAGATATTTTGAGGAACAAACCCTAAAAGTCCTTCTTGGCTGCCCAATGCTTGGTGATTATGGTGATTGTAATCCAAAAGATCTATCTTGGCAAAGTTCATCTTGGCTTCTGTCAAAGCAGGTATTCCTGCATTTATGTATTCATGCTGAGGTTGATAACAGAAAGCAAATTCCACACTTTGAAAAAGTTATATTGGCATTATTTTTCTTTTTAAATTTGCAGCAGACACCTCCACACTTTCCTGATGTTAGTTGCTTGGTAGGAGCCAGGAGGCAGGAGGAAACAATAGGGGAGGTTGAGTTTAAGGACTGTACTCTGGGGATGTGATCAGAAAAAATAAAGGATTGGGCGAGTGTAGCTGCAGGTGGGCAAAATGAGGGCATTGTCGCCAAATAAGAATTCTACCCCCATGAAATTTTCCTTCAATCCCCAAATTTCTAGCATTACAGAGAGTGAGATATTGAAAAATATTCACACCTAGTACTCTTCTGTTTCCCATTTGCTTGATAATTTTGCCTGCCTCTTTTCTTTGGGTGCCTAAACTGTATTTTTAAACTGAAACTTTATGTTACTGCAATGCTAGAAATTTGGGAAATGAAGGAAAATATAATGGTGGGGCAGAATTTTTCTTTGGAGAGGCAATGCTCTTATTCCTCCTTCATCCCCTGTAACTACAGCCATTGAGTGGTGTGAGATGGGATAAGATCACTCCATTAAAAATTAAGATGAAAATCAAGAGTTGGATGGTTTGATGCAAATGAACAGAACATCCTGAGAAAATGGACCATCAGGGAAAATACTTTGGTACAATGTGGAAAGCAGCACCTTAAAAACAGGTATCTGATTTTCCCTCAGAGATTTCTACATTTAGGCCACTTAATTGCTTCATTATTTTATTAGTTTCTTGATATGGCAAGGAAGCCACAATGCAGTCCTAATAGCCCATTGTCTGAATGCAGTTATGAGAAACTGCACATGATGCCACTTGGTTGCTGCTGCAGCTCACAATTATGATTTCACTATATACCACCATGCTATGTTGCTATGTTTCCATTCCTTTGCTAATATTAATGGTAATCTGGCTCCACTGAAAATTGAATTTCTGACATAATTTGTATTGCCAAAATCTTTTTGACTTTTATTTTAAAGTACTAAAATAATAAAAAAATATTTTAAAATATTGATCTAAGTGCAACAAAAGGTGTTCTCAGATGGACATTGTAACATTATCAGTCAAAGACCTCATGCCAGTATTCCATTTTTTGCTTCTTTAAAGGGAAGGATTATCAATTAAAGCTGCACACATCTAGACACTATTTCCACAAATTATTTGTATGTAAATTATGGGAACAATTCATCCATAGTTAGATATATTAAGGCTCTACAACACATAGATGACTCCAGTGGGAGTCAGTGGCACTCAGTTATGGTCCATTTAATCAGTCTGAGTCTATTATTTCTAAGAACAGAGAAGAGTGAAAGGATCCTGTATGCTACATTACAATCTAAAGCAGGCATTGGGAATATGTGGTTCTCCAAACTGTAGCACCCATAATTTCTCACCATCCACTAGACTAACTATGGCTTGAATGCCTGGAGGCATTCCATCCCCATCTAAAGCTTGAATCATTGTATCACCACAAGCAATATTTTAAGAGTCCAGTAAGTGTTTAGATAACCATTTTACTACACTGAAAATCTCAGGGCATGCTCTGAAGGTGCTCTGAATGTGCTGAAGCTAAGTAAGGCTGATGCCACACTGCAGAATTAATGCAGTTTGACACCACTCTAACTGTATGGCTCCATCCTATGGAATCCTGGAATTTCTAGTTTGTGGTGGCACCAGAGTTCTCTGTCAGAGAAAGCTAAATATCTCACAAAACTAAAAATCCCAGAAATCCATAGCATGGAGCCATGGCCATTGAAGTGCTGTCAAACATTAATTCTGCAGTGCAGGTGCAGTCAGTTTGGATGGAAGACCATCAGTAAATCCTATCATGTTTTGCATGACGGAAGGTAGGTGGGATATCCTAAATTGTAATAATCCAAATTGGGAATGTAAAAGGCAACACAGGCTTAAAACATGAGAAGTAGTGTTATAACAATCACTCCTAAGTTTCAGCAAAACAACATTCCTTCCAAACATTTGTTTTTATTTTTTATTACTAGCTTTTTTCTATTAAACCAAGAGCTATTTCAGGTACATATTTCTCCTTGCCAACATTTAACAGCTTTCATAAAGGTAGTTGATTTAATTTTAATAGGCTTTATTTCTAAGACATGTGGAAACAAAAATCAATTTGGTTCATAATTCTTTAATTATTCTTTGTATCTATGATATAGAGTGCTACCATTAGGAATTGCTAAAAGGCAGACTCCCACTATGACAGAATATATTTTTAACTGGCAAGAAAATGTAAGTAAAAGGGGGAAAATAGAGAAAAAGAGTAAGTGTGTTGATATTCATATTGTCACATTTCCCAGACCAGCAAACACAGATTTTGTTTGGTCGATAAACCACTCATGCATTCCTTCTTTCTGCTCTCTTCCCTGCCTCCATCAGGCACCAGGATTAATACAAATTAATACAAATTGTTAAATCACAGTTTGTTATAATGTCCAAACTGAGCAATGGCTAGAGAGTTACCCACAAACAAGCACTGTACACCACATTTAACATAACTTGTTAGACTGGAAGTGTTAAATGTGAACATGACATATATGAGGATGAAGGAGAGGGACTAGGGAGAGCAAGGCAAGGAATTTAGTGGGGAGATGGTGCCTGCTATTTGTCTCATGTTGTTTCACATCTCTGAGGTTATACACACTGCACAATTACAGGTGTCTGGTGCCAGTTTAACTGCCATGGCTCCATCCAATACATCATGGGATTTGTAGCTTGGTAGCTTAGAATTCTCTAATCTATTCTCCTGACTACAGTTCTGTGGCATAGCTTTCTAAGTAGCTCATGAAACTGCATATCCCAGAATTGCATAGGATAGACTCATGGCAATCAAAGGAGTTTCAAAGTGTTACAATTGTGTAGCCTCAATTCACCTTTTGTCTTCTGAATACTTCTCTGTACTTTGGTCCTGGATTTTACTTAGTTGTGAGATCTATGTATGGCTATATAGAGCGGAGATTTTTATTTGTTTTGAGGGGAAGAGAGAGAGAGAGAGATTGTAACTATTTCCAACTGATTTATCTTAATGTGCACTGTAAATAGATTTATTTCCTTAAAAATATAGTGTGTGTGCTTGGAAACTGCCACTGAATATAGGTCTCTGGCTGTCATTCAATGAACAATGGATGAAGCTGTCCTTCACTGCTTTTAACCCACAGTGATATCAATCAATCAATCAATAATTTATTATGGCCACAGACCATCTTATAAATCAGTTTAACCATAAGATACATAAATTGTATGAAATACAGTAAAATAGCATAAAATCAGTAATCATAATAAATACATAAAATTCCCTCTTAATCATCGTAGTGCATAATTGATTAAATAATCCTATATACAAATCAGGTGCATTATCTAGAACCTTATGTAATCCATTCTTCTTGCTATTTACTTACTGTATATATTCGTGTATAAGTTGAGAAATTTAGGTCAAAAATTGACCTCAAAAACCTGGGTCACATTACACATGGGTCAATATGGTACTTCAACCTGAGTTTCTCCCCAGCCAGACTGCCTCTGTAAGGGACAGCCCAGCTGGGGAGACGCTGGGGAGGGTGACTAATTGCCCTGCAGCCTCTTCCCAGCTGGGATCCCTCCCCAGGAGAAAGCGCAGCTGGGAAGATGATGGGGAGGGTGACTGATCACCCTGAAGCATCTTCCCAGCTAGGTTCCCTCCGTGACTTATCCCTTGACTTATGCACGGGTCCTATAAAACCCCAGAATTTTGGCCCCCAAAATTGATCTTGACTTATACACAAGATCGACTTATACTTGAGTATATACGGTAACAGCGTAATTCTTTAGCACCATTCCCTACTGCTGATTTGTCATCTGCCTGCAAGTCATAATGGCAGATACACAAAATCTAGTAACCTTATTTGTGATGTGTGGATCTTGGTCAGCAAGCAAAAAGATAACACAGTGATATCCAATAAGATCTGGGGGTCCCCAGCTCATACTAAATTGTGCAAAGGGTTGTGTGTAGCATCATAGGTGCAGGATTGATGTTAATTCTGGAAAATCAATTTCCTTGTGATATAATGTAAGAATTGGGAGCAAGTGTGATTGTCCTGGGCAGGATCTCTTCTTTCAACCTTGGTAGCCTTTGACAACATATATGAGAAGGCAAAAGGACTAATGACAATTCTGTTAGCTTTGAAATACCCTCTCTGTGATCCAGAGATCCAGTTCCAGTCAAATGTGCATATAGATTACAGATCTTTTGGACTTTTTCACCCATTTCTGAAGAAGAAGAAGAAGAAGAAGAAGAAGAAGAAGAAGAAGAAGAAGAAGAAGAAGAAGAAGTGTTTTGCATGCACAAATGAAAGTGCATATGGATCTGTTACTTGGGAAACATCAAAGCTTGAAACAGTAAATGAATTTTAAGTAGCCAGGTAGATAATTGAGCAGATTGCAAAGGGCATATCCTCCATATTTCATAGATGAAAATAGAAATCAACCTGTAAAATGTCTGTTCTCATACTAAAAATCCTTGTCATGCTTCCCTCTGCTTATCATTCATGTTGTTGTAGATTCTCTTCCACTTGTTGTTTTTCATTTACTTTGCAATAATTTGCTCCAGATTGTCTTAGAAAAAGATGTTTGTTTTTGATGTTTAAAGAGAAAACTTGTAATTAATTATGCTATCTTCTGGTAACAATATTAATCTGGATGACTTGAGCCCAAGAGACCACTGAACTGAGCAAACATCAGATCTGCCACAATGGACTAGCATGGAAGGCAGCAAAGGAAAAGGTTAGCTCTGCAGTTTTTGGAAATTTTTGAAGAAGTGAAGTGGCAACCAATGGGAGACCTTCACATCTGGACTGAAGGTAAGTATGACAAACTCATGGCCAAATTTATTTATTTATTTATTTATTTATTATACCCTGCTGCTCAGAAATGCTCTCAGAGCAGCATGCAAATTGCTAATTTGACAGTTCCCTGCCCTCAAGTTTACAATCCAAAAAGAGTTTATACAAAAAAAGAAGGGAATGGGAGTGGAAAAGGGGATGGAAGTTGGAATAGAGGGAGGCCCTATCATCAGCCTCTGAGCCTTGGTAGAACTGTGCCTATTTTTTCTCTCCCTCCAAAGACAGGCAATGGCATCTGCAGAATCACAGGTAAAACTATGCTACATTTCTCCTCTTAACCTCTGCAGCAATGACCACAGCCATTCAATAGCTGATGGAGAGTGCAGGTGATCAGTAAAAGACCTGCCTATGTCCCTGCAGCCAGATGCAGACCAATGACATCATCAGCTGAGATCCACCAGAGTATTTAGCAGATGTTGGAGGCATAGCCAGATGTTTTTCCAGCCCCAAGACACTTCACTAGCTGCTGGTCAGCCATGGGGGGAGGGTTGTCACAGCAAAACAGTGAGTCCTGGAAGATGGTTGTTGGGTCATTGTGGAAGGAGGAATATCAATTTCTGCAACAAACAAAGAAGACATATACAGATCTATGTGGGATTTGTGTATATAACTAACAGAAGGCAGTCCTTATCTAATAAGGAGGCCAATCTTTATCAGATAAGAGTCCAAGAACACCATCAGTAGACATAGAATACCGTGGAGCTATAACATACATGTATTGTTTTGAAAATATGATGATAGCATGAAATGTGTGTGCCCTGCTGAAAGTAGATGATGATGACGATGATGATGATGATGATGATGATAAAATTTATTTGTATCCTGCCCCTCTGATGAGCAACTGGGGTGGCTAACAAAAGTTAAAATTCCATACAATGTATTAATACAACCCCAAAACCGCAGAACCCACCCAACCCTTAAAAAAGTATTAAACCCATTTATCAATTAAAACATGTTAATTAAACATCCTAAAATAAACTCCAATCACAATAATAAATAAAGCTATTAAACTAATTAACTAATAAAGCAGCTACAGCAGACAAGAGTGAGAGAGGCAGGATAGAGGTTTGACAGTTTGCAGGAGCATAAAGGCTTAAGATAAGCAATCTATGTATTCCAGTATTGCCTTCCTACAATGACCAATCAGGTGCAAGATTTCTCACTTATGTTTCCTAACACCTGCTATTCAGACACATATAGGGGCTATGTTTCTTGATGCTAGCAAGGACAGATTCAACAGGTGTAGCCAGTAAATGGGTAGCAGTGTATTATGTGGCACCTGATTGATCTCATGCACGCACTTACATGCATATGCTCTCGAAACAAGAAGATATTCTGCTTCCCATCCAGTCACAAGGCATCCTTGAGAAGTCTTTAGATATTGAAAGAAAATTCTCAATGTTTTGTTTCCCAGTCAAACAACGAGCTTCCCACTGTTGGAAAACCCTATCAGAAAGAACAATAGAACAGTGAGAGTTTTATGCGGTTTTATTCCTGCATTCAGATCTCCCTCAGTGTTACAGGTGAATTATTCTGCAGAGAAATATGCATTGCTTTTTTGTAGAAAAAATATGTTTTTGAGCAAAAACAAAACTCACAAGTATTTATCTGCAGAATACTTCAGAATACTATTCTCTGGAACACTTCAGGACATTCAAATTCTAGGAGAATACTATAGAGAAATATTTGTGCCCTCCCAAACTACTGTAATTATTCATCTTTGCAAGCAAGGACAAAATTGTCAAGGATTTATATTCCCAGTCTAAGATTCCTGTTTTATGGGGCAACCATCAAGAAGACACACACAGCCTATTCTGCTTACACAAATTGACTCTGAGCTGGTAGTTGACTCTTACTTCATTGCTAGCACTGAGATGGTGTATTTCACAGCACCTGAGGGCAACTGCTTCATTTCAGAGGTGCAGAGCAGGCTACAAGCTACACCATGAGGGGTACATCTGGTGGCTACTGCCACCCCACCTATCCCATCTAGCAGCTATTTTACTCTGCTGAATTGAGGGGGCTGGCCTTGCAATGATACCTGTGAGCCTTCTTGTTGCGCATATTTTGCCATCAACAGTGCAGGATGTGTGTGTGGGGGGGGACACCTCATGGATCATTTCCATGAATGGTCCAAAATAGTGTATGCCCTAAAAAAATCCCCACATGTGATGTGAGGTGCAAAGCCTAATGGGAACTCCAGCAACCACTCCTAGTTGCAGCAATAACAACAAAAATCTCCTCACTCCAGGGTGCCACATTACCTACTTAGACAGGTTTTTTTTTTCTCTGAAGAGGACAGTTACTTTATTTGATACATTGCTGAAAGTGATGGATACTTAGACAGGTTTTACCTGGATTCTAGACCTATTTCCATTGATCCCATCCAGTTGTTGTTTATTTACTTTTTATTTTATTTAAATGCTGCCTTTCTTCCAGGTTGAGACCCAAGGCAATAAAATTAAAAATGTTGTTGTCATCATGTGCTATCAAGTCAGCTTCAGCTTATGACAATGAGAGACCTCCAAGGGATCCTGTTGTTAACAGCCCTATTGGTGTTATATTCAGAAGTGTCACATTCAGAAGTGTACCGGAGTCTTGTTCTATGCAGTAGTAACAACAGTCAGCTAAAGTGCAACTGTTACGATATCTTCCATAATTGTTACTCCCCACTATTGCTGCTACCCAGTAGTTTCCCTTCCACTGGTGTTGTTGTTATATTTATTTGTACCCTGCTTTCCCCCCAAACATTGGGACTCAACGCAGCTTACAGTCTAAAAGCACAGGACAATTAAAAACTTACAAAAGTGTTTCCACACTGCCCTCATTGTTGGGATTATTCTGCTGATGCAACTATTATTCTGTGAAAAGGATGGATGTCTCTTAGTCTAGTGTCTTCACTTTGAGAGTTCCATCTTGATGGTCCCACTTGGAGTCTAGATCTTAATAAAACTGGCTTCCAGACAGTACAGTCACCCCCGCCCCATTTTCGTGGGGATTCGTTCCGGACCACCATCACCCCATGAAAATGAAAAACTGCAAATATGGGCACACCATGGGCACGCATGAATGGGCACAGTCTTGAATGGGCACACCATGGGCACTCACACCATTATATCTCTCCCCACTTGCCTGTCTATGAAAAGCAAGACCAAGTCCACAAAAACGGAGGGACAACTGTATTCCTCTCAGCCTGTCTGACACAGTTAAACTCCCTCACCACCTTGGGGTGTGCATATGAACAGGGATTGCCTTCATACCCATTTCCATAATTGGGCAGCCCAGAAACAGTTCTAGATCCCTTCATTAGCCTCACCTGCACCACTCTTGTGGCATCACAACCCTGATTTTAGCTGCAGAAATTTCAGGGAATGAAGTGCTACTGACCTGGCAATCTTAAATATGGGCTTTCTTTGATGTGTCATTGTCTGATGGTAGGATTGGTTCTGCAGCTAAAGATCTGGGGAAGAGAACTGAAGGATAATTCAGCTCAGCTCACACTAACAACCTGTTAAGCATGACATCCTTACATGGCAAAAACAGGAACAAAATAGCAACACTGATTTAGTAGAAAATAACTTTGGAAAAGGGGTTAGAAATGCTCTATTTTAGGTAGATTGCTTCTTGTGCTTTAAATGCAAGCTTGTAGCTTGCTTGTTTGCTTGTTTATAGTAAATCACTCTGAAAAATGAAAAACATTTCCATAAGTAGGATTCCATTTCCTAGAAGAGCAATATCAAACATTTATATATTTACAGCTTTTCTCATATCAAACAATGCATATCACTGACCCCAAGAGGAGCTTCAGGCAAAAACTGCTGTAAACATTCTGTACACACTAGCCTCAGACAGACAAAAATTAATGATCTCTTAATTAATAAAACACAAATGATCTCATTAAAGCAAATCAGGGAACAACTCTAATTTTTCAACTCTCTTTGTTTCCGGGTATGCACTTTTCATCAGCTATGTATTTATTTCAAGTTTTTAATTATGCAGGCAATACAAATCAAACAAGATGCAGATGAACAGAGTGGGAATGATAGATTATTTCCAGCTGTTTTAAGAGCCCTGTTTTTGTGGAGGAAAAACAACCACGCTTTCCCAACTTTTGACAACTTTTGACAGTTTTTTTTAATCCCCTATGTGCAAAATGGAAAGCTTTTAAATATATTTTCTCTTTAGTGGATCTTAATATTTATCACCACAAAGGAATGTAAAGTTTTATCAGCAAGATAAAATACAGTGATGCTGAAATGTGTATGCAAGAGACAAGCAAAGTAAAAAAAAAAAATCCCTTTTCTTTGCCATGTAATCATTCATAATTCAGCTAAGAGATCTAGGCACCCATCAAATGTTTTGAAAAGCTATAATTTCTTTCTGAAGTTTTCTCTGCAAAGAATACAGGGCATATTACAGTAATCTTCACAAATGTTTGCTGAAAAAAAACAAAAAAAACCTTGTGCTACTTCAGAAGTTAATCAGAAACATTGTTCTGGAGGCAAACGAAGTGAGAGTTCTATAAAAATCCTACCTTTGTTTTTTGTCCGACATTGCATTATTGTTTGAGATGCACTGATTAAAATCATGGTAACATTACATTAACAGCATCATTAGTTCCTGCAAATTTTCTTTGGGGATTATGGTTATACTCTAGGAACTGAATCCAAGGGCTGAATCTGTTATTAGTAAGGAGCAGGGGGAGGAGAACAAATTTTAATGCTTATACTCACAAAGTTCTACAAAGGCATACCAGCTCTCAGAAATCTCTACATAGGGTGAGATTAGAATTAGATGATCCCCAGATGTCTGATTGGTCAATCCTAATTATATATAGATGATCCCCATAGCACACATTTAGAAGTACTACTCTCTTAGTAAAATATGTCTGCTTATCCTAGCATGAGCTTCCCCCACCTCCTGTGTATTGCAGGTTAGTTTGCTTTGTCTCAGGATTTGTCATCAGGAGGTAAACATAAACTTAATTGCCAAATCTTGACTGTAGTGACACCTAACTTCCAGGAAAGATCTGCTATGGAAATAAAATATGCTAATTGTAGGGAAAACACATTTCCCTGAAAATTTAGTTTGATCCCAAGTTTGCTATTTTCCTGAAGTTACTAAAACAGCAATTCCAGATCCATCAGAAAGTAGGTACAGCTCCAACTTGGGAAGCCACAAAGGAAACAACTAAGACCCAGGCTACAGAGTGTGCATCTCTTCTCTGTGCCATAGGTATAGGCTCATAGATCTTGCTGTTCATTTCCTGTCCTGGTATTCATTACTCCCAAAACCACCTGTGATTAAAGCACACAGATTCAGCACTTCTTAAAGTATGTGACAGATTACTAGACAATGAATTTTACATGTTGCACTGGCACATGGCAATTCTTTTGCTGCTCTGGTTTGTCATCTCCACTAACAATGTCCACTTCCTTCACAAGGTCAGCAGCTTAAGTGAACTGTAATTGGCATCTAACATAAGGAAACGCCTATACACAGGAAAACATATTTTGCTACCTCCATGCAAAGATGAATAAGGAAAAAGACTGGAGGCATCCAATACCTACATCTGTCTAGAAATATTCACATCCATCCTGTGATTAAGGGAAACAGCTATTCCCTCCAGCAAGCGATAGGATGCATTTGACAAAATAGGAACCTTTCATTAGACAGAAAGAGGAATGTACCAAAATGTTAAGAGCTCGGCAATGAAACAAAGTATTGGGGAGGTGTTGGGGGGGGGAGTGAAATCCAGTTCTGGAGTTGTAGTCCAAAAAAGTAGCTTTTCCAAAATCCCAATTTGTATTATACACAGTTGTGGAATTCATTTTCAGCATCCAGGTGGGTAGCTCCAATGATTGTTGCTTGATTTATTGCTATGTGGACCACTTTCTGTATATGCAGCTAGCCTTTAAAAAAGGTGAACACATTTCCCTGGCTGCTCAGAAAGGGTTGCCAGCTCCTCAAAAATCTAAGAAGGGGTTTTATCTCTTAGGCATATTGAATCCTGTAAATTTCCTTATTATGCTTCATATATGAAGCATTCGACTTAGAGAGAGAAAATCCTAACAAGTTGATTCTTAAGGCTCTTCTGTTACTGGGGTTCTAACAGGTTTCTGCAAGGTGTGTAAAACAATTTCCATTGTAAATCAAATTTTGTTTTTTTCTTGTTGAAATTTGCATCTTGCTCCATGATGCTCAAGGAGGGGGGCAATTGTGCTAGCAGAGGCAATGATTCAAAGATGGTAGAAACTGAAGCCTTTAAAAGCCTCATCAAAAAGATGGAAATCAATTGAACTACATCCTCTTTGCTTGTCTATCTTTAGACTAGTGGTTTGATAACAAAACCATGTGTCAAGCAGCAATGATTTCAATGATTTTACAAGGGCGTTGAATATGTAGAGAGACATAAGGATATCCATTATGAACACAAAACACCCTTTATGAAGACCAAAACTCTTTATTCAAAAACTATAGATGTTCTTAGAGGTTTATTGTCAAGCATAGTTAAAGAATATAACACAATATCAAATCTTTGGTGGGCTACCTAATTTGTTACAAAAGCAAGATATTCCTTCCCATTTCTCATAGGAGCTCTCCTCCTTCCACTCAAAATAATCTCAAGACACTGACCTTGGACTTTCCCTAGACAACCTTAGCTCCCTTCCATCTAGCATGTTAACCACAAAGGAATATGGTCAACAGTTCTAGCAATTAGCATACTACTGTATGTCCCATCCTTTAACAGCAGTATAGTATAACACATCATATGCCAGCAAATAACAAGCAAGTGAAGTAACACTCTAGTCTAAACCATGGCAGGCAAGCTGAAAGTGCAAGTTCCTGATAGTTAAAGGTAAAACTCAGAATGGATTGATCACTTCTCTCACTGATATAGCAGCTTCCATGCTGCTGGTGTGCATTAACGAAACAAAAAAGAAGCAAGCATCCTCTCTTAGGCATCTTCTCTGAAAGAAATTGGGAGAGGATTTTTGGAAGAGGGTTAGATTTGAACCAATCTATATTTCAGTAACATGTAATAACCAACTGAGCTGCAGTTAGTGTATTCTGCTTATATGTGTTCTGCAGTCTGGAATTTGTTCTTATTCCTCACATTCAGTCTTGCACCCTCCATATACTTTGAGACTACAACTCCCATCATTCTTCACCACTGATGGTGCTGGCAAGCATTGTTTGGAGTTGCAAACCAATAATATATTCTATCTCCCTGTTCTAGGATGAAGTAGGAAACATATCAAGGAAAAGGAAATAAATATTTCACTTGTCTGGATTACTTTCCTCATTAGCTCCTTTCCTTTACACTAATCTATTACATGCTTAGAGAGTACAGATTCAGAGTACAGATCAAGTTGAATTTGCAATACTTCTTTAAAAGATTCCATACATGCAATAAATAAAAATCTGTCACTGGCATCTTGTTAGTGACCTAACACGTGTGTAAATTTCTGTGGACAAGTGGTTGAACATTTTTGCCCAGTCCAGAAGCCCATATTTAGTTGATGATTGCAGAAGCAGAATTCTGCCTCTGGTGCCAGTACACATTAAGTGTATACATTGTACTTTCCTTATTGCATATGCAGATGAGTATTATACACTGCAATCATGCCTTTCTCATTTGTTTGCAATTCTAGTTGCACATGTTGCAATTGCTAAGGCACAATTATCATGTAACTCCATGAATGTAAAGTAACACTTATCACCTTGGTGCTGGCTTTCAGACTATTTAAAAAAAGATCAGGGTATAGCGTAATGGGAATTGGTAAAGGGAGCAAATTTTTGGAGTTTGGATTTATGTACTAGTAAATTCATAAATTAGTTCTAGTCAGTATGATATATTGCTACTTAGCCAAAGTGTGCAAATTTCATATAAGGGGAAATTGGTTTTAAGTGCTTCTCCTCCTCTTCCATTAGGACCCAGCAGGAGAAATTTTATCTTTTACCCAGAGCATGATTTGTTTCAACAGTGAATGATTAATAGTACTGTATAACTTCATATTGGGAAAACAGACTTCTTTTTATGACTTTGGATGGATAATTTAGCAAGAGGGATAATTTAGGCTTTCTACACTGTTCTCCAGATCCAATTTAAATCTAGAAAGGACTGAATACTAATTATTCTAAATTAATGCACAGATTCCTCATTGGCTTTAATGGTTCCACTCTGAATTCATAAGTGCAAAAACTGAGAGACATAAAAACAGGCCTCCCCTAGCTTTCTTGAGCAATGTCCACAAAAAAAGTTCCTTTTTTCCATAGCTCCCAGAATCCATCAGGAGAACTATAGCCTGATGATGGGAGTCATAATCCACAAAATAACTTTTCCAAGACCATATTACCATATACTTTTTAATCCCTTAATACTCTGAAAGGGATGCAAGCAAAGTGCAGCCCTATAAATTCTGTTGGACTGCAAATGTCTTAGGACATTACCACATGAGGTTCTGGAAATTGAATTAAAACTGAATGACAGCATCTGTTTCCACTTATAGTTGGC
>CM034710.1:101376465-101387490 GCA_020142125.1 Phrynosoma platyrhinos
ACTTCAGGGAAATTACATTAAACTGCTCAGTTGATGTAGGACTTTGGAAACTGGACTCTCCTTCTCTTACACTGCTTGTCTACCCATGCAGAAATTCCTAGCTGGTGGTGTTTCAAGTGTGAAATAGACTAGTCACTAGATACGTGTTTGATGTAAGATATTATCCTTATGGAGCATTCAGCATTAAAATTACTATTATGATGTTCTTACATTTTACAAAATTAGCTTGCAAAAAATGTTTTGAAAGTAACATGTATAAAGAAAAGAATAGTATGACAATTCTATCCAAAGCAGAAAGAAATGACCAGTGTCTGGCACATACCCAAAATATATACACACCCCTACAATAGTGTGCATTGTATGCCACCAGAAAATTACAGATGGGGGAGGGAGTGATCATTATTTTCATTATGCACCCATGGCTAAAGGATTAATATGGGATCCTGAATTGCTAAGAAGTGCATTCATTCCACCCACTTCTTCCTCCACAAAGTTTTATAGGGGCAAATGGAATGTTTCCTAAAGGAAAAGGATTACATTCTATTGGGTTTTTCACCTCTAGTAGAGAAACTCCAGCTGACAAGGACCATATGTGTGTGGATGCAAGCTTTTCTGCCTATACATTGTACTGTACATAAAAGGATGCTATAGTATTAGTTTGCCAAAGCTGTGGCTGCTTCCACACTACAGAATCAATGCAGTTTGATACCACTTGAACTGCCATAGCTCAGTGCTATGGAATCCTGGGATTTGTAGTTAGTTGGGGTGCTAGAGCTCTCTGAGAGAGAAGATAAGTATCTCATAGAACTACAAATCCCAGAATCTCATAGTATTGAGCCATGGCAGTTAAAACAGTGTCAAAGAACATTAATTATGCAGCGTAGATACCGCCATATATTGTCAACCAGGAGGTTGTCGTGCCAGTAGCTCTTTCAAAAGGTGAAATCCCAACTTAGGTGGTCTGGGAGGAGAAACAGAGAAGGAATGCAGAACCTGCTAAACTGTGTTTGAATGGTAGTGTTCAGATGCTAATTATATATTTTAACTATATGTCTATATACTTATCCCTCTGTAGGGATCTAGGCCAGCCACATAAAGGCACACACACGAGAGGAAAATACTTGTGACAGGGTAGCATGAAGATGGAGACAGAGATTATAGGGAAAACTGAGCATTGCACAAATGAAAGGCACATGTTGCAAAGAACTAATGAACAGGGAAGAAATCTGCTCTACCACCCTTCCTAAGAAACCATTTCCCTGGCAGTTGTCCCCAACAACCCATTCAGATTCAGAAACTGTGCTTGGAAATACTAAGATCTCAGTAAAATCAATGTTGCCTTCCCCCCCCCCCCCCCCCATTAACTATAAATGTTGTGTCACAGTTCCAAGTGTTTACGGTAAAAGCTAAAAATTCTATCACTGCTCCTAAACAACTCTATATTTTTAAGGGTTTTTCATTATTAGCAGAAAATTCAGTATTCTCTTAGGGTCATGAAGACTTATTTTACTCATGCTGCAAGCTAGACTTTTATGAAAAGATGCTAAAAATAGGTAAATACAACACTCAGCTCAAGTTAATTAAAATACAGCTTTAAAGACTTGCTCAGTTAGTCAAATGATTGCTTCAAATCATATTTCACCATATGAGGAAGATGTCAGCAGTGACATTGACATAGGACAGTATTCTACATCAACTACTAACTAAGTATACAAGGGCTGCATCCACACTGCAGAAATAATCCAGTTTGATACCACTGGCCTGACCTGCTCCCTCCCACGCAAACCTAACAGAAGTGTCATGCACTCATGCTCTGATCACTGGCAGAATGGACCTTTTCCCCTTGAAGCTGATGCCTGGTAAAGTAGGGGTCGGAGTCACAACAGTGTCATAGTCATGACTAAATTAGAATCTTGAATATGGAACAGTTACAGATGAGTAAATCTAGGTAACTGTTCCATATTCACACACACTACTTGGTATTCATCACCTTTACTTGCAATTGTGGAGGCAAGGCTGAGCTGTGTGCCATTTTTATTTTAAAAATTAGAAACTGCCAATAGTGGAAAGAAGACAGATGAGTTGTATTTCCCTGAACCTTCCTAGAAATTCTATCACAAGATGACAGGATAGGAGGAGGGGAAAAGATGGAGGATATAGAGTGCTGGGCAATTGGCTAGCATTTGATCTGTCAATATGAGCACTTACTCCATGGTGTGTTTGTGGCTTGGGGCATGTGCAAAGTGATGGTGGTCCCTCAGGTATGGCAACTCATTGGCCCCTTCTTTCCAGAAGCCTGAACAGTTTGAGAAGGACTTTGGAAAGGCAGGAAACACCAGCCAATGAGTTTACACTGCATTTAGAGCACATGGGCTGGCTTGCCTGGTCAGAGTGTCTGAGATGTAGGCTTCACTCCGGTCGGGTGGGGGGGTATATATTCTCTGGCCCATTGCATACTTGGGCATTAGTGCTTGGACTACCATCCCATCCATCCACCCTTCATTTCGAAGGTCTGACATTTGTATTTCATGTTCTGTAATACAGCTGTTGCCATCTATCTCATTTTATAACTTTAGGGGACAACTGGCATGGCTCCTGGATTCAGGCCATCAACTTCTGGGATCAAGTGGATACTGGAAGTTATGGGGTCTCTTAAGGGACTCAGGGTGTGTGGGATGGAAATGGTATAGTATGACTCAGGATCAGGACCTTTTCAGCATCCCCTGGTGACAGGGGAACCACACTAGGGCATTCACCCATATGGAATCCATACCTGTCATCTCAATGATTCTGGCACTGGGCCGGATGGTCCTGATCAATAGGTGGGTTGGTTGATGCCAGGATCCAGACCCATGCATGTGCCAGCCCTATCAGCAGCTGCAGACAATAAAAGTTGTGGCCTACCTTTCCATATATGTTCTTGGTGTGTTAGTTCAAGTGGAATGGGACTCTCCCCTGAACACACAAAGGGATTACAATCCAAGCTTCATTAGCCTTAAGAGTTTTTCATAATTTTGAATGTCTGCTTTTAAACTCATATCAGAGTCCTGGTTCCTGGAATTGCACCATCCCCCTGCCCTCATATCTCTGCTTCCTTCTAGAAGATGATTAATATTACTGACATTTGCTCAGATCAAATCCAACTGAATTATGCTGGCAATGGAGGAGATTTAAAACACTGGGCTAGAAGAGGTCTGAGGCAAGACTAGACTACCATGGTAACTGAGATGAAAGGAACTGTTCTCTTTGCTTTCCATCTAATGGGGATGGACTGTCTCATTCTTTAATCAAGAAAGCCCTGAAAAGAAACAGCAGGAGATATTGACTTGCTAGGCCTGATAACATGTTTATTTTAATGGAAAACAGTTTGGGAACACCACAGTATTGAAAATACTGTAATAAATAAGTAACAAATACATGGTGAGTTAGGAAACAAGTGAAAGTTGAGATGCTGTCATTTTGCTTCTACCTTCCAAAATGCACACTTAAAAGACATATGTAATCATGAAGTAAATGAGTGCCACTTTTACATTTACATGATAAAAAGAGTCATGCAATATGCTAACATTACAGAACTCAATCAGACACCTACAATCCATTAATATATTAATTCAGCACATTTGTGTGGCATTTTCCAAAGATATATCCACACAAAGTGGATTACAAATCAACAAGAGGTTGGATACAAACAGGTATACGTGTATAAAAGTAGCACTATCATACTTGAGGGCATCAAGTTAAATAAGCTATGGCAATCAAGATGAGGCAATTGGCTTGAAAATGTGAGCTTTCTGGCCATTATTCAGTTTAAGAACTGAATTAAATCAGTTTACGACCATTAGGATGTTAGTAAATTTGGCGGGAGACTTGTATATAGTTGATCTCCTGTGATCAGCCAAGTCCTGTAAAAGCACATGAATAACTGCATAGTTTGAGAAATCTCCAGGAGCAAGCAGTATTAAACTCAGTGGGCCTTACTCTTAAGTAAAGGTGTGCAAACATATAGTCATCCCCACCTTTTGTATCCCAGTTTACATAAATTTCCCTGTGAAGAGGGATCATTTGTTAATTATTTCTGTAAAAGTGCAGGTTCCTTTTAAAGCAGAAATGGATTGGCAGACATTAAATGTTCAGAGGCCCAGAAGAGGCATGGGAGAGAAATCAATTCAGATTGCATTTCAGTGTCAATGTACCTCATTTGAAAATGTGCTAAAATTGTTGACCACCAATAACTATTTGCTAGATGGCTCACAAAACAAAAAATAAGATGCAGTATTAAAGTGCAAAATGCACTAATTTAAAACAGAGTACAAAAACCATTTAATAAAGATTAAAATGGTTCTGGATAAACCATAAACTAAATTCAACAATGAAACATGACTCAGGTTTGAAAGCCCAAATAATTTAATGCTTTTTGCTTAAAAGGTGTGGATGGATAAAACAGCATTCAAAACCCACATCCCAGTAAATTGCTGGGGGAGGACACAGAGCAGGATTTCAAGAGTTGAATATGTCTCACTATGGCAATACCTTTCTGAGGTGGTAGGACTGCATGCAACTGTGAGGCAGGAGGCTACGCTGATGGTAGCAGGGTTGCTAGTAGTTAAAGTTAGTTAGGGACTATGCAGACGGGCAACTCTGGGCCGCCCTTGCTAGCAGCGGATCGGGGCCATGGCAACCCCACCCCACGGCCCTGATCCTTCCTTTTGCCGCCCCTAAAAGAGCGACAAAATGCAAGTAATAGCAAATAAAGTGTGGCAGTTGTTTGCAGAACTTGAATATATGAAAGATAAGAACTGAGTTATTTATTCCCAACAGCAATTGCTGCTAAAATTATCTTTCTGTTATTCTATATTGATAGTATACTGGTAGTGGGAAAGAAAACCAGTATTCTGATTATGTGCAAATTGAATAGAATCAAATTTTCTGCTTAATGCCAGTTGGATAGTTCAGCAATTTCACCCAGAAGCCTTCCTCTTATACTTTTGTTGAAGCATAATGTCTTTGAGGTTGGCAACAGAGTATATCCTGGAAGATTAAAATGATCTACCACTTGTGTCTAAATGTTGCCATTTTGAGGTCAGATTTCTATCCATTTATTCTCTTACATAAGGACCTTGGTGTCCTGTATAAACAGCTGAAGGACAGTGTTGGTTATTAATAGCACACATTGCATTGGAGGAGGCACGGTTTAACAGTTACATGGAAAAAAATAAAACTTGTGGCCTAAATTCTATTGCTATGCCCAATGCAAACAGACCATTGTATTAAATGTATATATTCCTGTGTGTGGAGTCGCTGTTTCACAGTTGATTCAATAGGGCTACTTTAGCTGGGACTAACCAAGAGTATTGCAGCCATGCATATTCTCTGTTTTAAGAGTCTATTATTTATTGCTGTTGTTCTGTTGGGCCCAGCTTATGGTGAACCTATCACACAGTCTTCCTGACAAGATTTATTCAGAGGAGGCTTGCTATTGCCATCCTCTAAGACTGAGTGTGACCTACTCAAGGTTACCTAGTGGATTTCATGGTTGTGCGGGGCTTTGATCTTTCAGTGCGGGGCTTTGAACCCTGATCTAGTCCAACATTCAAACCACTACACCATGCTGGCTCTTCAATAGTCTATCTATTGGTCTCAGTATGTAGAGAGATCTTGTAGCACCTTTGAGACTGAAATAAAGAAGTTGGCAGCATCAGCTTCCATAGACTTCAATCTACTTCCTCAGATGCATTTAGATCTCAGTTATTTATAACAGAATTCTATTCCAAATTACCATTTGAAGACTGAGAATGTGTGGAGCACACTCCCAAACCAAAAACTGATTTCTGTTTCTCCATCTGTCTCTGCATTTGGGTATTGGACATTTTTTTTAATACTCCAGTATCTTGCTAAGGTTGTTTGAGCTTGAGCAATTAAATTCAATCATATTTCAATTTTCCTTGAAAACAGTCTCTTCAACACATAATTGTAAAGCAGTGCTGCTGACTTTATCAAAGTGTCAGTTTATTCTATTTCCGTTACCATGTAAACCTTCACTGGGGAAACATAATGGGCATTGTTTTACAGGATGAGCCAGAGTCATTTATTATCTTGTTCCATGCACAAAAGATTAAAACCTTCATATGAGTGCTGCTGACTTCTTTCCTCCTTGCCTAATTCAATTCACATGAAGCTGCATTTTCTATAGATTTTAAAAATGCAAACAACAAAATATTGCTACAAAAGCAAAGGAAACACAAAACTCTTTCCCATTGACAGTCGAAACACTATCCACATCTAAAGACCTGTCATGGAAGTCTTAGAGGACACACTAGTTTGGAAACTAGACAAGTATTTTATTGTTACTGTACAGATTGGACCATGCACCTGTTTTGCTTTCTTCTGCATTTGAATTATTTTAATCTCAAACTGTGCATATATTTTCAATATAAAGAAGTTTTAAAATATTGATTAATTCTTCAAAAACTTATTGAAAAGAAATTTGCTTTGCTTTGCACCAGCCAAATTCATTAGGTACAGCTATTCCCAGCATGGAAAAAAAAACCATGTACTTTCTCACCATATAGGTTTTAAAAATAATAGCCATCATGGGTTTAAACACCTTTAATTCAATAGAAATATGGTGGAATATAAAGGGATTCAAACTCAAATGTTAAATCTCTCAAAAGGATCTGAACTAGATATATTTGTCACTTTTGCTTCCCTTCCCAGCTATTTTTTTAGGATCCTAAATTATTTCCATCCCAAATATGAAAAAAATCCAAATGTTGGGACTTTCTTATCAAAAGTTGAACCAATTTTTTTTCATCCATTCCTACACAGAACAGCATCAGATACAGAAACAATGCCACCTAATGGCTAAATCTGGATCTACACTACAGAATTAATACAGTTTCACACTACTTTAATTGCCATGGCTCAGTGCTTTGGAATTCTGGAATTTTTAGTTTCGTGAGGTATTTAGCCATATCTGTCACAGATCTCTGGGGCCATAACAAACTATAAATCCCAGAATTCCATAGGGTATAGAATAGAATCCCATGCATTAGCCTCAATAATACTGTACAATGATTCTCCTTACACAAGTCCTATGCATTCCTTTGCCTGATACAATATCCTGAATCATAGATACATATGAATTTAAGAACAGCTCTACTGGAGGAGACTGAAACATCAACCTAGGACCCTTTCAACTACATAGGAGCTTATCGCACTGATAATAAAACCGGCTTACCTCAGCCGGCTTAAAATTTAAAACGGGTGGCATCCTGATGTTATCAGAAGGATTTAGCTGCTGAAATCAGTGTCTGGGTCCATCCCGGGTCCATTCCCACTCTCAGTGCATCTCTTTTCGAAGCTGGGAGTATTCCAGCTTAAGGAAATGGCTGCCGAAGCGGGCCTGGGAGTGGGGGTGGACCCGGGATGGACTGGGGTGGTGGATTCGGTGGCTAAATCCTTCTGATAATGTCAAGATGCTGCCCGTTTTAAATTTTGACAGCTCAGGGAAGCTGGTTTTATTATCAGTGCAATAAAGTCCATAGTTATAGCCCTATTATTCCAATTTAACTGTCATGGCAACTTCCTATGGAATCCTTGGGTTTGTAGATTGATGAAAATTCTCTGTGGCTGAGAATTCTAAATGCGTCCCTGAACTGCAAATCCCATGAGTCGATATGATGCTGCCATGGCAATTCAAGTGGAATTATAGTGCTATAACTATGTAGTTATACGACTTTGGAGATCAGGGTTTGATTCCCCATTCAAATATAATAACCCACTGGGTGGCCTTGGCAAGCCACATACTCTCAGCCTCAGAGGATGGCAGTAAACCCCCTCTGAACAAATCTTGCCAAGAAAACCCTATGATGGCCTTGCTTTAAGGTCTCCATAAGTAAAAAATGATTTGGAGGCACACAACAACAAAGGCAGCAACTATGTAGTGTGAAAGGGCCTTTAGTCCAGTGTTCCATTTTCCAGAACATCCAACTAGATTCTTCCTGAAAGCGTACCAACAGACAAGTCACAGATCCTATTTGCTGGCATAACTATGCTGGAAGAAGAGGAGCAGACAATGGAGGAAGGGGCACAACAGAAGAGAAAAAGAGGCTGTGAAAATAAGGACAGCAGCAAAACCTGTCTTTTCTGAGGAGCTGCGGGCAGCTTTGGATGTTGTGGTTTTTTAGTGCAATGATGCAAATAATCTCACTCATGCATTCCAGTTTTGTTGTTCACACTATGGAACCACTTCTGTGCACATCTCTGTGAATTTGGTTGCTCACACATGTCAGCACTCGAATAAAGCTGGAGTCGACAATGCGAATGCATTCAAAACACATTCAAGGCATGTAGAGTTTTATCCTGGTTTATCTCAGGTCTATTCCCATCAGTTATTTACACTGCCAATGATGCAAATCTTTTAGAAAAACTCAAAAAAAAAACCCAAGATCAATTATCCCAGATTAAGTTGGGGTTTTGGCATCCCCCCCAAAAAAGAAATTTAATCAGATGCATTCGAAATGCTGGTGAACAACAAATATTCAACCCAGATTTTATACCAGGATTGTTTTTACCATCTGAATAACCCCTTTATCTCCTGAAAGATGTGACTATTAATGCCCCACATCACTATGCACTTATATCAACATAAGTAAGACTTCCACTGGTTTAAGTCACAGCAGAAGCCTATGAAGACAATATACAAGTACCACAGTGCTAATGCTCTTGAGCAAGTGATGTTCAAGCCCCAGAGCTTGCATTTGTAACCTTGTAAGTGGTTTTCCATTTAATGGTGATGATTATATGTGCTGGGGAGGCTGCAATGATTTGCCAAAATTACTGCAACCCTATGACCAGAGTGCTCAGTACAAAATGCTCTTATTATTCTGAGATGGCAGAAAGAATGGCTTGTATTAGAGCAGGGTGACCCATCAAGGCAAAAAGATGACGACGACAAAGAAATATGTTTGTTGCAAACAACATCTTTGAACAATGGCTGCATTTCTCCTGTGGAGTGTTTTGTGCTTCCCTGGTGCTGTCACTGATGGGAGAAATAAGCCTGCAGCAATTTCTTTTTCCCCTCTGAAAGTAAGCTTTCAAGATCAGTAATCACAAAATGTCATTGTCCAAAACTGCAGCAACGTTACATGACTTTGCTGGTGCTGCCTTATCCGGGCTTTGCAAACATCTCTCCGCTTGAACAAAAATAAGGTACCAAGCAGCAGAAGAAGCTGAAGATCTTGATCTGCAAGTTGCTGATTGTTGTTGTTTTTCAGTGCCCTACATCGGCTGTCACTCAGGCTGACTGCACCAATCTGATGAGACAGCTGTAAGCTGATGGCTTTTAGATATAGGAGGGATGGCTCCTCAATTAATTCAGAGTGCTGGATCCCTTGAGATACCATCCACCCTCTGACAGATCTAGCATTCTGTCATCACGGGAGATGTCACTACTGTAATCCTCCAAGACAAGCACTCTGCAGAGATTTCCCACCATCAAGCCACTTGGTAGTTCAAGCAAGTGTCAGTTTCATGGCTGAATTAAATAGGGGAAGCTCAGCATACAAAACAAAACTTTTGATCTGAACTTTATTCACAGAGGCCCATGATCTATGGCATTTCATCAGGAACAGTGGGGCAGTGTCTGCTTCAAACAGCATATTTTGGGTGTCATGGAAGGCCAACTATCACAGGAATTTTTACAGCAGGGGTGGACATATTCCCAGAAGGCTGATTTTTGTCTCCTTTGGTGCTCTATGGGTCACAGCACACCATTGCAGTCACCATTTTTGTAACTACAAATTATGATGTGCCACTTATGGTTATCTGTCTGGCTCTTTGGGGGAGGGCTAGTTTTTTTGGGGGGTGAGGAGCACTCCACAGCAGCAAAGAATAGCCCACAAAGTGATTTCTAAAATGGCGTACCTTCCAGCTGTCCCAATTGAGTAGAAACCATCCCGATTAATCCTCTGTTATCCTCCCTTTTCAATTGCTTTTAAATGTTCCTCTTTCTGTCTCCTTTTACCATTCCCCCCCCCTTTGTCCTTAGTTTTCAACAATTGCTGCAAACTGAGTTCAATGTGCAAAAGTAGTGCAATTAAAGCAGCAGCAGGGAAATGAGAAGAGGGGGTTGAATTTGCCCTTTCCTGTAGGCTCAGGTAAGCCAATAGCTGCAGTCTCTCCTAATTTGTGTGTTCTTCCTCACTGATAATTTTTGCCATCTTCACTGCACTCTCATGTTACTTGGCCATGTGTTCCATTTTACAGTTGTGAAATCTGGGAATGTATACTATGGATGATATTTGCTGCTCAGGTGTGTGTGTTTTGTGTGCCTTCATGTCATAAGGGGAATCTATCATGGTGTTCGGGAAAGTGAACAAGAATGCTGACAGCCAAAGTCCAAACAAAATGCAAAGGAAATTGCTCACTGAGCTTTGTGCAATTTAAAGCAAAGAGGATATAAAGCAAAGTCCAAAGTCCAAAGACTATGGTAGTCCAAATACCATAGAGTAGTTGAGCAGTCCAAGGTCATGGGTTCCAGCAAGGCAAGATGATCAGGCAGTCCAAGGTCAGAGGTTCCAGGGAGTCAAGATAGCTAGGCAGTCCGATAGGCAAAGGTCCAGGCCAAGAAGGCAAGGAAGGTCAGGATCAAACATGCTTTAACCAGCAAACTCAAATAATCTCTGACAGCTGGTATGGCATCCTTCACCTGTTTGTATCTCCAGCTCACATGAGCTTAGCGCTTTGTTAGTTTGTTAGTTAGTTAGTTTCTCATAAAGCCTCTTCAAATGCCGGAGGCACACCCTTTCAGCTTTTTGCTGGTTGAAGGTAGGTATATTCTGTTCATCCTCTTCCATGCCTGAAGGCTCTGCTGCTGGGAGGCTTGGTTGCTGGCCTCCTTGGAGGCCATAGACTTCACTTGAACTGACAGGGCAGAACTGGTGCCAGGCTCAGGCTCAGTTTCACTGAGGCTCAGGCTCAGCCTCCTCATCCTCCTCTGAGTCCTCAGGCTGGCTGGGTTTTTTT
>CM034710.1:101399570-101412938 GCA_020142125.1 Phrynosoma platyrhinos
TTGGTATCCACAGGGGTCCTGGAACCAAACCCCAGTAGGTACCAAGGGCCCACTGTATGAAAAGTAGATGACTTGTAATTTCTTTGAACTCAAAGCCTTTTTCACCCACCAACATTGTAAGCACATTGTGCTGATAGTGTAAAAGAAGCAGCTTTACATGATACAACTGACTAAAATAATTGATCAGCACACAATACCTGTGTTTTTCTTCCCTGTCAACTTAATGGCAACCCCATGAATTTCACAGGGTTTTCTTAGCCAAGAAATACTCAAAGGAGGTTTTGCCATTTCCTTCCTTTGAAATATAGCATATAGTACCTGGTCTTTGTTAACAGTCTTGCATCCAAGTAATAACCAAAGTTGACCCTGCTTAGCTTCCAAGATCAGACAGGATCTAGCGCCTTTAGGGTATTTAAACCCTCAACAAGGTACTTGTGAAATAAGGAGTATTGACAACTGCTTTTCAGACACTATAAGAACAAACAGATACTAATTACTTTTAACTTGTCAGGCTTAGAACAAACTATGGGTGTATACCTAAACAATAAGAGCCACAAAAAAGAGAGACAAAAATGTGTGATTATTCAGCAAGAAAAGCAAGTCATTCTACTTTTTTGAAAATGTTATCATTATGACTTCTGTTAATCTCCCACAGTGCAGTGTAAATCTCTTATTACATTTTAGTTTACCACTGCATGCATGTGATGATTTGTTTAGGGAGTGCTCTATTACATTTTATTGTTTTAGTTCTATTTGTACATTATCCATTAGGATGAACAATGACAACAATGTTTTAATAAACAAAATATTTTTAATAAATATAGGATAGCAACTCTGGAGACCAAGGTTCCATTCCCTACTCGGCCACTGGCCGACTTTCAGCAAGTCACATGCTCTCAGCCTCAGGGGAAGGCAAAGCCAAACCTTCTCTGAACAAATCTTGCCAAGAAAACCCCTTGATAGGTTCACCTTAGGATCACCATAAGTCAAAAACAACTAGAAGGCACACAACAACAACACAAATCTTTCTCTGATTTGTCTGCATAATTTTGAGTTTTGTATCCAGAGCTTCAGCATTTGCTATTTCTCCTTAGTTTTCTTTAAATTAAAATTAGTTTTACTCTAATTGTGCAGAAGCTTTCCCATTATATAACTGGAAATGTAGAACCTAGATGTATAGAACTGAGCTTTTAAAAGCTACTTTTTGTAATATAATTGGCTAGAGAATTCTAGGAGTTGAAGTTCAAAAAATTAACTTTTCCAGGACGAACAAAGGTTGTATTGTCTCTGTGAATTTCTTTTCTCCTTAATAAGAGAGAATTATTTCATGATGTTCTTCATCCTCTTCCACTGCATTTTTAATTTTATTTCAACATAAATTAATGATTTTTTTAAAAAAGAATATTATTTTCCCACATAATTACAAGGATACTACCTAGCACTAGGACAGCTCCCACCAGGATCTGGAAGAAAGAGGAGCAAAGTCTCTAGGGAAGGGGCATTGGATGAGCATTTCTCCATTTTGCCACTGTCATAGCACAACTTAATATGTATCTTTCCACAAGCTCTTATCATTAAAAATTATACTACTACTAATTGGCATGTACTGTAATTTATATTCCTAGAGACAGTAGAAAAGAAGACAAGGAGGAGAAGCTATACCTGTCATTATCACCAGATGCTCCAAAGTTTTCTTTTTCTCTTCCAGATGCTAAGGGCAAAGTACATTCTGCATAAAAACAATAAAAACACCAATCCTTCTGCTCCTCTAGGTCACAGTAACCAGTGGCACTTACCCCGAGAAACAGCACTCCAAGGCTTTGAAACATAATAGATCACTACCGTTAAAATTATACCCGAAGTGTAATTTATGAATCATCTTTCTTTATCTTAGTCCTTCTCTAGTGTTCATGGAAGTTTAATGCACATGGAAAGGAAAGAAACTACCATGCTTAACATGTGCTGAGCCCAGCCTTGAAATGTTTTTAAGATCTCATGCCTTTCATCAAATGTGAATGAATTATATTAATAACAACATCTCTGGCCATGGCCAGAGTGCCTTCTCAGCTGCCAGAGAAGCCACAGCCAATTCCTTGTATCTGAGATGATACTCAGGAAACAGAATGTTAACTTTACATACATGAAGTTACATGGTGTTCATGCAATATTATCTCACTAGTGAATTGAAATGATGCACAAATAAATGTACAACCAACTGTACACGTGCATCTGCATGCATAATGCACATGTGTATCCGTGCACAATGAGCAACCATGCACCACGGCACATGTACAACTCCACTTCCACAGCCTTGAAATGAAGGTGGTCATTCTGCATCAGACAAAAATGTCAAACTAGTTCCTATAAGGAAATCTATGTACAAATTAAATACTAACAGGTTCCCAGCCCAGGAGAGGGGAAAGGATTCTATGTAAGAGACGGTAATTTCCCACTTTCCTTTCAGAAATGTAAAACTGAAAATCATTTGTCTTTCTGAATGGTGAAAAACTGAAATTTTAAAATATATCTTTATTTTTCTTTCCAACTTTTAAAAAAAATAATGAGCGGATCATTTTCCAGCTTTAGTATTGCTAGCCATTCCTACATTAACAAACCATCTAAGACATGAATGCATTATTAAATAGCTTGAATACAATTATACTGCATTCTAAATACCTGTTTTAATTATATTTCTGTTTAACAAAGCAAAAATACTCCAATAGAATAGAGACCAGAATGGTTTTCACTGCCAAATTTGAGAACAGAAAGTGAAAAGGTGCAGTGAAATGATTTTATAAATGTCTGGATAAACTCCATATAATTAAAATGCCACACCAACAGCAATGGCTGAAAAATTAATGGAAAACCTTGCATTTTAGTCCTATTTCAAACTGTTGATTGTAGCCCATATTACAGCCCCTATATAAATGTGGTTCTCTTTCTTTTGCATTAATTTGCATTCCTGGCATTTAGAACTGATGGACAGTGGAGATGCTAGTTCATTTTTAGTCCAAAAGAAAGAATTATGTAGAGAGCAATAGAAAGACTGGCCAAGAAATCCATTCCTTCTCACTCACATTGTTTCAGCCATGGTCAGCAGGGTTTGGGAAAATTGCTTCCTCCATTACTACCTGGAGGATTCTTGGAAATGTAGTCTAAACAAGTAACTTTCCCAATCCGAATAGCCAAATAAACCAGCTCACAGTCATATTATGCAACACTACAAATGATAGTGCTTTGATACCACTTTTATTGCCATTGATCCATTCTATGAAGTTTTGGGATTTGTAGTTTTCTAGAGTACTTAGACCTCTCTGCCAGAAAGTTCTGATGCTGTAGTTGAGGGATGTGCCCTAATAAATTCTATGTTCCACATCAAACTACAAATCCTCGTCTGCCCTGGGATGGATGCATAGTTGTTAAAGTGGTATCAAAATAGAATAATGGTGCCTTGTGGATACATCCAACAAAACCAGTCTTCTGGATCTTTTACGAGGGATTTTTTTTAAAAATAATTATTTGAAAGAAAGAATGCTAGGGTATATCTTAGAGAGCTTAGGCAGAGACACCACTGCTTCCTTACTACCTCTCCAGCTAAACAGAACAACCTGGCTGCCTTAAAACATAGTTTTTGGGTTTTAGAAAAGGGCATCAGCTTGTTAGCTATCTCATTTATTACCATTGTAATTTTACTGTCAGGTAGAAGTGAATTTATAGGTAGAAGAGAATTTATAGGGTATTTATGGCAGGACTCATCCAGAGTTCAACCAGGAGATGCTAGGTCTTTCTGAGTCTTACCTGGGTACTGTACTCTGCCATCCTCAAAACATATGAACTTCTCCTAGAATATGTCAGACCATTTGTCCATCTAGCTTTATTTTGCCTGGTAGTGGCTCTATAGGCTAGAGATTCTGAAGATCAAACTGGGACCTTCTCCATGCAAGGTATGCACTCTGAGCCACTGTCACTGTTCTTCTGCCACTGCCCTTCTCAATAAAAGGTGAATGAGTTCATACACTCCTTTTCTCCCTGGAAGGGATCAAGTTCCCAGCTCCTGATTCCCATTACAGTGCCCTACAAAGAGTATTGGGAGGACATGAATACCCACTGGGTTCTTACTTCTCAGGAGGTCCCGCTTCCCTACAATGACCATCCAGTCACCTATGAGAAGTGTATGGCAGGAAACAACAGCACAATCCTGTTCATGTTCCCCAGCAAATTATATATAGAGGGATACTGCCAAATTATATAAAGATAGGACTGAACTACAACTCCCATAACCTCTGGCAGAAAATGACACAGGGCAGAACATTCGGAGGGAGATATTCCACAAATACCACCACCAAAAAAACCTCCTTAGTTTGCCATCCCACTGAAGGGGAAAGTTTCTATAAAGAGATCACAAAACAAAGATCTTCATACAAAGAGAGAGTCAAAGTAACTTTCTTCTACCTTGCAGCCACAACATATTGCTTTCCAGAGCTATTCCGATCCAAGACTTGAAGCATCAAATGATACTCCAGGTACCCTTTAAACAGCTTGGTTGCTGTTATGTGGTGACAGCATCAAATCACTCAAATGTCCCCATCCTAATGTATCTTGTCAGTTGCTTTCGTGACAATTTCTTTGCAACTGTTTCCCTGGGCCTCAGTCTGTCATCACTGTCCCATGGCAAATGCCCTTCGTTTCACTATATACTGTCTTGTACTGGTCCTGATAATTAAGGAAGACATGGTACAAGGCCATGGAAGGTTACCTCTTTCATACTTTGATGGTTGCAGAAAGATGAAGATCAGATTAAAAATTACATCTAGCACTAACGTATCAGTAATATTTTCCTCCTCCAAACTATTAGGAAATGTGTCTACCATGTTGGAGAGCTGTCAGTATTCATTTCCTCCATCCTACACAACCAGTGCCAGCATCTGCCCTCTTCATCTGCTAGGGCCACAACTGCACTGAAATATGCCTTTGGACTATATGGAGGTGGTTGGGCCTGGGAAGCCACCATTTAATTTCTTCCAAAATATCCAAGGGAAATACTGGGGTTTGTGTGTGTTCTGTGACACTCTTGTGACAATGATGATTTCCCAAATGCCTGCTGCTGCAATCAAGTAAGTGTATACCCACAGGGACTCCAGAATAAGGACAGAAGATACCAAGCAGCACTTGGTGACTTCCAAGTCATTGAAGCAGTACATCCACACACTGTTTTAGTCTGAATTTTAAACAACATAAACAAAGTCCTGGACCCTAACCCCCACATAGGGTCTGTGCCTTGGATAGTTCCTTTCAAGTTCAAACTAAACCCCAGAGTGGATTCATTGCCCCATGGACAGGGAAGTCACCAGATGCCATGGGTTGAGGCCTCCATTTTTTGTTGCCAACCCAGTTCATAATGCCTTGGAATTAGGTCCTCCGGTGCAGGACCAGCCCTGAAATTAAAAAATTGCTATCATGAACCAGGAAGCAGGGCTTGGGTGTCATGAAAGGGCAGCAATGTATGGTGGGTAGGTTTATCAGTTCCCAGGGCTTCTTCTCTGATCCTCTCATCTTGAGAGCACTGCCCTGAAAACTGTTGTCAACCACCTTCAAGTCAATCCTATTCATGGAGAATCTGTGTATGAGACATCTCCAAGATTCTCTATCCTCCACTAGTCTCTTAGTCCTGCAAATTCATACCCATGACCTCCTTTATAGAGTCCAGTTATCTAGCATGCATCTTCCTCTCTTTCTACATCCCTCCACCTTTCCTAGCACTGTTGTCTTCTCCAATGAAGCATGCCTTCTCATGATGTGGCTAAAGTACAACAGTTGAAAACCGTGCATTCATTAAACTTGGAGAGTGTATCTTAATATTTATTCTGAGTCGCTGTGGCTGATGTTTGATATATTATGCTTAGTAACGTCATCAGGGGTTGCCCTTTGTAACATCACCCTTGTAGTATACCAGTGTGTGCTTCCCATGACATTATAAGGGGCAGTCTCTGGGTCTTAGGTTTGGGCCTTGAAATCTTGGGCCCTAGGACAGGCCTGACCTGGTAAGCCTAAAGAAGAAACATGCTTCTTGAATTTTCCATCTCACACACCAGAATCATTTGGCTGCATTTGGGTACTCTGCACCTTGACTTGGGCGGTGAGAGGGTGACAATTTCTACTGTGCTTCAAGCAGCAAAATGTGCCAGGCATAGCCATAAAAAGCTAACACAATGCTACAATGGACCACCTGTGCCGCAAGGAACAGCAGGTCTTGCACAGCTCAGCAGAAGATACAAGGAAGGGTGAATGTGTCCACCTGTGGTTTCAGAAAAAAAATTGGGATTCTGCCCTAAAAAAATGACAATTGTAGTAAAACTGAAGAAGTTGCAGGCGAAACTAGATCTGTTGGTATTCAGTTCTTGGATAGAACATATTAGCACAGACTGCAAAACTTACTATGATTTGTTACATTCTGGGAGGAAGTTGCTGAGAATGTTCATCATCTATAAAGGATATTCCAGGTTGCTATCTGTCTTTTCCAAAATGTCATATTTACATAATGAAACAAGAAACTGGAAATTACTTTTAATGGAATTATCCTGTTGGGCAATAATATCTTGCCACCTTTTGTTGCCAGAAACTGACTTAGCTGGCTCTACTTGTCTTCCTGGACTCTGAGGATCCTAGCTTGGCTTGTTTTGATTTACTTTACTCCAGGTTCTATCTCACAAGTTAAAATAAAAAAAAAACTGCTGATTCCATCACGACTAAAATTACAATGACAGCATACTTGTATTTGCATACACATTCATAATGAGTTATCTTGGGCTACATCTGCACCTTGGGAACAATGCAGTTTAACACTGCTTTAACTGCCATGGCTCAGTACTGTGGAATCCTGGAATTTGTAGTTTGTTGTGGTATCAGAGTTCTCTGACAGAGAAGGCTAAATATCTCACAAAACTACAAATCCCAAAATGCCATAACATTGAACTATGGCAGTTAAAACAGTATCAAATTGCCTTATTTCTGCAGAGCAGATGCAGCCTTGGAGGTGAGATCCAAGTCTAAACACAATATTCATTTATATTTCGTATACACCTTAAACACATTGCTTGAAAGTAGTTTTATACACTACTTTGAATAATTTTATGCATGAAACAAAGTTTGTGTACACCAAACCTCAAAAAACAAATGTCTCATTCCAGCAGACTTGAAAAGGGTTTGGACTACAGTCACCCCTCCATTTTCATGGGGGGTCCATTCCAGATACATACACCCAGAGAAAAAGTATTCAAGCCCATAGGCTTAAATGGCATCATGAGTCCATGGGTGCACGCCCCATTTTGTCCCCCTTGTTTGCCGCCCATGAACAGACGAGGGACACGGATTTCAAGTTTGCAAAAATGGATGGGCGACTGTATTTTGAATTTCATAATTCCTGATAAGGGAGGCTCAATCTGTATGGTATGATATGATGTTAAAAGACTATAATCAACAGAATATCAAAAAGATGAGAAGCAAAAAATGCAGTGTTCAGCTGAGTGTTAAAAACATCACTTGGAAAAGTTATTTTTTGGATTATAATCCAATGGCCATACTGGCTGGGGAATTCTGTAAGATTTAATCTAAACACATAATACTTCTAAATTTTGTTTAGATATAATCACAGCATTCAATAATCTGCCACCTAAAAACAATATTCTAAACTTAGCAGCACCTTTAATTTTAAAACTTCTTAATTAAAAGCCAGTAGGAACAAACAAGTGTTCAAAAGCTTTCTGCAGACTGGCACAGATTGGGCAGTTTTCACAACACAACACAGTTTAGTGCAAGAAGCTATATTAAGAGACACTGAGAAAACATATCTTGGATCCAAAATGGAAAAAAACTGAGAAACTTGTCGTGCTTGTTGCCAGAACAAGCCAAGCATATGACCTCTGACTTATATTCGACTCCAATTTTAATCTAAGCCATACAGGAGATTGCTCCTGTTTTACCCAATTCTGCCACTTACCTGGCAGCTGGTGTGGCTCTTGCAGTGGAGTTGAGAAGCCTGAGCGGCCTTTCTCTATTCTTCTCATTAACACTCTTTTTGTGGGGCAGGGATAGGCATATAGGTATTTTGCATGAGGTCATTATGGAAGAGCCATAATTTGATTGCAAAATGTACGTTTACATAATATCCTCAGTTCATTTCTTTGGCACCTTCAATAGTCAGCTGGAAAGAGATGGCACCACTCCCTCCAATGAATGTGTCCCCTTTGTTTTAACCACCAAACCAAATTTGAAAAAATCAAATGTGACATTCTGGTCACTTCAGCTTTTGCTGAACATAATGGTATTATCAACAGCAGGTGATGTGAAATGGTTATCAGACCCACTATGTTTGCCCATGCAAGTATACAATGGTAAATAGCTTAGGATACAAGTGCATAAAGAACCATCTTCCACAATACTGATCAACCCAGCATTTAAGACCAGAAAGGAAGGCTCTACTTGTGATGCTCCTGACTAGAATGGCTCACACATAGCGGAGCTTTCTTTATGGTGGCACCCTGGTTGTAGAATTGTCTTCTAAAAGAGATCTGATTGTCCTACACACTCTTGTCCTCCAGGTGCTGGCATGGAATATGCATGTGTTTGATTTGTTTTCTACAGCTGTTCACTTTTATTCTTTGCACTGTATTTTAGCAGATGTTTGTAATTTGTTTTAGATATTTATAATTTATGACTTTAAATTTTTCTAATCTGTGGTTTTAGCAGTGTGCTTTTATGAAGATTTATTTTGCCACTCTGAGTTTCTGTGATTGATATAGTGTATAAACTGGATTAATAAGAAGAATGAGGAAAAGGAGGCAGGGAAACAGCAAGTTGTGTGGCACACACTGTTCTGTCCTCCAACATTTTGCTACTGTTCTGTCCCTGTGTCTACTATCTGGGGCAGCTGCCTTAATCTGCCTAATGACAGAACCAGGTCTGTAAATGCCACATTGCAATAGTGATATTGTTTGGAAAAATATAATCTGTCAGAAAGCTCCCAGAGAAATTTAACAGTTCAGATATGACCTCTGCAACAGGATGATGTAGTGGATCAGTGGAGACCTAATTTCTACTGACCACCTCAGTTGTGAACAACCTTCACTGACACAAACCAATATTGACTCCAGAAGGAAGTGCAGCTAAGTACTAGCTGCAATAAATAATTCAAACTGCTCCCTAGTTCCCTTATGGCTCAACTCCTATGAATCCAAAGATCACAAGAATGGCACAAGATATTGCTAACCCATTTTATTTCATATGACCATCAATGGTTTTTTTTTTTAAAATGGCACAAGCTAATTAGTTCCTTCAAAGTTTATCACAAGCTTATGATTCCATCCTCTAAGATAAAAAAACCCCAACTTTATGTAAGACATTAGACAGTACAGTATATCTTTTTCAATAAAATAACAATTAACTATGTGTCACTACGTTCAGGAAGATTTGAAGAGAGGGCTCTGAACATTTAAAAGGGCTGCATTCCTTTCTTTTGCTATTCCCTGTTCCCAGCATTAAGGCAATGTTTCACTCTGAAGCACCAGTAAAAGGCCCAGTCAGATCAGCATATTTGTTACAGTAATTGCCAATTGACTTATCCTGCAGTAGATCATCCACCAGAAGACACAAACCTCCTTTTCTCCTACAATAACTTTTTATTGTAATTACACCACTATCATCTAATTTTTGTAAGGGTTGTACAACTCAGCGTAATTGTCAGGTTCCTTAGCAGCATGGTTACTTACCAGCCAATTGAGGATTAGCATTACACTGGATTGTAGGATGCTTTAGTTCAATTAACTTTTTCTAACCAGCCATTGGTAATATATTCCATCACTGGAGCCCAGTTCTGGAGATTTGCTTCCTCTTTCTTCTCACTTTTGGTGCAGCATTTAATTTCCCTTTAGAAAAGCATGATTCCTCTCATATTCAAGCAACAAACCTAGGGCCCATTCCCACTTACATTTGAATAGGTTTGCAATTCGCATTGACACCAGCTCTCTGATTCGATTCGAGATGATGAGTAGTTTCCACTATGGAAGTGAATTATTTCTTTATTCCATGTTGTTCCCACTAGTGAGAATGGGCTCCAAAGTTGCCTTTGGGCCTCAGCCCCAGCAGAGAGGCAGGAGGGGTCCAGCAGAGCAGGGAAAGGCAGGCATCCTGCGGGAGGAAGAAGGTCCAGGGGCAGCAGCAGCAGGAGAAGGACAGGGCACCCAGGGCCCTCATTCTTTGCCCAGCTGCCTGGCACAGAGGAAGGGACATGCAGGCAACGGAGGATCCTTGGTTCCTGTAAACCTCTTCCTGGCAATGGTGACAGCTCCTGCCTTCCTCCCCACCTGCCTGCCTTCCTTCCTTGCTCCAACCAGACACACCCTCAGCCCCTCACTCAGCCCCAGCCAGGCTGGATGAGGGCACTCGGGGGCTCCTTTCTGTGCCTCAAAGCCAAGAGGGCTGAGGGGGGGTCTCTTGGCCAAGGGATGCTGGAGGAGGGTCCCCTTGGCTGGCCTTCTCCTCCTTCTTCTTCCCCACGGCTGGCAGGGAGACTAGTGCCACATTCCCCAGGAGTCCTCCTCTTCCTCCACCTTCCTCGCCTTCCACTGCAAAGAGGCACTCCTGAAGTGGCCAAGCCTGGAGGAGGACGGGGCACCCAAGACCCTCCTCCTTTGCCCAGCTGCCCAGCAGAGAGGAAGGGGCACACAGGCAATGGAGGCCAAGTAGCTCAGCAGCCCTGACTCCTCCTGAGTCTTCTCATTCACTCTCACCTTCTGCCTTTAGTCCCTTCCCTCCAGTGTGATGCAGATCAGATCAATCGTTCACACTTGTTGAACATGCTTGCAAATCGGTTCTTTTCAAAAGAACCAGCAAATGATCTGTCTTCAGAAAGAGCAATTATTTATTTATTTATTTATTTATTTGCATTTGCCTCATTTCACCGCGATTGAAACAGAGTGCAGTCAGTTTGGAAACTATTCCAGTTTGAACGAGGCATATATAATCCGGCCAGCAAATCACCTTAAATTATAGTGGGAATGAGGCCCTGTATCATCAGTAGCGTCTTCCCATACCATTTGAAATCCATCCATACAACCCTCTTGCAGGTGTGGCCAGTCACTTCTTTTCTATCTGTTCTGTTTCTCATTAGCTACAACTGTGAACACCTAGGATGTAGCAGATATCTGGGTTAATCCTGAATGCCTGATCCCCTTGAGTTCCACAAAACCAGAATTGAGGATTATCTGGGGGGGGGGACACTTAGAAAAGAATAACATACAGTTTATTGATTGCAAATAGATGCAGATAAACTGATGCAGGTAATAAACCTCATTATTGTTACAACTACATCTATCACCACATACCCTTCAGTGTTTCACATGTAAAAAAATGAGACACATGTGGCTGATCAACACCAGTGTGTAGACAAGATGGTGAAAGGTAATCATGAGGAAGAACACGCAAACTCAGAGAAGCTGCAGCAGTTTGTTTTGCCTGATCCTACTGGGAAGCAAAAGATTCCATCCCTCCTCATGCCTCCACTCTGCTGACTAAGGACTTTATCGCACCGCTTTTTCCCGATTTAAATTTTAATTCAGGCAGCATCCTGAAGTTATCAGAAGGATTTTGTCACCAAATCTGCCACCCATATACAGCCTGGGTCCATCTACACTCACAGGGGCACTCTGACAGCCATTTTCTTAAGCCAGAAAACTCACAGCTTTGAAAAGAGGCATGCAGAGCACCCCTGTGAGCAGGGGTGGACCCAGGCTGTATTTGGGCAGCAGATTCAGTGGCAAAATCCTTCTGATAACATCAGGATGATACCCAAATTAAAATTTAAATAAGGAAAGGTAAGTCAATTTAAAAAGCGGTGCGATAAAGTCCTTAGTTGAGTATAAACTACTTCTGCAATTTGAATTCAGTTTGCAGCAAGTTCCCAGCCTTACCATGGATACTGAAAATCACAGATAATAGTGAACCCTATATTTCTGGCAGATGCTCACCATAGAGTCATGGTGGAATACCTCAAAATGCCTAGAGAGAACATATTTTTTCAGGCACAGGTGAGTACTGGTCCCATGGATATAGCATTCATACTGTACATATATGCATACATTTTTGGAATATAGTTCCAAGGATTCCTCAACCAGCATAGCTATGATGGCCATGAAGGCTGGGGTTTCTATCAGTTGTAGACCAAAAGATGTTTGTTTCCAAGCTCTGAAAAGGATAGAGCCCCCCACCATCTCCATCTCTTCCTCCTCCTCTTCTTTTCTAGCCCATTACCACACCAACGTACACAAATAGGAATTGACTCAAACAGTAAAACTTGACTGATAGGAAACTTGAAGGAATACACAATCTTTTTGGAACATCAGATAAATAGGATTTTTTTCTTATCTTAACTCTCTCAGCCAACCCCTAGTTCAACTTTCAGTGTGCCCAGATATTTAAGTCCAAAGTAGGGAGAAAAAGGAAAGCTAAACATTTCTATGAGTGAGGCATGATGGCTAGACAACATGGGACCAAGCCTGACGCGGTAGTTGCATTCCTAATTGTTTTTTACATTATTCATATAGCATTTTCAATGACTAGATGAAATATTTAACTGCCCTCTGTTTATTGAAGTTGAAAACTTGACACTGCTTCTTTTCTCAGGATTTGATTGAAAATTTCATAGAATGTAAATACTTTCATTTTCTACTCCACTTTTCCTTGATGATACAAAGACAGGCCAATTTGAAAATGAAGGAGTACACAATAAACTGGTCTATGTCCTCAGCAGGACATAGACCAAAGTATAGAGCACTTCTTTTCATATTTATCCAAAATGCACAATTAGGCTACTCTGACATTTTGTATGTTGGCATTTCAACAAAAACAGGCAACAATCAAAGCTGTAGGAACAAATCATACACAATATGAATCTGTCATTTTTTTAAAAAAAATGAGAAGCTGTATTCCAGTCTAGAGACTCCCTTGAAGCATTTGGCAGAGGGCTGGCTGGGGAGTGCAAATCAAAGGTAAAATGCAGCCCTTATCCAGCTCTGGGGTCTCTTGACTATATAGGCTCTCTTTCACAGCAACTCTCTCTCTCTCTCTCTCATCTTTGGGATTCTCTTCTTAGTTCCCATCTCCTCAGTGCATCCCCTACTCTGATGCTTCTGTCACCAAAGTCTGTTTGTAATGTTAAACTCAGCCAAATATACAAATTCCTTTCTTTCATAGAAGCTGGCCTCTGAAGATTCTGCTGCATCTTGTTCTTTAATCTGACAGAGTGCATGGTAATATTTAGAGGATGTTGTATCAACTCAGCCAATTGGTGTCAGACAAAGGATGCATCTACACCAG
>CM034710.1:101433254-101451328 GCA_020142125.1 Phrynosoma platyrhinos
CCCCCCCCCCCATAAGTTCTTTCAGAAAAGCTTGATTCTAGATGTGATGTTTTCCAAAGAACAGCTTGCTTGCTTGCTTGGATCAGTCTCTTGGTAAGCTTTTAGCTCATTACCAGATGTTCCTAGAAATGAATCTGTTACAGGAAATGAAATAAAAAGCAATGAGTCCATGGCTTAGACTTCAGAAATACCCAAGACAGAAACATATTGTGTTGGACATAAATTGCACACCTTTACTTTAACTCTTTAGCTTATTTTCCAGGTTTTATGTTAAGATGTAATGTTTAAATTTGTAATGAAATGTAATATCTTGGTAAATATGTGCCATAGATGCAAAACTATTTAACTCGAACTGCATCTGCACTGCAATCTAACATAGCTTTAACTACCATGGCTCCATCCATGGTAGTAGTATGGCAACAGCCTAGAATACTGTTGTGTGGTTATATTCATGAGTAGTTTGCCCTCTAAAATGCCCAGGAGCTAAGAAGCAAATGAAATTTTCAGTCACAAATATTTTTTTTTATACATGAAAATATAATATTAGATAATCTCTTTAGCCAGTGTGTCACATGGAGGGTGAGGGGTGTGTGGCCTACACCAGGTAACACCCCAGAGAGTGTTGTCACACACTGGGTTGGTACATCCAAAGAGACTGGCATGGCTATGGGGCAAGCAAGAAAGGGTGCTTTCTTGCTTGCTCACCACTTGTTTGTCATTAGCTGCCTTTGCATTGGTCCCAACCCATGGCAACCCTGCTGATGAGACATCTCCAAGATCTTCTGTCTTCTACTGCTCTGCCCAACTCCTGCAAACTCATATTCGTTGTCTCTTTAATAGAGAACATCCATCTAGCATGTGGCCTTCCTCTCTTTCTACTTCCTTCCACCTTTCCTAGCATTATTTTTTTCCCGATACATGCCTTCTCATGTTGTGCCCAAAGTATGCCAGCATAAGCTTTGACATCTTGGCTTCCAAGGAGATTTCTGGCTTGATCTGCTCCAGGACCCATTCATTTGTCTTCTTGGCTAACCATGGAATCCTCAGCCCTTTTCTCCAACACATCTCAAATGAATTGATTTTCTTCCTATCTTCTTTAACTGTCCAGCTCCCACATCCATACATGGTAATAGGGAATACAATAGATTGCTGTGAAAAGGGAGGCATCGCAAGGAATGACCACAACACACCCAGTTGGAAGGAAAAGGCCACAATTTTATCAAATACAGCTTACAGGTAGGGTTGGGCCAAAACACATGAGGTCTGGATCTGGCATCAACCAACCCCTTGTTAATTGATGAACCAAATTGTCTGATTACGGCCAAGCTTTGGGATGACAAAAGAGGTAACTGGTTGATCATATGTGTGTATTTCAGGAAATGTGCCAGTCAAGCACATGTTTGCATCTCTACCCCTTGTCATCGGGGGATGTTGATCTGGCATTGCCCCTACAATGGCAACACCACAATGCTCTCAGCACCCCGAGTCCCCCATGGACTCCCAATCCAGTGCTCCACAGCACAGGAAACCGTGCCCCACCAGATCCGAGACCCATGCTACCATCACAAAAGGCTGGGCCTGCCCCTTAGGGCCCACATTCCACCAACCCCTGAAAGCTGTACTATCAGCCTTGTAAAGGGGGTCCCCCTGAAACCCCCAAGGCAATCCCACACAAGAGTCCATTCCTGGACAAATGTAGCCAGCAAAAGCCCCAGACTTCCACTTGCCCAACTTTTTTAAAGAGTCCACCGGTTGAGAAAGAGTGGTGCTGACCACTTGCATCACGTTGCCTTAAATAGGCCCAACCACCAATCGTCATCTTGGAGGCCCAGAAGTCCTACCCCATCCAGCCTCCCCATCCAATCCCACTGTCTCTACACCCCAGTGCCAGCCAATGGAATGGCATTTCCACACCCAGTGTATGCCAGGAGTTGTAGTCCTGGCCCTGGGCCAGAACCACTGTCCTCCCAGCCCAGGCAGCCAATCCAGGCCCCCACGGCCCATCCCAATGCCTGTCAGGGGAGCATGGGGGTGAGGAGGCCCAGCCAAGCTGATGCTTCCCACCACAGCAACCAGGCCAGCCCAGTAAGTCGGGCGGCCTCATTTGCATGATTTTAATTTTGGGGCCGAGTTGTATATTTTTGTATTTTAGGATCTGTTCTAGTTCTTTTATAGCTGCATTTCCCATTCTTAATCTTCTTCTAATTTCCTGGCTGCAGTCCCCAGGGAAGGTTGAGGACCAACTGGGTGTCACCCACTCTTCTGGGGTGTCACCCAGTGCAGGACACACCCACTGCACCCCACCAGTGATGCTACTGAGGACAATGGGACTTGAGCATCCACAGATTTTGGTACCCACAGGGGGATACCAAGGGCCGACTATCTTCACTACAGGATGAAGCAGGCCAGTATTCTTCATGGAGACAGCTACAACTGACAGAAGAATGGCTTGTCTTAAATCATGTGCAGTACATTACTATGTGTGTTTACACAGCAGAAAACATCATGCTGACTTTGCACTGTAGTCTAGCGGATTAACTTTGCACTGTAGTCTACTTTGCACTGTAGTCTAGCGGATTAACAACACAGGTAAAATATGTGGCTGATTGACAACCTAGCCTCTTCCACTGGACTAGTACTTTTCATGAGTGAGTACAATTTAAAATATAATTGGGAGAGTAGGGAGAAGCAACGATCAAGCTTTCAGGGCCTTATGCAGCTCCCCTAATCCTGGCCCTTAGATCAGAAATCCTCAAATTTATTTACCAAGGACTGCATGTGTGTAAATGCAAACAGGTGAATACGCATGCACACACATACACATTCAGCTGTGCATACATGCCACCATGCATATACACATGAGTGCTCTGCAGTCACATACACCTGCACACTCACTCACATACATCAAGCATGTACATACATATAGGCCTAAATCCCGTTGTTACTCCCAACAAGAGAAGATCTATTGAATCAATGAGATGTACCAGTGTGTTGACTCACAATTCACCAACTGATCCTATGGGTTTCTTATAGCTAAGATTAGACAATATGATACTGGCTATCATCTCCACACTGGTTTGGGATCACTGTGGGAGGAATAGGGGTGTAGCTGTGGGACAGGAGATAAAAAAGAATTCAGCCCTCCTCTCATGAAATTTTCCTTCAGTCCCCAAATTTCTAGCATTGCAGTAACTTAAAACTTCCATTGAACATTTAGAAATATGATTTAGGCATCAAAAGCAAGGGGGAAGGAAGAGCTACCAAGGGAATGCAAATACAGATAATAGCATTCTAGATGTGAATAATTTTCAACATCTCACTCTTTGCAGTGCTAGAAAATTGGGGACTGATGAAAAAGTCATTTGGGTGGGTAGAATTATTATTTGAGAGGCAATGATTTACCATAGCACTTTTTGAGTGGGTTTCATATGAAGCAGAGGTGACCTACTCCTGGGGAGGAAGCAGATGAGCCTCTCCCCCACATCCAAATTGCTGCTTTGCTGCAAACATTACCAGTGGTAAAGCAGTACCACAGCTATTCTGAAGTCACTACCAGTTTTTTGGGGTTTTTTATGCACAGCTCCTCTGACCTTAGCTACTTCTTTTGCCAGTATTAACAATGGTAAAGCATGGAGCTTGGCAGATTTAGAATTGTTGCGGAAGGGAAGAGGTTAAAATCATTAATAGATTTTAAGGACCATTCCTGATCCTTGTCAGTGTTTGGTGGAATGGCCACAGTTTTTTCTGTAACAAATCCTGGGGTCATGTAGCCGGTGGGGTCACAAGGTGGGTCAGCTTGCTTTAGATGAAGCCAAGGACAATAATTATTTTGATATTTTGATATAAATGTGACTGTTGTATTGGTCTGAAAAGAGCAAGGATCTGTCCACATGGCCAATTGTCCTGAAGTAATAACTCATGAACTCATTTCATCCTATGTTAAAGAGTTAAATTAGAGGCTTATGTGAAACTGGACAACAACAGCATTATCTCCCCTGTATAGAATCCACAGCTGCATAATAATGTGAATGGCCCATAGTGGTCAACAAAAAACAGAGCTTGAAACTTTCTGGAATGTTCTTCTGGTGTAAACAAAGCTTAATCTCAAGATAACAACCCAAAACAACTATGAATTTTGATTGTACAAATAAGCTCTAAGACATACTGTTCCATCTCTGATTCTCATAAACAGTGTGACACCATTTTTCCCCATTACAACAACAACCTTTACTCAGTTTCCCAGTCCTTTCTTTAGAACAGAGTCGTGAATGACCTCTATTGCCCTATCCAGTATCCTGAAAGAATGCACTCCTAGATAATTCTGTAATTATATTCCTGAGGAGCTTAGGTCAGGGATGAAGACATTTAGGCTTCAAGTATTTTATGGTCTGAGAAAGATCAGCAAATAGTGCCCTTTATCCTCTGAGATCTTGACTCATAGATCAAAATTCAATTGTTAATCCAACTAAAGAAAATCAAATTAGACTATGAAAGTTATATAAGTGTTGACTTACCAAGCTTCTACTGATGGCATCATCATAATTACCATCATAATTGTCAGCCCATGGTGCCCACTCTTGACCACTTCTGTACCGGTATGCAGTCTGCATGCTAGTGTGATAGTTCTCACTTGTCAACTTGGAGCAGAGCAAACCAAGATGTCTTTTGCACCAGTATTTAGCCCCAGAGCATGCCTTGGTTCTGTTTTTCTGTTTCAGCCATATGCATCATCTGAACAGATAGGTTTCGTACTGTAGAAGTGACATTTTCTTTAGACTGTGCAGACAACTGTTAAATCTTGAAAGGAAGTTTATGTAGCCAAAGATGTTCAACTCAAAATATAGTCTTTAAGAAACAGGAATATTTATTACTCTAAAGGCTTTATTCCAATTTTCAGAACAACATACCATCCAACATTTCACAAAAGCAAAACAGGACACGTATGGCTAAGCAAATTCAGAGTGTGGTCAAGAAAGCATGAGTTATAATGAGGAAGAGCACACAAGCTAGAAGAGGCTGCAGCATTTGGCTTTTGCCTGAGCCTAATGGGAAGTGTACGATTCTGGTACCTCCTCCCCCCCCCAAAAAAAATTATTTAATGTGCAAATTAGTTTTGCACTTTGAACTCATTTTGCAGCAGTTGAAGTAACCTGAGGACAATGGGACGGTGGGAGGAAAAAAAACTGGGACATTTTAAATATAGCTTGACTAAAGGGACATCAGAGGATTAATCAGGATTGTCCCTACCAAAACAGGACAGTTGGAGGATATGAAGAGGCAGAGAATGCCAAGATTTATACTTACATGTAATCACAGTAAATTAGATAAGCCCTCCAGACAGAAGAGGTGTGAAAACACAGCTTCAAAAAAAGGAGGAAGGAAGGGAGGGAGGAAGGAAGGAAGGAAAAGAAAAAGAAAAAGTCTGGTACTCTCTGGTCACAGGGTGGCAGTCTGGTGCCACCAAGATGCATTGCACAGCCAAGGTAGGATGGCCCAAATATGCTAATGGAGCTTTGTGTTCTGCCAGTGGTGCTGTTGGATCTCAGCCATTTAATTTAATGTTTTTAAAAACAAACACAAAATGTTAGGGAAAATACTCTCCAATGAAAAGACAGGGAGAAAAAGTAGGTTTCAAATGTCCTTTAAAAAGCCATCACAGAAGGAGTGTTATTAACTCTGACTCAGGAGGGAATTCCACTGGATAGAAGCCACACCTGAGATAGCTGGTCTCTAGAGCCCACCACCAGCCTCACCAATCTTAGTGGTGGACCAGTAGCTCTTGTACACTGAGTTGGTGCTCCATCAGGTAGTGTAGTGGGAGTGTCTCTGATATTTGACTGAGAGAGAAAACAGCACTAGATTGGTTCATTTTTAATTCACAGATAATCAGTGGCATCACCAGGGAGTGCAAGAGGTCCAAATCACAACAGGTGACATTCTAAAAGGGGATGACACCATTGCTTCTTAAACACCTGCCTTTTCGCAGAAACAGACTGTGGCATTCACCTGTGTCTCATTAAAATGCTGAAGAGATGGTGTGAATGGGGTGAAGCTCAGTTGGAGGAGAAAGAAGCCCCAGGGTTTGTTTATTTGTTTACAAAATTAAAAGTTCAAATTTCTAAAAAGTATTTTTTAAAGTTTTCTTTAAAAGCATCACATTTTATCAGATTTTCACTTTAACCACATGAAGCTATGTATTTATTTATATAGGTTGTGCCTATGATACTGTAATTTAAAAGTATAATTTTAATGTTTCCAGTTGTTTATGTCACAACTATTAACATTACATTCAGTGATATATGGAAATATGATTTATGAGTAACATTAGTACAAAAAAATTACTAAGGATTCTGTATGGTATGGTAATGGGAGAAAGTCACCAAATTCACAAAATTCAGATCTGATACAGTATATAGACTGCTATGCTTTCACTGGCTTGCTAATAAAACTTTTATAATAGAGTCTCAGTAGAGCTTAGGCAAGAAATGTACCTTCTCCAGGCATCCATTTCAGCATAAGTTTTAGTGTTTGGTGAAGCATGTGCTATAAGGAATGAACATTAGCTACTGCTTTTGTCTCAAAGTCAGAAGAATTATACTTTTCCCAACCTCCTGTTTTATTAACTACTACTAGGGAATAAGATCATATTTCAGCATAAGAACTCCAGGAAGCAATTGTTTTAACTGTCCTTTTTAACATCCATAGGGATGTAAAGAATGCTCACAATTTTTCTCATCCTTGCTGAGAAAGTATGCCTTGACAGATTGAGATTCCCTGTTAAGAAAATAGTCAACCACTATGAGATTTTTGACATTTGGGGAGGTTTTGCACACACAAAAAACAATGTTGTTATTTTTTAACAAACACCTTTTTATGCAAAAGAACAAGATCTTTGTGCAGAAAATGGCACTTGTGCATAAAGCAATGCTTTCTGAGCAATTCAATTTTCCACCCAAAAAAATTCCAAATGTGAAAAATAATCACAAGTGCACCAAACTCACATAGATTCAGTCAGCAGGGTAAAAATTAATATTCCAAAACATTCCAAAATCCAAAATTGTCCATATGGATGGGTAAGATAGTGACAGCTTTCCTTTCTTATGGCTGAATGTGCACAAACTTTGTTTCGTGCACAAAAGTATTTAAAAAATATTACCTTCAGGCTACATGTATAGGGTGGTATATAGAACATAAATGAATTTTGTGTTTAGAGTTTGGTCCCATCTCCAAGAGCCTTATCACATTAAAAAAAAAGCCGAAACAGATCAGAAGATTAGCATCTTTCTCCTTGCCTCTCCACATGCTGTTGTAGTACTTCAGTTCTCCTTCCTGAAGGAGATAATCATAAAAGTGTGTCTTTTGCCAAACAGATTTTTCCAGCATGACAAAGGACGTGCTTTTACAACTGTCTCCCTCAGGAAGAGAATGGAAGTTTTTCAACAGCATGCATTGAGACACAGAGAAAGCCATTACTCTCCCAGTCCATTTCAGCTTTCTCTTCTCATGCAATAAGGCTCCAAGATATCTCATTATGTATATGCAAATATTCCAAACATCCAAATAAAATCCAAAATCCAAAACACTTCTGTTTCTAAGCATTTCTGATAAGGGACACTCAACCTGTAGTACAAATACATAGAATGAATGACAGCATTAAATATGCTCAAAACAGACACTAGAATCCTATTTGATTTGCTACATTATGTAGCTTTACATATGCCTAGCTACATAGCTGAGGCACTGAGAAACGTCTTTACTGAATTGCAAAGATGCAGAAAAGGACACCAGCAAGAGTTCCTGATACACATCTGGACTGATACAATGGACATCAAGACCAGTGTGATGTGCATCAGGACCAATGCGACATACATCAGGATAAATTAAAATTGATCCTATTGTACATTGGTCAAATTACACAATAGTCATTTTGCTGGTTGTGCTACAAAGTAACATTAACAGTACTGAATGTACAACTGCAGAATTCTAATTCCCACATCTGTATGTCCACTTATAAAGATGTAAGTCCCCCATAGGATTCTGGATAGAATTCAAAAACACTAGAGTAAAAGAAAAATACAACAGTCATCCAGTTTAAAAAAAAAAAAAGGTCAGTTGGCAAAAGTCTGTCTGAATAAAAGGATATGCCAGTCTGTGCCAGGATAATACAAGGACAAATCAAGAGATGCAGTATGCTAATAAATGCTCCATGTGTCCAGTGACAGTGTACAAATGGATCAAACACAGAAGCATTTAATAAATTTCATTTTAACATGCACACCTTAGGGATGCAGTGGATCAAGTGGTTAAGATGCTGACTCTGTTGATTACAAGATCAGCAGGTTGGCAGTTCAAGGCCCAGATGCCACATGATGGGGTGAGCTCCTGTCACTAGTCCCAGCTTCTGCCAACCTAGCAGTTCAAAAGCATGCAAATTCAAGTACCGTAGATAAATAGGTACCACTTCTCAGTGGGAAGGTAAACAGTGTTCTGTGCAATCATGCTGGCCAGAGTATTCTGTGACAATACTGGCTCTTGGCCTTAGTAGCAGAGATGAGCACCATCCCCTACGGTCAGACATGACTTGACAGCCTTGTCAGTGGGGAATACCTTTACCTTTACCTTTACCTAGAATGCCTTAATGAAACTAGTGTGTATTTTCAACCACGTGTAATTAGTGCAGCTCCTTCCCTGTGCAGTGTTACACCAGAGTTGACTGATAGCTTCCATGTTGGTAGGGCAATTAATCTGTTCCATATTTTAGCCTCAACTTTAAAGTGTCCAAGTCAATACCTTGGCAGCATGCAGGAGGCAAGTGGACACTGGCTCGGGCATTCAGGGAATAATTTGGCAAAACAGTCACCTTTTCCAAAATCTGGTGGGGATCCATGATAATTTCTCCCTGAAACCCGTTACCTCAAGGGACAACTGAAGCATTTTGTTCAGAACAAGGGATCTGTGGCTACGGAATGACAAATAATCTCAGGTGGCCCAGACTGTATGCCATTACAGTCAATATTCATATTGGGCCCAGAACAACATTCATTTAGCCATTGCTTCTTAAAATAATCAAGTTTCCTTTAGAACAAGAAAAACAGGTTACACATTAGAGTTGCGCAGAAACCAAGATCAAAATGGATTGCAAGGAGTGTCTATAAGTATAAAAACGTGCATCTTAGCTTAACTTTGCTTTTAATTTGAAATACAGACCTCAGTCCTACTGGTTAAATCACAACTACCATTGACCCTTTGAACTGACTGCATAACCTCCAACTGTCCTTTGATAGGGACAGTCCTGATTAATTCTATGTCATCCTACCTTTTCAGCTGCTATTAAAATGTCTCTGTATCCTTATCCTTATCACACTTCCCTCCTTTGCCCTCACCTTACTTCAGTTGCTGCATACAGAATTCACAGTGCAAAAATAGTTTGCACTCAATTAAATGAGCAGAAAGTAGAGGAAAGAGGAGAGTCTTGCTATTCCCAGTAAGCTCAGACAAAAGCAAACTACTGCAACCTCTCCTAGGAGACTATCGCACTGCCCTTTCCCAGCCTTTCCTCCTGAGCTAGGTGTGGAATATAAAGTATTAAAAGTGGATTTTATTGCATGCCTCCATGCCCAGGCAAGAGGCATCCCATACCTGACCCAGACCTCTCCCTCACCCTTTAAAAGAATTGGATTTTCCTTTTCCTTGCAAGGTGAGGGAGAAGTCCAGATTGGGTGTGGGATGCCTCCTATCTGGGCACGGAGGAGTGTGATAAAATCCATGTTTAAAAGTTTATATCCTATGACTAGCTCGGGAAGGAAGGACAGTAAAGGGTGATATGATAATCGCCCTAGCTTGTGCATTCTTCCTCATTAATAACTTTGCTGCCTTGATCACACTCTAATGTTGCTTGGCCACACTGGCAGGGGCATCACAGGGGATGCCAACTACACCAGGGATATGTGAGAAATGCAGACCACACCAGGTGACACTCTAAGTGGGGGTGACACCACTGCTCCCCAAACATCTGCCTTTTGGCAGCAACAGGCTGTGGTGTTCACCTGCATCCCTTTAAAATGCTGAAGAGATGTATGGGTGGGCTGAGGCTCAGTGAGAGGAGAAAGGAGGGACCCCAGATTTTAATATTATATTAATATTAAAATTATAAAATTATAAAATATAAAATTATAAAATATAAAAAATAAAATTATAAAATATAAAATTATATTAAAATGTAATTTTTAATTAAAATAAATAAAAATATATTCTTTTAAAAATTTAATTAAAAACATCACACCTTACCAAATTTTCATTTTAATCACATGAAACTATGTACATGTAAATACATTTAGGCTGTATATATGATATTGTTATTTAATAATAAAATTTAATTTTGTTAGTTGTTTATATCACAACTTTTGCCATTATATTCAGTGATGTTTGGGAATTACAATTTATGAGTAACAATAGTACCAAAAACATTACTAAGGATTCTGTATGGTGTGGTATGGAAGGAGATCAATGGGGGAGTGACACTATGAGTTACAGCACTAGGTGACCCTAACCCTAGTGACTCCACTACACACTGGTCCCGGTTTTCATTGTGAAACATTGGAGGGTATACAACTGTTAAATGTTAAGTCAATGCATAGGTAACTCCCACAGATTCAACAGGCTTAATTTCAAAGGAATTAACAATAGGATTCAGGCCAGGGACTGTATATCCACATTTTGGAGGAGGAGGCTGTAGCCTTATATGATCCATCTCTTTTTATTTACTTTCAGTTAAATTGTATTGAAGTTTTACAGTAACCTAACTGTTCAAACCATAAATCTCTCAATACGTAAATGACATTTTGGAACTATTTTAAAGATTTGTTTTTTTATTATAAAATATTTTTCTTTTAGAGCTTCAAGCTTTAATCAGTACATGATTAACAAAAGTGTTAGTAGATTCATCAGAGGGCATAAATTTTAATTAGTGATGGTAAATATGAATTCATGAGGCTACAAGAAAAGCACATTTAGTTTTTGAGGTTATTTTATATTTGCTATATTAGTATCATGGCAAATAAAAAGGAAACTATGAAGGATAGCCTCTTTTGCTAAAACTGATGGGTAGATTTTATTCATTAAAAAGTGTAAACAGTCTTACACTTCTTTTTAATCCATCAAAAATATCTGTATTGATGTTTTGGTAATATACATTTAATTTTCATTAATTAATCAGTCAGCAGACAGGCAATTAATCAACTACTATAGTGCTGTACAACATAAATAGCCTTCAGTGAGCTAGAATAATTAGGACAGAGATTGTCTCTGCATGAACAGATAATTGCTCAGCTATACTTCTTTTTAAAAGAAAAGGAAAAAAGAAATAGGAGGTCCCAAGCTGCCTTGGCAGTCAAAATGATTTTTAAGGTCAATTTTAATTTGAGGATTATGACTTCCTTTCTCCTGTTTAGGAATGCACACCCATTGCTTTGACCAGGGGTAGGCAACCTTTCTCCTTTAAGGGCCGAGGGACTTCAGCTCCCAGAATCCCAGGAGCTATTGGCCAACATGGGACTATTGGCCAACATGGCTGAGGCTTCTGGGAGCTGAAGTCCCTCGGCCCTTAAAGGAGAAAGGTTGCCTACCCCTGGCTTTGACCATCCCCTTCCATTGCTTTTCATTGATGATCATCAATATTTAAGGGAAGCAATGGTGTTAGAACCATCCAGATACAACAACAGAGGATCAGAAGAAGATTCTACCTTCTGAGTCAGGCCATTGGTCTGCCAAGCTCAGTACTCTCTATGGACATTATCACACGTTGGCCAGAAAGCGATAATAAAGTGGAAATGAGGCATTCCGAAAATAAACCAAAAATAAACCTTGATTCCGCAAATGGCTTTCACACGTAATTACCTTAATTGCGAAATTACAGTAAGCTCATGCTAACACCGCATTTAACATTCACACACAAGTGAGAAAAGTCCATAACTGTACCAGAAATGATCTTCTTGCACATGCGCAGATGGAGAAATGCTCGCCACGGAACCATGGGAAAAAGCAGGGAAATGCTCCCAATTGCGCATTTGCTTTTCACATTATGGTAAATGCGAAATTACTGTAATTTCGCAAATGCATTTCCTCAAAACTACTGAATTTAAAAAGATCTCAGATAACACCAGTTTCTGTCCAGTTTCTGTGCGACATCATATGAAATCGTGAGGCACAAATCCAGTTTCTGTTTGGGATTTGTGTGGATTAACCAGCAGATTTCCCCCGTGTGATAAAGTCTTATGATCACAAAGAATGACTCTTACTGGTGCAGATCAGGAACTTCAAACCCTATACCCTCCAACATTTCATAGGTGAAAACTTGGACACGTGTGCCAAGCAACATCAGAGCATGAGCAAGGTGGCAAAGGTAATTAATGAGGATGGAAAAAACAAGCTAGGAAAGCTGCAGCAGTTTGATTTTGCCTGAGTCTATTGAGAACTACAACATTCCACCCCTACTCTCCTCTCCCCACTGTTGAATTAACTGAGTACAAACTAGTTTTGCACTTTGAACTCAGTTTTCAGCAATTAAAGTAAGCCAAGGGAGAAGGGAGGAGGAAGAGACAGAATCTGGGACATTTTTAAAGCAAGTGAAAAAAATGGAACGGCGGAAGATTAACTGGGACCATCCCTATCAAAATCAGGATGGTTGGAGGATATGAGACCCTGGGGCCAAATCTGGCCCTTGTGAGCACCCAATCTAGTCCTTCTGGGTCCCCTAGATTGCCATACCCCCCTTCCCATATCTGTGCTGGTTTCCCAGTTTTTGTACAGTTTTTTCCTAGTTCCGAAAGGTTGAAATGACTCCCAGAAAGGTTAGTTACTGACAGTAAGAGCTTTAAACTAAAATATACTGGTATTGTTGTCCCATCCTTTTGATTTTGGCCCTACTTCCTCTGACTCCAAGAAAATATCTGAAATCCAGTTGGGCCCTCCTTCTGAAAGAAGGTTCCCTGCCCTTGCTCTTGCTCATACAGAGTAGGTGGCCTACCATTGAGCTTTTCTCCATAGGGTATAGACTAGAGATATGAACACTGGTGCATTGGTAAATCTTGAGGTGTAGGTACACATCACATCAATGTCCATAAGTCTAGGGGTGTAGCTGTGAGGAGGAAGACAAAATGATGGCATTGCCCTTCCAAATAAGAATTTGCTCCAGTGAAATTTTCCTTCAATCTTCAAGCCTTTAGCATTGCAGAAAGTAAAGCAATGAAAACCATTTATACCTAGAACTCATATTTTCTGAGTTTCAGTTCCCTTGGTCACTTTGCCTGCCCCTTTTCTTTGGATGCCTAAACTCTATTTCTAAATGCTCAACTGGTGTTTTTGAGTTGCTGCAATGACAGAAACTTGGGAACTGAAGGAAAACTTCACTGCATTTCACTCCATTAGGAACAAGGCCTTTTGTAAAGCTGATGGTTTTCAATCACCCATTCAAAACTTGTGTGCTGTGCCTTCAAGTTGCCTGTTTGACTTATGGTGACCCCTTCAATTTCTGAAGTTTTCTTAGGCAAGAAATGCTTAGAGGTGATTTTGCCAGTTCCTTCCTCTGAAATATGCTTACAGCACTTGGTATTCATTGGCAGTCTCCCATCCAAGTACTAACCTGGGCTGACTCTGCTTAGCTTCCAAGATCAGACAGGAGCTGGTGCCCTTAGGATATTTAGCTTATCTACATCGTATTTGAGATTACAGCAGGGATTCCTCATAAATTTATGTCGTTGCTGGCACAATCAACTCCACCAGATACTGTGAGGATTATTCAGAAGGGAAAGGGAAGCTTGAGGGGGTCACAAATGAGCAGTCTTTTCTCCTCAGATTGGAGGAATCACTTTCTCCCTTCTATTTTTCTTGGCCTTCATATCCTTAGCATAGACAGAACCATACTCTAGTGTGTTAAATAGTTTGATCAGAAAAGAATTGTATCAGAAAGAGCACAGCAAAGCATATGTTCAAACCACATTGAGACTTAGGAATTCATACTTCCCTTCAAACATTTCTTCACAACTTTCTTTAAACCAAGTGGAAGCAGGGGTGATGAACCCATTATATAACAAAAGGTGCAATACATCATGGCTCAGAATAGTGCAGTAGTTCCACGTGTGGAACTATGCTATGCTAACCTGTTTACAACTCCTCTGGACCTATCATATTGCTGCTGAAGCACACGCAAACACACACACTTGGAGCCATTTGTGCCTGGAATGAGATGATCACAAAAGGTCTGCTATGTTCCTGTATGTTCCTGTGATAAATGTTTTGTATCTCACTACAGAGACAACACTTCTGCGATTTCCCCACACACACTGCTCTCTTGCAGGCAGGAATGGCTGTGAGGGGGCTTCAGCAGGAAAATGGTAGACCTGGTAGGAGTTTTGCTTCCTGTAGAGGGAGGAATTGAATGCAAACTCCCACAAATAGGCAAAACATAGACATAGGACTTAATCACACAAGGCAGTGAATTGTAATAGCAGCTGGTTAATGGTGTCTTTTGCACAAAGTCACCACTTTTCTGTTGCTATCTCAATGGAAGATTGTTTGGCAGGTGTTTCTTTTCACTCATGCAAAACCTCCATAAATGACCTCCTTTGCAGCTTCCATGCTGCTAGCATTTGCAGTGAGATGAATAATTTCTGCTTAAATCCAATTTTGGGTGGTCTGTGGATGGTCTTGAGATGTTGCTGACCCTTTGCTTGCCTGTGATCAGGGACAAATTCCTGACATGAGCAGACTAGATTGATCACTGGCAGATTAATCACTTTCATTTGCCAGTGATTAGTCAATCCTGAATCAGGAAATCCCCCCCAAAAAAAGATCTTTTTAAAATTAAGACTCCTTTTAATTAATATTTCTTGGGGAGGTGTGTATATGTGCCAAATTAGGCACAGACTGGGCAGTATTGGGTGGTACTGAGAGTGCAGTGCCAAATGATACATGTGATAAGGTATTAGCATGAATGAAGGCTGTAATAGATTACAAAGGTGTGATGAAAAGAATAGTCCTAATTGCATGGTGCTTTCTGAAAGAATGCAATTTTAGCAGGAGAAGAGCCTGGTTGATAAAGTTAATAAAGCATAAGGTTAGTATTCATTTAAAAGAATACCATTCCAAGTCTGTGGCTAGTAACAACATTTCAGAAATGAATCAGTAAGACATAAATCTCAACAATATCTCAAAGTGGTATTGCCAGTTCAGCTGTAATTAGGTATACCTTAAGATTATCTACTTTTTAAATGAAATTCATGGGGTTGCCATAGGTATACAGGAGACTGGAAGGCACATGCACACTTTTTAATAGCCTGTGGTAACTATATATGACTTTTTAAAAACAGCAGAGGAATTGTGCCTGTAGCATAAATATAGGTGGCTCTCAGGATCCACAGATTCAAGCATCCATAACTTGAAAATATTCAAAAAATATATAATTTCCAAAAAATCAATTTTGATTTTGCCATTTTATATAAGAGACACCATTTTCCTGTACCATTGTATATAATGGAACTTGAACATCCATGGATGTTGACATCCATGGAGGGGGGGGGGGGTCCTGGAACCAAACCCTAGCAGATACAAATGTTTCACAGTACTAGAGTAAAATCCTACTTGCTAGTTTATAACAAGGATACTCAGGTTCAAAGCTACAGAACTGATTGGTTCTGTGACCTTGACCACTCACTGTTTTGGGGGCTAACCAGCCTTACTGGATTATTGTGAGGACAAAATGGGAGTGGGGAGAATGTATACTGCACCTTCCTGAGCTTCTTAGATAAAGAAGCTGATCTTGAAACTAGCATTCAATGAATAATGAACAAACTCTGAAAGAAATTATATGATGAAATCTAAAATGCAGGCGGGGATTGTTTCTTTAGCCATCAGCCACATCACTGCATGGGGGGGGCAGATAGAACAAGGAGTTGGCAAGGAACCAGTAAGCTGGTGCCTGCCAACATGCAAGTGTAAGCAGCCAGGGTTGAACCTCACCCAGTCAAATACCAAGACAGGGATTTTCCCTGTGGGTTTTGTTGGGAAATTGTCTCTGATCTCAAGCATACAAACACACGCACACACAGCCTTGTGAAATTTTAGATCTTCCTTTCCCCCCCCCCCTCCTTTTTCTGCCTCTGCTGTCCAGCTGATAAATGTCCAGGAATAAGCAAGTTCTTCCTCACTCTGTCCTGAGGAAAAAGGGAGCTCCTGTAATTCCTCCAGGCAGATGCTGTTGAAGCTGGTGTAGCCTTGCTCAGGTACTGAGAGGGAAGGGGAAACCATTGACGTGCATGCAAGGTAAGTTTCAGCTACAAAAAAAGGGGGGAAGTTTGATATGTTTCCCCAAATGTCTCCTTTAGCACTTCTAAGTTGAATGTGTACTTTTAAAAACAGGCACTTTCCCCAGGTTGGTTGGTTCTGTGCCAGCAGGATATGCAACAGCAACTACAAATTCATTTCAGCTTTCTTTCTTCTGGTAGAAAATGTAAAGGGAGAGGGGAATTCCATCTTTTTGGTAGTATCACAAAAATTGAAACAGCAGATTTTGAAAATTTGCAAAGAGCAGGTAGAAGGAGACGTGAAGGGCTAGAGTCAAAGTCAACAGAGAGATGCTTCAACAACCAAGAGTTTTGGGGAACGTTTAGACTCACAAATCATTTATGGCATAAGCTTTTGTGAGCTTGAGGCTACTCCGTTGAGGGCATGCAATCCTCTTCAGATGGGAAAAATCTAGCTCCAGGGTTGAAGAAGCAGTAGAGCAATAGGAAAGTGTCAATGGGAGAAAGAATAAGCACCTCAGTTTGCCATGCTATATTGCTCACACATACACACACAGCACCTTTTCCTTTTTCAAAAGGGCAGCCTTTTGGCCAGGGGTAGGCAACCTTTCCCCTTTAAGGACCGAGGGACTTCAGCTCCCAGAAGCCTCAGCCATGTTGGCCAATAGTCCCATGTTGGCCAATAGCTCATGGGATTCTGGGAGCTGAAGTCCCTCAGCCCTTAAAGGGGAAAGGTTGCCTACCCCTGCTTTTGGCCCTTGCAGCTGCATGCAATGTCTTCTTTAGAAACAAGAGAATATTGTTCATTTTACCAATGAGTACACTGAGGAGTACTGGAGAGGTGCCAATTCCAATTCCAAAATTTAATAGCAGATTTGTAATGTATTAATCATGTATCTCACCTATGTCTAATGCTAGGATATTCCACTTAAACCAGGGGTAGGCAACCTTTCCCCTTTAAGGACCGAGGGACTTCAGCTCCCAGAAGCCTCAGCCATGTTGGCCAATAGTCCCATGGGATTCTGGGAGCTGAAGTCCCTTGGCCCTTAAAGGGGAAAGATTGCCTACCCCTGACTTAAACGGTAAAAGAAAATTGTGATGTAATGTGGATGGAAAGTATTATTTGTTATCAATAGTCACTATAAGAGGGTTCAGCTATACAGGGAAGTTCAGATATCCTTCCCTTCAATTCAGAACAGAATGCTCCCCCCAAAATGTCAGTTGTTAGATTATCATATTGGCTAAATGTGTGGATGGCCTGAACAGCCCTACACCTGTCATCTAAATCTTGTTGTTAGTCCTGAGTAGAATAGAGCCATTGAATCACTGAGATTTACCTGTGTGTTGATCCAACGCTCAACAATTGACCGAACAGGTTTATGCTAACTAGGAGTAACTGACCGGATTCTAGCTCTCAAGTGTTCATCCAGTGCATAAGGTATTATCTGTACAGACATACACACACACACCAATTTTGTATGCCTTCACCTCAGTCTAATTTTATGTATGTTTACTCAGATTGGTTGTTTTTGTGCTGAACTGGCTTGCTCCCAAAGAAGTGGGCACAGGGATTGGACAGTAGCCCAAATCAACAATAACTAGGATTCAAAGACATCTGTGTTGGACAGCAAAGAGAGAGAGAGAGAGAGAGTCAGTCAGACAAAAAGACAGATAGGAATACTGTAGCATCTTTGAGGTTAACTGAGAAAAATAAATTTCTTGCATGAGGTTTTGTAGACCAGGGGTAGGCAACCTAAGGCCCGGGGGCTGGATGTG
>CM034710.1:101457407-101468744 GCA_020142125.1 Phrynosoma platyrhinos
GATGCCTGCATTTTGATGATTCTATCCTTAGTTAAGATGGTAAGTGGAAGGTATCTTTTGTGAGCTGGCCCCTCCTCCTTCTGTCCATGTGGCTATTGGGAGATTTGCAAAGACCAGGAAATTTAAAGTCCATTTGCATCTCAACAAGGACCCCTGTCTTGCAATCCAATATGCCTCCATGCCTATGAGATCACAGGCCTTTTTGTAGGCAGAGGACAATTGATTCCTCAAGGAGTCTTCATGTTTTTGCATCAGGAACATTTTGGTAGGTGTTGAGGTAAAACATGCCAATCCAGTTAAAAATTAAGAAGAAAATAATTGTTTTACCTTAGTTGGAGGTCCCAACCCACTGGCTCACTCTTCAGGGTTCCCCTGTTGCAGCTACAATGTGGTATCTCACAATCAGGAAACATGCAGGGGTAGTTGCATTGGCCATTTAGCAAATTCAAACAAAAATCCACCAAACAGTGATACCTTTATTGGTCAACCAAAATGCATAATACACTTGTTGCAAGCTTTCGAAGCTCTACTAGCTTCTTCATTAGGCAAGATGTTACAAAAAACCCTGGTGCTTATGGTTTCCTACCCACATACTCTCCTCTCTGGGAGGTATGTATTTTCTTCCATTGATAGTCTCATGTACCACAAGTTGGATAAATTAATTGAAGATACTCAGTTGATACAAATTTCCATCATTACAAAAATGCTGACAAGACATCTCACTAGCAATCTTCTGCTCATGCTTAAAAGATCAGGCACAAATAGTGTGAGCTAATGAATTATTTTCCTCTCCCCGCTTTCACATTAATTTCCTTTTTCTTTTTTTTTTACTATGCCTGTTCTCTGGCAAACCAAAGTTAGTTTTAAATGTTTATCATATTGAGTTGAAAACTTGCTATGTGCTTGGGAAAAGGTGTGTTTTTTCTCCTTTCTTTTCTTTCTTTCTTTCTTTCTAGCTCAAAAAAGAACACTTCCACAATCTGAAGTTAACTGTGTTATGACAGGGGCAGATGTTCTGCTGCATGATAGTGAGATACTATCTCACTATCCATCCAATAGGGATGGGAAGAAAAATTGCACACAAGCAAGAGGTGAAAGGGAAGCAAGGGGGCATGTGGGCATGAAAGTGCCAGTATGATGAAACTTCCAGGCCCACGTTTGAGCTAAGTCACTTTCATTACTGTTTTTCTTTCTCTCCTTTACTTCCGGAAGTAATTATGCAACACTGAAAAGTTCCAAGAACATATGTACTGTGGAGTTTTTACAGGCAGTTTACTAGCACTAGCTGGCAAGAAGACCCAATTGCAATATCAAGGAAAATCCCACTTATTGTTGAACTAGAATCAGAAATGTTGTTTTAGCTGCTTGGCAAAAGCTGTCTGTGGCCAGGTAAACGTAGGGCCTTTGCAGACTGCCAGAAATAGTGCACATTAAATTGAGGCACTGCCCTGGCTCAGTGCTAGGGAGTCATGGGAATTGTATTTTTTTCTGAGACATTGAGCCTTCTCTGTCAAAGAGCTCTGGTGCCACAATAAATTACAGTTCCCATGATTCCCTAGCACTGAGCCAGGGCAGTGCCTCAAGTTAATGTGCACTATTTCTGGCAGTCTGCAAAGGATCTTAGATCTCTGCTTTCAGCTATAGGATTACCAGTAATTGAGCTCATTGTCACACCATAATGTCTGGTATTATGCTGAACAGCATGACTTGAAGGGAGCTTATTTTGAACAAGTATCCTACCACTAAGTAGAATGAGGCAGCTGCCTCAGGCAGCAGATGCTGTGGAGCAGAGAGCAGTGGCAAAGTAGTGGAGGAAAGGGCTTTCTGTATGTGAAACATCCTGACATGTTCCTCCTAAGATAAAATGCTGCCATCAAGTATGGTGGAAGATATTGTCTCATTGCCAGTGTTGAGGTACTGTTCAGTTCTTCATCCCTAACGTGCCACCTTCTATAACTCCTACTCATGCATAGCTTTATGGAGCAATTGGCAGCTATTATTATTATTCTATTCTATCAGATGATGGCAAGTAGGGATGTGTTGTTAATTAACCATAGGGGATTTTTTTTCTTGATGCTCAGGTCAAGTATTTATAAGCTCTGAAATTTGGCACCTGCTTGACTGATGTGTAGGACTTTGCAGACACTTCATTTGAAAAAGAAAAAATGAAGCAGGCACTTCATTGAGAAATTCAGTGTTCAGGACATTGTTGTTGTTGTTTTGCTTAAATAATAAAAGTAACAGTGCATCAGTCATTCATTTTGTGTGAGTCTCAGTCAAGGCAATTTGAATTATTCCACTTGGTTGCAGGAGAGGAGGGGGAGAGGAAATTCCATTCTAATAATAAACACAGACCCTCCTTCTTTGTTAGACACTGTGAACAGAGTGTTATGGTTCATACCACTAATTGCAAGGAAAGTTAAAGAGAAAAGGCCAGCTAAGTATTTTATAGCCTTTATTCTTTGGGAATTTGTCAGAAATGGTTTACTTGTCTGTGAGAGGCAACCAAGTTGAAATATCTCACTCTCCAAGATGAGCAGAAAGAATAAAAACACTTCCCACCCCACTTCAAGGACAGGAAGAATAAAGAGATAAATTTACATCACTAGTGGCAAGGCATCTCTTATGAAGCATCCATATGCTTAACATCCACATCACTTAACTTTCCTAACCCAATTAAACAACACTCTCACCATGTCCAGAAGTGAAGCTGATGAGGGAAGAGAGGCAAGAGAGCACTACATGTGTTACACAATGTTTAGCAGATGGCAACACAATATTGACTGTATGAGCCATTCTAATGCCACCATACAGACTCAGGGAATTTCCTTCCTTGAGTGGCTCAAGAGAAATGGTTACTTGCTAAGTCAGAGGAGGGACACTTGTGATCATCCACATATTGTGGAACTACAACTCCTGAAAAGCCCAGGCCACCACAACCAAGGGTGAAAGATCGAAGTTCAACCCAACAGCATCTGGAAAACTACACATTTCTCATCCCTTCCCTCAATGAACTGCCATTGATACCCTCTCCTCACAGGGACACATGTAGCCACCTTCCCTTTCAATGTAGTCTGATGTCCAGTGTAAAATCTTCAGCCTATAGGCCACATCCAGTTTTGGGGAGAGTCTGAAGTGTCCCATTGGACTAATCCTGCCCAGCCCTTGGCAACCTGAAAAAAAACAAGTAAAATGGATTAATCCCCTTTACAGTGTTGTAAAATGTCCCTTTATGAGGCTTCTCATATCTCTCCCAGAATGGCCATAAAGCTGACGGGAAGTAACACATTGTCATTTATGGTTGCCAAAAATGCTGACCACTATGACACCCTACACTCTTCCAGAGATCTGAAGGAGCTAAAAATTGGGTGGTACAGCCCTCTGCGTTCTGAAGTGTATCCACTTGTTGCAATGCAAAAGCTTCCATACCGTTAGACTATTGAACACAAGTCCAATAAAATATTGATCTTTTCAGACTGTAAGTCAAGTCATCCCCACCCCCCATGGTGCATTGATTATAATTTGAAATACGCATGAACTTCATGACAGGCCTCAAAGTCACAACAACAAGGAGCATCAAAAAAATGCAAGCATCTGTTTTGATCCACGTCAACAAAGAATTTCTACCAGCTTTCGGGAGTAGTGCTTCTGCAGAGTTAATGAATCTGAATTTATCATTCAGGATCAAGCCACTCCCAAATGCACTGCATTACAACTGGGAAGTCTCACAACAACACATTGTTGCTTGATAAATTCAACCACACACACCCAAACCACATACCTGCTATTGTGAGGACTGCAGCTAAGCTCAGAGGGAATAAGGAAGCCTGAGCATGTTGACACGCTGGTTCTCAAACAAAGCTTGGAAGGCTATTGTTTTAGACTATAATTCCCAACATCTCTGAGTAATTTTGGGAGTTGTAGTCCAGAGCAATAAGTTTTGGGGTCCTTTCACACTATACTGTGATATCACTATGATTCTACTTTAACTGCCATGGTAACAGCCTAACAAATTCTGAGTTTGTAGTTTGGGGAGATACTTGAGCTCTCTGGCTGAGAGCTCCTTATGTGGCAAATTTCAGATTTCCAAAGGATTTTTCCATGGCAGTTAAAGTGAAATAATAGCATTGTAACTGTGTGAAAGAGCCCCAGCAGCCCTACTACCGTACAAATATATGGTTAAAAATATAAATTGAAGACTAATTTCCCAAATGCATGTTTGTGCTGAACATGAGTCCCAGATTTGGGGCCTGAAAATATATATATGGTGTGCCCTCTGCACAGCCGACCCACCCATCCATCACTTTATATATAAATCCTGGCTCCGCCTTTGAAATATCCATCATTTTATGGACTCAGCTCTAATTCACTGTGCAGTTGACTGGACTGGATTAACGTTTGATACATTTAAACTCTGAACAGTTCAACAACCCTGAAAATGCAAAGGAAACGACTCAACTTTTAAGCCTGGTTCTTATGTATTTATAGGAACCGGTTGAGGTGGTGAGATTTGCAGCTCTCTCAGTAGTTTGTTATGATTTAAACAACATTAAGCACATCTTTTTAGGACTCTCCTTCATATGTCTGAAGAACCTTTGGGCAGTTTTAGTGTTCTCTTGATAAAAGGCAGAGATGTGAGAAGCAGAATAGCTGTGCAGGAGCTGTGGGAGGATTTATCACCCCAAATGACTCGTTTTATCTGCCCTATCAAAATTCATGGCACAGAGTCTTTTGGCTGAAAATATTCTGCAGAAGGAAAAGAACCTAATTTCCTTTAAAAAAAATAAATTACACTGATAATTAGCTGTGTTATGATCCTAGCATTTGGATGTTTCATATGTGTTTGTACTTATCCATGAGTGCTCCATAACAGAACAGTCATGTACAGTGTAGGATTTATCCACAAGCTAAGAAAAAGGTACAACATAAAGCCCCCAGTTGCAAGTAGCCTCTAAAAACAAAATAAAGTGAAAATACGCACAGCCCCCCCCCCAAAAACAACACAAAAATGTGTATGTGTGTGTGAGTAACACGGGGGGGGGCTCTCAAACATTATGTGGTTTAGGGCTTCCACCAATCTTAATGTAACTCTGGCCATATACTTCCCAGCTATCTATCAATTGTCTGTCTGTCTGTCTGTCTCTCTACGTACCTATCTTCCTATCTTAAGCTGACTATAGATCTCCCCAAAGCAGTGGTATTAAAAAATAAAACAAAGGAAGAATTAATGCTCTTCTGCTCCCCCATGGTCAAAACTATTTTTATGGCTGGAAGTCATGATCACATTTATGGTTGCATAACCTGGAGTCACATATCCATAACAGATCCATATTTATGATCCTTACAATCACAATTGCCCTACAAAACCTTACTGAGAAACAGTTGCAACAGAGTCCTGCTTCTCATTGTCACAGCCTTCCTTGCTAGTAGAATGGACCTTCTACATTAAAGTAGGTTGTGAGGGGAGAGTGAGGCCCGGAGATATTACATGTAACTATGTAGCCATGGACATTATTTATTTATGTTATTTTCAAAAGTACAGTTTTTTAAAAGTTTATTTAAAAGTTGATTGGATCGTTAAGATTTTAATGTAACCAATACTGATAGCTTCCAGAATATCAAGGAGATAGCCTTATCAAATGATAGTGCATGCATTAAGGTGTGTTCAGTACTCCTACCCACCCAGATTGATTTTCTATATAAAAAATGAATATTTTTATCATATTGTTCCAGTCTGACATATAGTCCTAGGAAAATCTATGCCAGCATCCTCCAACTTCTTGCCACAGTCCCCTTCCCCACCATCTGCCATCTGAAGTGACCACTTTACTCTGACTAATGCACAGCTGTGGAACCTGTGATCCACCCACAAGATGTTGTTGAATTCCAGCTTCCATCAGGCTTAGCCAGATTAACTGGTCATGAGGCATAATGGGTGTAGCAATTCTAGAAGGCCAAAGATTCCCTCATCCCTTGCTTTATGGAAGAACACTGTTGAGGTGTGACCCAGCATAGTGTAGTGGTTTGAGCATCTGACTATCACTATGAAGAGGAGGATTCAAATTCCTGCTCATCCATGAAAGCCCACTGAGTGACCTTGGCCAGGTCATTCTCTCTCAGTCTCAGGGGAAGGCAAGGGCAAATCCCCTCTGAACAAATCTTGCCAAGAAAACATGTGATAAATTCATTTTAGGGTCTCCATTAGTCAGAAATTACTTGAAGGTACACAACAACAACTGAGATTAGGAAATGGGCAATATGTAGCCCACCCAGATGTTCTTGGACTACAAATTCCATCATACCTAGCCAGCGTAGGTAGTGGAGATCATTGATAGGAGTCAATAGCATCTGAAGATTTGGTAGTCCGCCTTAATCCAGATTCTCTTTGATTGACTGGGAGCAAGAGACACTTTTATATTACACAGTTATAGTGCTATGATTCCACTTTATCTGCCATGGCAGCATCCTATGAAATCCTGAGATTCACCAGGGAAGAGTATTTGGCATTCTCAGCCAGAAAGCTCTAATGTTACCCCAAACTTCAAACCCCAAAATTCCCCTGGATGCAACCATGGCAGATAAAGTAGAACTATGGTGCTATAATGTTGTGGTGCGAAATGGCCCCAGGTCATTATCTCCTGTTCTTATTCTCCTTTATTCTTATTCTTCCTTCTTTGTCCTTCGGACCTTAAGGCCAAAACAGTGAAAGGAGAGTGGCTTCCAAAATTTTCATACAAAAGTCCTGAAATCAAAATCAATTGTTCTATATCAAGTTACCTTGCATTTTGAAAGAGATATCCCTAGCAGAGAGAATATAATAGTGCAGAAAGGAGTGACATCCCCAAATAGAAGCATCCTGACTGGGGTTAGATGAAGACATTTTGTTGCCTGAGTCAAAGGGCAAGTTGGCATACTTTTCCATTCAACATAGAAATCTTGACTGGACTGGAAATTTTGCTTTAAGATGGTGGCTTTAACATGCTGTTATTGTTGTATGTCTTCATGTCATTTCCAATTTATGGCAACCCTAAGGCATTCATCTATCATGGGGGTTTCTTAGCAAGTTTCTTCAGAGGGGGTTTGCCATTGCTATCCTCTGAGGCTAAGAGAGTGTGACTTGCCCAAGGTCACCCAGTAGGTTTCCATGGCTGAGCTGAGATTCAAACCCTGGTCTCCCAGTGTCCTAGTCCAACACTGGAACACTATACCATGCTGACTAACATGTTAAGGGCTTACAATTTGCCTGAAGTCAGCAGGTTAGTTTAGAGCAGGGGTGGGAATCACATCTCCCTCCAGATGTTGTTGTACTGCAAGTCCCAGCAGCCTTAAAACAGCTAATGGTGAGAAATGCTGGGAGGTTCAGCCTAAAAGATCAGGAGGGCCACATGATTCTCACTTCTCATTTAGGGGATGCAGAGCAAACTGTATTTCAAGGGAGGGTAAGGTTAGGGGGTCTTAGGAGAAACAACTGACAAGTTGCCACTGCCTCCTCTCAACATCTGGCACCTGAGGCAATCGCCTCATTCCATGACTTTGCCAGGGCTTGGAAAATATACACTTACTTCCCTAGCCCCCTAGGTTGTTGTTTGTGCCTTAGCAATCTTAAGGCAAACCTATTATTGAGGCTATGAGAGTGTGACTTGCCTAAGGTCACTCAGTGGACTTCCATGGTCAAGTGAGGATTCAACCCTGATCTCCAAAGTTGTAGTCCAATGCTCAAAACTATTCACCATGCTTGCCCTTATATTGAACCCTTTTCTTTTATTCTGGTCTTTATGGAACAAAGAAGGCAATAGAGCTATAGTTAGGAAAATACAGTACACCGTAAACATGGTTTCACTTATTTACTGCATTTTTATCAGGTTTATTCCCCATAAGAAAACCAAATAAATTTTTTTAGTATTTCCTTTTTCCAGGAAGCTATTATCCCTCCCGCCTGATCTGTAAAAGCAAAACCAGTGCCAAGACAAACCCATGCTGCCATCTAATGGTAAAGCAGGCAGTCAATCTGTCGCAGCAGGCAGTTCACCAGGGCTTCTTTCAAATTATCTTTGGTTCTTCTACCTGGTTCTGGGTGAGAATGATGGTTGTTGTATTCTGGAGTACACCAGACTGAGGAAGGTTGATTTAAGTGTTTCAACAAGGTATTCTCAACAAGAGAGATGGTCTGGCATTTCTTCCCTCCTTGAGCCAGGATGGAATAAAAGGCATGTGTGCATCAACTTTATTTAGCCAGGCTTTTGGTGGACAAATTTTACTCATGTAGTGTGGCATGCTGTTTTAATGTTTGAATAGGCTTTATTGGTTTTAACTATGCTGTTTTAAATTTAAGTTTTAATATTAACAATATTTCATTATTTTTTTTAAACTTTTGCTACCCATGTTTTTATTCTGTCTTTTAAAATTATTGTAAACTGTCTTGAATCCTATTTTGGGAGAAAGTCACGACATAAATCCTTTAAATAAATCAATAAATAAAATATTGGAGTCATAGGATTGGCAGTGTCGGCAGGGATATTTGGAATTCTCAGCCTTGTCCTTCACCAAACTGCAAACTGCAGGATTCTACAAAATTTTTTGCAGTTGAAGTGGAATATGATACCATGGGGATGCAGTAGCTTAGGGGCTTTGCAGACTGGCACAAAGAGCCGGCTTGGGGGTGGAGTTGGGGTGGGGCAGTCACATGCCGGCCACCCTGACTCCACCCTGATGCCGTCCTGATACCACATGCCCATCCGCATGCTGCATTGCTGCCTCTTGGAGCAGCATGAGCACATGCTGTGTCAAAAAGGTGCAAAAAAGCCACAGGAGTGGCTGAAAGGGCAGCCTTTTGCCACCTCCAAAAGGAGCAGCATTTTGTCACTCTTTTGGAGACAGCAGAAAAGAGGACTGGGGCTGCAGCGTTTGGTTGCCATGACCCCAATCCACCGCTCCTAGGGGCGGCTCTGTGCCATCCCTTTCGGGCCATCTGTATCAGCCCTTAGTGGTTAAGACACCAATTCTGATTATTGGAAGATCGGAAAGCTGGCAGTTCGACAGGCCCAAGTGCTGCATGATGGGATGACCTCCTGTCACTAGTCGCAGCTTCTGCCAACCTAGCAGTTCAAAAGCATGCAAATGCAAGTAGATACATAGGTACCACTTCAGTGGGAAGGTAACAGCACAGCATTCAGTGCAGTCATGCTGGCTACATGACCACCGGAATAGTCCTCAGACAATTCTCGCTCTTTGGCTTAGTAACGGAGATGAGCATCACCCCTACAGTTTGTGGCAACCAGACATTCCTGTCAAGGGACCTTTACCTTTATGATACCCTAAAGCAGGGACAGGCAACCTTTTTGAGACCTGGGCCGGTCTCCCGTAGCCCAGGTCTCGGCTGGGCCGAGGGGGGGGAATGGCGGTGCGCGCGCTCACCCCCTGCACACACTGCCGTAGCGTGCGCAGCCGCAGCCGCCACGGCACATGTTGTGGCCGCCATTTTGGAAGTCCAAATCGCGGCCGCGATGTGTTTGCGCATGCGCAAGAGTACTGCGCATGTGCAAACGCGTCGCGACCGCCATTTTGACTTCCAAAATGGCGAGCACGGCCAAAAACATGCCCCGACAGCGGTGCGCGGCGGCAGTGGCAACCTTTGGCCTGGGCCGGTAAGTCCGGGGCCCGGGGCCTTAACCGGCCCCCAGGCCATAGGTTGCCGGTCCCTGCCCTGATCTTGGAAACTAAGAAGGGTCAGCCCTGGTTAGTACTTGGATGAGAGACCGCCAACAAAGACCAGATGCTGTAGGCTGCATTTCAGAGGAAGCAACTGGCAGAACCACCTCTGAGTGTTCCTTGCCTAAGAAAACCCTTTGAAATTCATGGGATCGCTATAAATCGACAGGTGACTTGAAGGCACATACGTATACACACACACACACACACACACAGTGTTACATTTGTGTAGCGTGAATGGGTCTTAGGTGGAAGGAGTAGAATAATCAGCTCCCAATTTTGTGAAACCTGGAAATGTTGATTTCTCACACTCCTTCAATCAGCTTGGCTATCAGCCATGCTGTCTCAAAGATTCTGGAAGATTTCATCCTAAATAGCAACATTTCCAAGCTGTGCACTTTCAATCTTTCTCTTTGTGTACAGCATTTAGTGCACATTAGATGCTTTTATGAAGGAACTGAAAGCTCTGTGCAGAGCAGTGAGTTTAATTTGCAAGCTTTTAAAGAGAACAATTTGCATAAAGTCCTGCTACAGATTAGAACTGTAAAATACAGCTGGTTATTTCTGCCGCGTTCTTACAGAACGAATCAAACTTTGCATCCCTTTATTTCTATCACATATCTTCGAAGGCACCAGGGAATATTGTCTTAGATAAAACTATTTGCTTTATGTCTTTGCATATCTATATATAGTCCTCGGAGAAAAAAGAAGCATAGTCAATTGAAGTACAGGTGTACATATAATAAGCCCAAATACTAGGAAATAAGAGGCTCTCCAATTTCTATAAAAGCCACAAACCTATGTCAATGTGATTCACAAGAATGGAGTTCCACAAAACAAATCTACTCAGCGGTTTCAGTGGGGCACCCAAACTAACATTACATTCAGAGGAACCTGTCATGTAATGCACGCATCTCTCTTGTCTTGAATCTCAAAACCTACAAAAGGGAACTGGAGAATTACTTCCACCTGAATCTCCTGAGACGCCTTCAGAATCATCAGAAAGTTTTTCTAACATGACAGAAGCCTGGTATTAAAGTCTTATGTGCCAGAGGGAGTGAACTCAAATAGTGAAGTGAAATTGCCTAACCCACCTAATGAACGGTGGGTCCTTTGGGAGATCTGAGGTTCATTTCTTGAAAGTTAACTTCATAGAATTATACACTGTTTTGAAAAGAATGAAATATTTTAATGAGAGTAGTCTATCAAATGTTACTTTGCCTTAGCAAGAGAGACATTTCTACAAACAATGCATAAACATAAAATCTAAATATGTATGCGACATAACAAGAATAAAGCGGGTCTCCTCTCTTTATGCAGAAAGGACTAACTTATCTTTTACCAAGATGGAAAAGGCCCTTTGGGAATCTCCCACCTCAGTAAGACATCGGGTGCCTCTACACTGTAGAAATAATGCAGTTTGACACCACTTGAAGTGCTGTAGCTTGAAGTGCTGTAGCTCCATCCTATGTAATACAGCACTTGAAGCACTTGGAGTGCTGTAGCTCCATCCTATGGAATCCTGTAGTTTTACAAGGTCTATAGCAGGGGTAGGCAACCTTTTTGAGCCGGGGTCCCTCGGACAATTGGGGGGCCAAAGCACCAAAAATAAACAAATAAATAAATAAA
>CM034710.1:101468844-101485513 GCA_020142125.1 Phrynosoma platyrhinos
GGGGGCAGCGGCGGCCCCCGGGCCTTAGGTTGCCTACCCCTGGTCTATAGCCTTCTCTGCCAAAGAGTGCTCATGTCTAATTGTTGTTGTGTGCCTTCAAGTTGTTTCTGACTTAAGGCAACCTTATTATGGGGTTTTCTTGGCAGGTTTCTTCGGAGGGAAACTCCACCACCCTCTGAGGCAGTGTATTCCACTGTTGAACAGTTCTTACAGCAAAGAAGTTCTACCTAAGGTTTCAGTGGAATCTCTTTTCTTGTAATTTGAAGCCGAGGTTTACTCTGAGAAAAGAAGATACACAATGAATGCCTTACTTATAGATCTGCTGTGCTTATGTTCTTCCTTTGTTATGGGGTGAGAGCAGACGTGTGCCTAAGGTTGGCATCACCTGGTGCAGTAACTCATAGTGTCACTCCCCCATTGAACCTCCTCCCATACCATACCATACCATACCATACCATACCATACCGAATCCTTAGTAAAGTTTTTTGTACTAATATTACTCATCAATTGTAATTTCTGTACAGTATATCCCTGAATATAATGGCAATAGTTGTGACATAAACAACTAGCAACATTAAAATTATATCTTTAAATGATTATACCATATGTACAACCTAAATGTATTTATATGTGTATAGTTTTATGTGGTTAAAGTGAACATTTGGTAAGATGTTATGTTTTTGAAGAAAATTTTAAAATAATATATATTTTTTAAAAAAATAAGTTAAAATGTATTATGTTTAAACCTTCAGGCTTGCCCTTTCTCCTCCCATTGAGGCTCACCCCACTCACACTATCTCTTCTGCTGAGCTCCAGCATTTTAAAGGGATGTAGGCAAATGTCACAGACCACTTCTGCCAAAAGGCAGTTGTTCAGTTAACTGTAGTGTCACACACCCCTTTTGGTGTCAACAGGAGTGGTCCACACCTCCAGTACCCCCCAGTGACATCCCTGGGTGAGAGTGAAGAAATATACTGATGTGTGTGTTTTTCTGTGTATCCAATGAATGTTAAGAATTAGACCAAGCTGTTTTATTCCTAGCAAACGTTTATATAAATTTTGTCTGCACAGTATTGTGTATTAACAGGCAACAGGATACCTTCATGGAGATGAACAACACAATGGTTCCACTTCCTTCAGATTTACTTAGTAAGAAAGAGACTGTGTGCATTTTTGGCACTGGAGATTTTGGAAGATCCCTAGGATACAAGATGATGCAATGTGGCTACTCTATAGTATTTGGAAGCCGAAATCCTCAAGCCTCTGGACTGATCCCAGAAGGTGCAACAGTGTTATCCCATGCAGAAGCAGCACAGATGTCCAATGTGATAATTGTAGCAATCCACAGAGCACACTACAACTTTCTTGAAAGCCTAACGGAAGCTCTCCAAGGGAAAGTATTAGTGGATGTGAGCAACAACCTCAAAGCAAACCAATATCCAGAATCCAATGCTGAATATCTTGCCCAGCTGATGCCAAGCAGCAAAGTGGTGAAAGCATTTAACACAGTGTCAGCTTGGGCTCTGCAGTCAGGTGGGCTGGATGCAAGCAGACAGGTAAGGAATTCTGGGAACAAAAGATGCTCACATTTAAAGAGAAACAATGAGGCTAAGGTGGAGAAAATATTCCGTTTTCCATTGTTTATATATTACTTATTAAACTATTTGTAGAGCATTCTTGATCTGATTAAAATAAGACACAACTCTATTTTTAAAAAAAAGATGCTTCATTGTGATAAAAATCAAAGAAGGCTGCACCTACAATGAACACAGACAAAAATGAATCAGTTAAAAGACTTGGGTACACAAAACTGTGTTGGGCTGGCATGAAAACAAGTACAGAACTGATGCCAGGAAGCAATTACAGAGCTGAGGCACCTCCTGAATATTTTTGTTGTGTTGAGTACTACGTGTTGAAATATTTCTTCCTCACTCTAGAGAAAGAGCTTATCACATGATAAAAGTATTCCTAAATTCTACTGCCTGAGGCTCTATTTAACTACTTATACCAGCTTTCCATAGCCCAGAGATCTCCATATGTGTGGCACTACAACTCCCATTTTTTAAAGCTTGAATTCTTGGAACAAAGGAAGAGGGCCATAATACAATCTATGAGCCCAGGGGTAGGCAACCTTTTTGAGCCAGGGGCTGGGTTGCTGTCCCTCAGACAATTGGGAGGCCAAAGCACAATAAATAAATAAATAAATATTTAAAAAATTAAAATTTTTAAAAAATTATAACAAATTAAAAAAATATGCATCACACTCTCTCAGCCCCAGAAAAGCCAAGGCAAAACCCCTGTGGAGTTTTTGCTAAAACCCCAAGAACAAGTACCCCTGTATGAGCCTCTGTCCTGTCCCAAATTTGGAAAAGTTACCCTTTCAGGATTGATGCCTACTCTTACTCCCAATTAGAATCAAAACATTGAATCAAATACCCAGTGAAACAAAACTATTTACAAAATATTGAATTAAGTTGACTCATAATTATATATACGATCCAATGGATCTACCCCTAGTTGGGACAATTAAGACTAGAACTGTCACACTGGCTAGTGGAAATTGTAGTCTAAAACAGTAACTTTTCCATGTTCTGGACTTGACTGATGGCCCCAGTTTCAGCCAACATTCTGGCCAATCCATACTGCTTTAAAAGCATTGGCCATTATATGGGGTTAAAGGGTTGGACTTCTGGCAATTCAAGCACAGATTCTTTCTGAAGTCAGAGAAATTGAATAAAACTCTTGTAATCAAGAAGAAACATATTTTCTCTTTATGTTATTTTTTTATTGTTGCAGGTGTTTGTCTGTGGAGATGACAACAAGTCAAAAGAAAAAGTGATGGAGATTGTTCGAAGCCTTGGTCTCTCTCCAGTGGATAAGGGCTCTCTTTTAGCAGCAAAAGAAATTGAGGATTACCCTTTGCAACTTTTTCCAATGTGGAAATACCCAATCCTTCTCTCTCTCGGTCTCAGCACATTCTTCTTATTGTACTCCATAATCCGTGATGTGGTCTATAATTATGTCACGAAAAACAAAGATTATTCCTTTTTTATTGCAATTAGCATCCCAAATCGGATTTGCCCTATTGTGGCACTCATCCTCCTTGCTTTGGTTTACTTGCCTGGTATCTTTGCTGCTATTCTCCAGTTATACAGAGGCACTAAATACAGTCGCTTCCCAAACTGGCTGGACCAGTGGATGCTTTGCAGAAAGCAACTTGGCCTGGTGGCCTTAGCTTATGCTTTCCTACATGTTTTGTATACACTTGTCATCCCTATTCGATATTATGTAAGATGGAGGATCAGTGGTTATGTCCTTGACCAGGTAAGCCAATATCATAATCCAAAAACAAGGTTGTTTAATACCCTAATTGATGACCAAACAGATGCTTACATGCATTAGAAAAACCAGAATGTTTTTATTCTATCACCCTTTTATTCCTTTGTTAACTAAAGGCACATCATCCTGGAACATCCCATTTGTAAATGACTAGGGGCCTAAGCAGACTGCCAGAAATAGTGCACATTAAATTAAGGCACTGCCCTGGCTCAGTGCTAGGAAATCATGGGAACTGTAATTTATTGTGGCACCAGAGCTCTCTGGCAGAGAAGGCTCAATGTCTCAGAAAAAAATACAATTCCCATGATTCCCTAGCACTGAGCCAGGGTAGTGCCTCAATTTAATGTGCACTATTTCTGGCAGTCTGCTTAGGCCCCAAGTTTTGGAGAGACACAAAATTAATAAGATTGACCCAAAGTGTACTGAGATATAGGGGCCAGCATGGTATAGCGGTTTGATCCTCTTCTGCAATGCCTACAGGGCAGGGGGAAGGAGAGCAATATACCTACCCTGACCTCACTGGAATAAAACTGAGAAATATATGTGACCAATAAATAAATAAATAGATAAATACATCTATTTTCAACTAATTTAGAGCTACTACCTATTAAAATATTTTATACTTTCCCTTCCACCTTCAGGCACATAACAACAGAACAGATCCACTGAATATCGAGAATGCCTGGATTAGTGACTCTTATGTTGCTTTGGGTATCTTGGGGTTCTTTCTGTTCGTCCTTTTAGGAATTACATCCTTGCCTTCCGTCAGCAACAGTGTCAACTGGAGAGAGTTTCGATTTGTCCAGGTAAGAGCTTCTTAGCTAGAAAATCAGCTTATCTTCACAATGTGGTTCCTGTGCATAGTGGTGGAGAAGGAAGATAGCACATAGGCCCAGTAGAAGCCACTCACTGCTACTGGAAAGGACTTCTTATAAAGTATTCTACCCTGTATCTACAATTGAGAAAATGTCCTTCCTTCTGACTTTTTTTTTAAAGTAGGCATTGAAATGGTCCTGTCTCCAAGGATGTGGTGAAAGGGCATTATTTCAATCTTTAGCTCTCTGCAAAACCCAAAAACTAACATTGCCAAGTTCTTTGGAAGACTCCCTTCCAAGTTCATTCACTTTCTGATACTAGATCACCTGCTCTTGGAGACAGGACCTTCTCTGTGGTTGCCCCACTCCTGCAAATGGATTTTATCAATTGTACATATATTCTGTGCTGCTATCATGGTGAGGTTTAAAATTACTGAGAGTCAAGCAAATTATGATCATTATTTTTTTTAAAAAAATGAACAATGCAATAAATAAAAGAGAAGTTGCTTATTAAATAACTATAAACAAATATAATAGAAATAAATGTAACCTTCTACCAATCCTCATTGTTGCTGATTTTATTAATCTCTTCTCAGGCCTAATTGTTTAAATGTCTTTCCCACCATCACCATCACCACCAATTCCTGACTTTTATCCTCACAACTGTGTGAGATAGATTTAGCTGAAATATGGTGACAGAGCTCAGTGGGATTTAAATTCAGGCCTACATACAAAACCCCCACTAATACAAGCAGGTTTTTAATATATAATCATCTCAGGAAGGCTTTTATATAGTGTGCTTTAGATATGTTTTTTAACTTTTGCGTGTTTTTCGTGTCATTTTATATTGGTTTTAGCTAGTTGAATATAATTATTCTTAAATTTTTTATTGTAAAATCTTTTAAATGATTTATTTATGAGCAACCTTGATTCTCTTTCTAGGAGAAAGACAGTATAGAAATGAAATAAATACACCAAACTAGCTAATTTTGTGAAGTAACAACTTTTGAGAAGCCATGCAAGGACACTTATTTAAAAAGACACAATAATCTTCCCTATCCATTGGGTCCAAGAAATGATCACAGGAACTCAGACATGTAGCAGAATTATTGTTGTTGTTATGCCTCACCCTGTGGATCAAGGTGGGACACAACAACAAATTAACAAAAGTACATTTGTTAAAAACACACATCAGTTTAAAAGGACAAATAAGACATACACATATTAAATCAGGGGTCGGCATACCTTTTTTTGGGGGGGTGGTTCCGCTGTCCCCCAGATCATTAGCGGGCCAAAGGAAAAAAATGGCGCCGGAGGTGCGCACACGCGCACTACTTCCAGCGTCGTGCTCATGCGTGCGCGAGTGTGGGGCACCGTTTTGTGTTCCAAAATGGCACCCGTGCTCATGCATGCATGAGCACTACGCCGGGAGTAGTGTGCATGCGTGCACCATTTTAGAACACAAAATGGCGCCCCACGTCGCTCGCGCGTGGCAGCAACAGCGGCGGCAGGACTGGCCACGGGCCAGCTGAAAGGCCTTGAGGAGCTGGGTTCGGCCCCCAGGCCGTAGTTTGCCGACCCCTGTATTAAATCAATCCATATATAAAACTCTTCATTTAAAATTCACAATTGAAAAATAATCTGTATCAGCCTGCTCGAAGAGACTGCTCTTTAATACTGTTTTAAATTTATACAGTGTATTCATCTGTGAAATCTCTTCTGGCAGGTCATTCCACAATCTAGGGGCGGCTGGAGCAAAAATCTGCCAGCTAACAGTTGACAACTTAGTCCTAGATCAGTCCTGCAGTAAATGTCCACCACAGGACCTGAGTGTATGGGGCAGATTATACAAGACAACTCAGAACATATGTGAAATGTGCAATTACTGCATTTTCAGTTACAGCTCTGTCCTTCAGAATCCTGGAATCTGTAGTATGCTGGGGTTCTTAGCATTTTTTGGAGACAGCCACTAGTGCTCTATAGCAAAGAACTCTAAATACCTCTGCACAGGATGGAGCCATAATAGTCAGTCAAATGGAACTGATATAACTCTTTAGTGCAAATACACACTTAGGTTGGGTCAACTTTTGAGAACATAGTGGAATGCTCTTCAGTTTGCCTCACCTGCCTCACAATAGTATTTCAGGGCATACCTAGGGCATTACTGTTTATCTTATAGTTTTGTCTCTCCTTTTTTTCTTTCTACAGTCTTATCTGGGATACCTTACGCTGGTTTTATGCACTGCCCATACGCTGGTTTATGGTGGGAAGAGATTCTTGAATGCTTACTCATATCCATGGTTTCTTCCTGCAGCTTATATACTCTCTCTCATTATCCCTTGCATTGTGTTGGTCATGAAGTTTTTTCTAATACTGCCATGTATCGACAGACCCCTGACTGAAATTCGACAGGGCTGGGAGAGGAAAAGCAAATACAGACACCAGGCAAACAATGGCCAAACAACCAAAGAAACATCAGCAGTATAAGCTTTCAGCATCCGTATGAAAATGCTTACATACACACCTCTCCATACTCACATGACGACAAAGAATCTAGTGGTGCTTTAAAGGCCAACAAAGTTTATTTGACACAAGATTTTGTTGACTGCAGACCACTACATCAGATGTATGCTGTGTGCATGTACGTGCAAAACAGCTAAAAATGACCAAAGAACAAACAACTAAGACACATTGAAAACTGAGTTTTAAAAATTAAATAATTACTTGGCAACATAAAGACCAATGGTTACGGCTCAGCATTATCTTGTTGCTGTTCTCTTTCTGTAATGAATTCTCCTTTTCTGGCTTTCAGAATGGAGGAAACCATTGCTATCTATCTCCTACTTCCACTGGATAATAAGGAACGCTATTTAACAGTGGAATCACACACTTATCAGCCTAAATGTATTAGCTAGAAATAGATTTACTACATGAAACATGACAATAAATCAGCTTGAATTATGGCTTTGATCCTGTTCTGAGTCTTTTTATATCTTCCTAACTATGATGAAAGAGCCAGAGTGGTGTAGTCGTTTCAGTGTTTAAATGGAACACTGGGGCTCATTCCCACTACAGAATAAACCAGTTTTTGAGTCAAATCGATGAAGGGATTTAACACCGAATAGATGTTCACACTGTTTGAGTAGTGATCAAACCTAACCTGTTTCAATTTAATCCACTTCACATTCACATTCATCAATGAATCGATTCAACATGGAGTCACGTTACAGGGCTGAACATGCCATAGGGAACCAATTCAGATCCACAGCTTGTTCACACTAGTGCTGAATCAATTCATTGCAAAAGATGCAGGGAATTCATGGATCCAGAAGAAGCACTTTAAATGGGTTTAGTGCTGGGGGGGGGCCTTTCACAAACTGCATCAGGGATCCAGCGCAAGTGAGAACAAGGGCCAAACTGGTTCAGATCCACTTGCAAACTGATTTATTATGGAATAGGAATAAGGCCTGGGAGACCAGTGCTTGAATACCTGCTTGGCCACGAGAACCCACTGGGTGCTATTGAGCAAGTCACACTCTCTCATCCTCAGAGGAAGGCAAAGGCACTCCCTCTGAACAAATTCTGCTACAAGAACCCCAGAATAGGTTTACCTTAGGGTCACCATAAGTCAAATTGATTTGAGGGCACACAATGACCAAAAACTGGGAGGATGCCAAAGATTATTGAATTTACTATGGTTTCCAAATCCATTAAATATGCAAATGTTTAATGGCATGCAGGACAATCTGTGCACAGATTACACATAATTGCCCACAAGAAATGTCTTTCCAAGGTATTTTCTCAAATCAACTAACCCTTATTTTGTGAAGAGCTGGGCTATAGTTTTCACAGTGCAGTTCATTTTATATAAAGGAGTGACCAAAGGACTTTGTTTTTCTGGATATGTGCAAGTTTCAGCTACAGATGTGAATTGGGCTGCTGAGCCCATTTGTACTAAAGTTCATTCATTAAAGCCATTTTATTAATGTAAACCCCTGTATATATATTGTTGTGGTTCAACTACTGATGGAGAAAAACCTGTGAATGAGGTTATGAATCCTAAATCAGTAACTTGCAAGCGGTTTCATTAAAGCTTCTTCAGATCTATTCCTCCCTATTGCCATACATTATTGTATTTGTACTGTATTTTTACTATAAAAATATATCTTTTCTTTACATTTATAAAATCTCTATATACAAACATTGTTCATACACATTATTATTCTGTTTATATTTATCCCAATAAAGAAAATCCATTTTAAAAACCAATCTGCATGGTCAGAGTTTTCATGACTGAAAACCGCATTTGTATTTGTTGGAGAAGTTACATTTTTAGGTCTTTATCTGCCACAGTCCTTCAGCATAGGATTAGCCACTTGGTGACTGGATGAGCCAGTGTGTTGTAGTGCGTTGAGCATTGGACTACAACTCTGGAGATCACAGTTTAATTCCCCACTTAGCCATGGAAATCAACTGGATGATATTGGGTGAGTCACACACTCTCAGCCCCGGAAAACTCTGTGATAGAATTATCTTAGGATCACCAAAGTCAGAAATGGCTTGAAGGTACAACAAAAACAACTGAACATGATAGCCAGGGTTTTTAGGGAATGGTGGTCCAAAAGGTAGCTTTCCCAAGTGCTGCTCATGGCTTTTCCCTTGATGTTTCTATTCATCAGCACCTCTATTCCTGCTGGAAAGTAGAAATCACATAGAAAAATAGAAGTATGTTCAATGTAATAATAAAGGACAGCATGAAGGGAAGAGCACCAAATGGAAGACATTTATGATATGAGGAACCTATAAACCAGGGGTCGGCAACCTATGGCCTGCAGGCCACACCTGACCCGCCGAGGCCTTCCGACCGGCCCCTTCCCAGACCTGCCACTGCCACCGCCGCCACACGTGCACCACCACCACCACCGCATCCACACTTGCGCATGCATGGACACCAAAATGGCACCTGCGCTCAGCACCAGCACCGTTGCGCATTCCAAAATGGCGCTCTGCATCACGCACATTTTGGATGTGCGCCATTGGGTGTTCCAAAATGGTGTCCCACCATCGTGCGCAAGCACGCGCAATGCAGGGTGCCATTTTCATTTTCAAAATGGTGCCCCCTGTGCGCGTACATGCACACGACAGTGGGAGTTGTGCGTGCGCACACCCAGTGCCATTTCCCCCCCCCAGCCCGCCGGCAAAAAAAGTTGCCGACCCCTGCCATAAACCCAGGTGCCATCTTGTTCTCTTGCTAGTCCTTTCTCCAATCAAAAACTAGCTTATTTAATTCCAACAAATTCTGTAAGTCTAGCTTCTTTGGGAGTTATGCAAATGGGATTTCTCACTCACATCAGAAACAGACCAGTTTTGTCAAACTTGAGGGACATCAAAGATAACCAAAAACGGAAGGAGGACATTGTTATTGATTAGAAGATTATAAAATTTGTCTTAATCCATCTTCATTCAACATGACAGCAAACAGTATACAAACAGCATAACCCTATAATGTCTACTCAGGAGTAAGCCTCATTTACCTCAATGGAGATTACTCCAAGGTAAGTGCATATAGCATTGCAGTGCCAAAGAACACAGTTAGCTAACAGCAAGACAATTTTGGAGACAATTCAGAAGACTTACTTTTTGGACTGTAACTCCTAGAATCTTTCAGTCATCAGTTATGTTCGATTCGGGGAGCCAGAGTTCTATAATGTAACATTTCCAGGCTCTACAGCTAAAAAGGAATTTACTTGCTCTGCAGAGGGGCATGTATTCACCAGAACTACGTAATCATTTGCAATATAAATTCACACCTCAGAATGAAGGATATTTTGACATTCTTCCTGGGCAGAAGGTTGAAATGTAGGACATGTCCTGGAAAAGGAGGATATCTGGTCACCCCGCCCATGAGGCCCTTTCCAACTCTATGGTTCTATGTTTGTTTCAGGAACACCCAATTATGTATTCTTGCTCCTAAAGAATACTTAAAGAAAAAAATATATGACTCATACTTTCCAACACCATCAAGTTTCTAATCTTCCTTGAAAGTGTTTACTTTTCAAACAAACTTCAATACTATTGCTTGGCTTGGTTCACCAAGGTGATACCTTATTTCTTGCTTTGTATCCTTCGCTTGTACAAATATCTCAATGCTCATTCAGTCACAAGAAAGCAGGTCAGTACACTTGAGAGGTGAGCTACACATTTTAAAATATTGAATACATAACAGACATCACCTAAATCACAGTTAACTCATTTTATATTTCAGGTCTTTGAACTTTACAGTTTTCCTTCTTTCCCCTTAAAACATCTTATAGGTGTGGGCAATAGAAACTAGATTCTTTGTCTCTAAGCTAACAAAAGTCATCAGCATGCAGTTTCCACCCAAGAACAGTGTGGTAAGTTTCTGCATTTTTCTTTAGCATCTTCTTTATGCATGGCTTTCGGTGCCCTTTCTTCCAAATGAGTCATACATTATATAAACAAGACAAGAAATCAACTTAAAATTAAAAGAAATAATGTGCACCATGACCATTCCAATACATCCCAATTGCTATTTCAAGTGAAGGATAGGGTGGCACTCCCTTCCCCATCCATGAACAGAAGCCATCTAAACTAAGGACCTTATCACACGGGGTCTAAAGCAGACCTAATCCAAAGGGCATCCGTAGCTAATACATATTATTTCCCCGTGTTTACACACGACGTTACACCGAAACTCAACAGAACCCGGAGCTAATCCGTATTGTTTCTCCGTGTTTACACACGACGTTGCACCGAAACTCGACAGAACTAATCCATAACGAATTGAGATCTTTTGACATTCAGTTTTTCGGGGAAGTACAAGGGAGCTTTTAGAGCCACACAGGCGAAATTCAGTTCATTTCGGTATAGAACTGAATTTATTCTTATTTCGGTTACTTTTCGCTTCGTGGCCAGCATGTGATAAGGTCCTAACAGTGGGCATTCATCGGTATAAGTGAGTGAATTGTGTTCTCCATTTTATGGGAGGCAAGAAGCTACTTTAGGGAGCCAGGACTACTTGTGTGGTGTAAACCACTCCTACGTATCTTCTAGCATTTCAGATGTGAAAACAAGAACATCTTTTGCTAAGCAAACATCAGAGGGTGGTCAAGATGGCAAAAATTATTAGTGAATGCACATTAATACAAATGCTAGCAGAAGCTGCAGCAGTTTGGCAGCAGTTTGGTTTTGCCTAAGCCTACAGGGAAGAGCAAGATTCCATCTCCATGTTGCTGAGTTAACAGACTGCAGAAATAATCCACTTGGCATCCTTTTAACCTGCTCGCAGGGGTAGGCAACCTTTCCCCTTTAAGGGCTGAGAGACTTCAGCTCCCTGAATCCCAGGAGCTATTGGCCAACATGGGACTATTAGCCAACATGGCTGAGGCTTCTGGGAGCTGAAGTCCCTCGGCCCTTAAAGGGGAAAGGTTGTCTACCCCTGAGTCCTGGAATTGTAATTTATTGTGGCACCAGAGCTTTCTGACAGAGAAGGCTAAATATCTCACAAAATTAAAGTTCCCAGAATTCTCTAGCATTGAGTCAGGGGAGTTAAAGCAGTCTCAAACTGAATTATTTCTGCAGTGTGTTTTGGATGTAAGTGCATACTACTTTTGCGCTTTGAATTCAGTTTGCAGTGACTGAAGTAAGCTGAGGGCAAAGAGGAAAACTGGGAGGAAGAAACCGATACTGAGGCCTTTTTAAAGCAGCTGAAAAAATTGGGTAACAGAGGATTAACTAGGGCTGTCCCTGCCAAATCAGGACAGTTGGAGAGTATGCTTCTACAGTAGGAAGAACATTTGCAACATTTACTATGGAAACCATTGCCTCACTCTGTTTAATGGTAGGATCAGGCCTTCTATGCACACTTCCTTTGCAGTTTTAAGACTAACCAGATCCACTGTCTACAGTTACACAACCAACTATTGTACTATAGGTACATATGTGTGTGCCAAGCAACCTCTGTTTAGAGTCATAAAATCACAGAGCTGGAAGGGCCCAGGAGTGACATCTAGTTTGACACACACACACACACTGCCAAATAACTTCTGTTTAAAAACCTCCAAGAAGGAGAATCCACTACCCTTTGAAGCATGCTACTTAAAGCAAGGACAGCAGTGGAAGACAACATATAGACGGTTACCAAAAAGCACACAACTGGTATCTGATTGAATCAAACACAAAGAAGGGTAGAAATATTTCCAAATGATATATAAACAATGTAGCACTATGCACACACTACACACAAAATAATACATCAAAATGTGATTATTGACCATCAAGGATATTTTGAACTCCAGCCACAGTCAGTAAATTTTGTGGCCAGGATGGTGGGAGCTGTAGCCCAAAATACAGTATCCTGTGCACCATGATCATCCCATGGAGGATTCTGGGTTGGGGAAAACTCACATAACTAGGGCCCAAAACACACTGCAGATATAATACAGTTTGAGACCACCTTAACTGCCCTGGCTCAATGCTAGAGAATTCTGGGAACTGTAGTTTTGTCAGACATTTAGCCTTCTCTGCCAGAGAGCTCTGGTGCCACAAAAGACTACAATTCCCAGGATTTGCCAGCACTGAGCGAGGGAGGTTAAAGCGGTCTCAAACTGGGTTATTTCTGCAGTGTGTTTTGGACCTAGGTGTTGTTTTTACAGCTATTCTTCCAATATAGAACTATGTAGCAAGGTTGATTTTCTCAGAAACTGAAACAAGTGCAATGCAACACTTACTTGTAACATCAGTATACTGCATATACTGTTAAAGAAAATAAAGCTTTAATTCTTAGCTACATACTTATTTAGCAGTAAGCCCCAAAAGAATATGTACTGTGGGGCTTACTTCTGAGAAAACAGGCATAGGTTTGTGCTTGTAAGTCTTTGTGTCTGTGAAACACAAAACAGTCTAGCATGGCTACCCTTTGGGGAGAGGGAATTAATTTTCAGTGGAAGACATGCAGCCTGGTCATTAAATACTTAAAGAGAAATTGGCTCTCCATATCTATGGATTCTTTATTCATGGATTTAAACAACCATAGCGGCTTCACAAATTTCTAAAAGGTTATACATTCCAAAAAGTAAACCTTGATTTTGCTATTTTATATAAGGGACACCATTTCATTATGCTGTGTATTTAAAAAATCAGATGGAAGTAAATTCTACAAAGACAAAGCATGTTGTATCAATAAATCTAGCCAAGGTCCAAAATACACTGCAGAAATAATCCAGTTTGAGACCGCTTTACCTGTCGTGGCTCCAAGCTATGGAATTCTGGGAACTGTAGTTTGTTGTGGCACCAGTGCTCTCTGACAGAGAAGGCTAAATGTCTCTCAAAACTACAGTTTCCAGAATCCCCTAACTTTGATCCAGGGCAGTTAAAGTGGGGTCAAACTGCATTAATTCTGCTTTGTGTTTTGGATCCAAGATTCTTGCAGCATCTCAAGGCCAAACAATTTTATTTTGGTGAGAGTTTTCATGAGTGGCTGAGAGATATGCTTTGTGTTCAGAAGAAGGAAATTAAAACTAAGAAAATGAATAAATATGACCTTTTCCCAGCCAGGAGTGGCTGGTGGCATTATGAATAAGCAAAACACCAAGACGGAAGACAAATGTTGAAAAAGAAATAATTTAGCATTGAGCAACACATTTTTAGGATCAATTGAAAGCAGAGTCCACAGTGTTAGTTTGCTGGTTCCATGCTAGATATCTCTTGAGAACCTGAACCTGTGTCAGATATTTCAGAGAGCAAAGAAAATATGAGCACTTTTTATATATATATATAGGAAAAAAGCTTGAGGACATTTGCCAAAATAAGCATGTTTCTGCACGGGATTTCCCCCGTGTGATAAACTCCTATGAAAGTACTGGTTATGGAAGCATCCAGAATCTACAAAATGGCTGTGGGAGTTTGGGTTTTATTGTATTTTGCTGCATGGCCAACACAGCCACCCCTGGATATGTTCTCTAAAGTCCAAAACACACAGCATAAATAATCCAGTTTGAGATCGCTTTAACTGCTTTGGCTCAATGCTAGGGAATTCTGGGAACTGTAGTTTTATGAGAGCCCTGGAGCCTCAACAAACTACAATTCCCAGGATTCCCTAGCACTGAGCCAGGACAGTTAAAGAGTCCCAAACTGGATTATTCTTGCAGTGTGTTTTGGACCTAAATTACCACAGGACTGACCTCCAAGTAAAAGCACAAAAGGTTACTCTGTAAAAACTAGTTGTCAAAGAAGTAGATGTTGTTATTCTGTCACAGCATAAAAAAGAAAGGAAGGGGGGGGGGGAATTACTTTTGACATCTTTCTGGATCCATTTTACATTTGAAACCACTCCTACAACTGTATCAATAATATGCTTAACAACCTGAGGCCTCAATATCACTCTGTATTGCATCTGAAGATGTAAATTGATATCCACAAAAAAAAATTAAATTGAAGATGCTGCTAGATTCCGTTTTTCCTCCCCTTCCCTTTCTTCTCAGCATCTGCACTGCAGACATATAGTGCAGTTTCACACCGCTTTGACTGCCAGGGCTCTATGCTGTGGAATCCTGGGATCTATAGTTTTGCAAGTTATTTAGCTTTCTCTATCAGAAAGTTCTGGCACCATAACAAACTACAGCCTCGTTCCCACTATGATTTAAAGCGAATTGCAGATTGGGTTATATGACCGTCATTCCTACTTGAAACTGGTCCCAATCCTATTGAGCTCGGTTGCAATCGCGATGAAGCCAGGCAAACGCAAAAAAAGCCAGTTTCCTGACACTAGTTCGTTGACGGTTCTTTTGAAAAGAATAAATTCCAAAGCATGTTCAACATGTGGGAATGATGGATCTGAATCAGATCAAACTGGAGGGGAGAGACTAATGAAAGATGGATGTTTACCATCCCGACTCAGTTTTTGGGAGATCCACCATACAATCCATTGTTTTTGCAACTTGGTGGTACGCCCAGCGATCGGACTGATGGCAGCTCAGCGAGACAAGTAGTTACAAAATCAATGGATCAAATCTATTAATTTTTTTAAAAAAATAGTTCCAAAGCTGGGCTGTTCAAAGGGGAAATGTTGTACTCCTAAAGTCACCCCATTCTGGCCCCATCCTCACTGTGTTGCCACTTGCATCACCGATGAAGCATAGATGATTGACATGCATTTTGAAGAAGCGCAAACTAGTGGGAACGACAATCGTGCCAAAAAAGAACTAAAAGGGAATAATGACAAGATCTCCTTTCATAGTGGGAATGACAGACCTTTTGGAATTGATTCACTGACACAGAGCAAAGGCAAATTGCAAACCAGTTTAAATGTAAGTGGGAATGAGACCTAAAATTCCCAGGATTCTCTAGGATGGAGTCATAACAGTCAAAGCAGCATCAAACCACATTAATGCTGCAGTGCAGATGCAGCATTTTTTTTTCTCTGCCAGATAGGAACGTTGGGTTTTGTCATTTGGAGAGAACGGAAGATATTTATGATTTGGAGAGTTTCTAGGGGGTTTGGGGGAATCTATGGTTGCCAAGGGAAACTGAGGCTGCATCCACTTTGTAGAAATAATCCAGGTTGACAATATTTTAACTGTCATGGCTCCATCCTATGGAATAGGAAATTGTAGTTTGTTGTGGCACCAGAGCTCTCAGACAGAGAAGGCTAAATGTCTCACAAAATTACATTTCCCAGGAATCCATAGCACTAAACCAGGGCAATTAAAGCCATATCAAACGGGATTATTTCTGCAGTGCCAATGCAGACTAAAAGAAAAAGTATGTTTTTCAGAGTAAGGGAAGGCTGGGTGTGTAAGTCACTGAATCCAAAGTAACTTAGGGCCTTTACAGACTGCCAGAAATAATGCAGCCTGAGGCCACTTTAACTGTGCTAAGGAATCATGGGAACTGTAGTTTATTGTGGCACCAGAGCTCTCTGACAGAGAAGACTCAATGTCCCAGAAAAAAATACTATTCCCATGATTCCCTGAACCAGGACAGTTAAAGTGGCCTCAAGCTGCATTATTTCTGGCAGTTTGTAAAGGCCCTTAGATCCAAAACACACTGCAGAAATAATCCATTTTGGGACTACTTTAACTGCCCTGGCTCAATGCTAAAGAATTCTAGGAACTGTAGTTTTCTGAGACATTTAACCTTCTCTGCCAGAGACCTCTAGTGCCACAACAAAATACAATTCCCATGTTTCACTAGCACTGAACCAGAGCAGTCAAAGCAGTCTTAAGATGAATTATTTCTGCAATGTGTTTTGGGCCTAACTTCCTCAAATGCATTTGATGAAGAAGTACACTTAAGCCCAGGGGTAGGCAATCTTTCCCCTTTAAGGGCCGAGGGACTTCAGCTCCCAGAATCCCAGGAGCTATTGGCCAACATGGCTGAGGCTTCTGGGAGCTGAAGTCCCTTGGCCTTTAAAGGGGAAAGATTGCCTACCCCCTGCTTAAGCCTATGAAAGCTCATGCTTCTTTCACCTGAGATTTGTAGTTTGTTGTGGCACC